>BPLQ01015067.1:27796-310869 GCA_021605075.1 Caerostris darwini | reverse complement strand
TAACTTTCACTTAACGTAAATTAAAACTCTAACAAAACAACTCTCTACAAAAATCAGGTCAAAAGCAGTAAAATAAAAGCACATTGTACAAAAAAAATGACTGTCCTTCTACTTTTTCCCCACAGTGTATCATAATTTTGAATAAATCTCCTAAAAAAACTTGTTAAGCCGAGAAAGCGTCTAACTTCATGCAAATTTGTCGGTTGGGGAAATTTAGAAATTACTTCTACCTTTCTTGAGCCTGGTTGAATCCCATTCTTATTAATAATGAAGCCTAAAAATTCTACTTCATCTTTTGCAAACTCACATTTAGCCAATTTTAATGTTAACTTAGCTTCTCGTAAAGCCTCGAATACTTTACCTAATCTTTTAATCATTTCTTCATAAGTTTTGGCATGTACAAGGATGTCGTCGAGATAGCATAAAACATCTTTGTTGCATAAGCCACCTAAAGTATGGTACATAAATCGTTGAAATTCTGCTGGTGCGTTTGTTAATCCAAATATCATTCTTTCAAATTGTCCAGTTTCATCTGGTGTGATAAATGCAGTTTTTAATTTGGCTTCTTCTGTCAACGGGATTTGTAGATACCCATGAGCCAAATCGAGAGTTGTAAACAGACTGCAATCATGCAGTTGTTCTAAAAGATCATCAATTTTGGGAAGAGGAAATTTATCCTTGATCGTCTGATTATTTAGTTTTCTATAGTCAACAACTAGTCGATTTTCACCAGTTTTCTTACGCACTAAAACAACAAGGCTTGAATATGGTGAACGTGCTTCTTTCACAATACCATGTTCTTTCCATTCATTAACGATTTCTTTAATTGCTTTTCTTTCGGCTGCATTTGTTCTATACGGTTTCATACATACAGGTTTTGAACCCTCAACTTCTTTAATATCCATTTTTATCAATCCTGTACATCCTAATTCCGATATGTTTAACGCAAAACAGTCTCTATACTCATTCAACAAACTAACAATGTCCTTCTGTTGTTGTTCAGTTAAGTGTTTATTAACTTTTATTTGTTCTAAGCTTATAGGATTTCGCTCTATATTATCTGAACTAACATTTAATATTTCTACTGAAGAAGTGTCATTAATCAAATTAACATAATTTAAATCTGGTTCCAAGTTGACCTCCTCCACTAATTCTACATTTCCAATGTTCTGATTTTCTTTTAAAATTATTTCCTTACATCCAATATTAATAATAGGTATAATAGTTTTACCTTCTTTTATTTCTAACAAAGAATTAAAATTTCTTTCATTTCCCTGCATCATAATTAATCCATTATTTATTAGTTCTGTTTCCGCCTTTACAAAATTTATGCCATTATTTATTATTTTCGTAGTTTCCTCCACTTGCAATTTAATACGTGGCGTTTCCTTGAAGCAGTTTAATCCAATAAATGGGTAATCTTTTGCATAACCGATATGCAAAATATCCCCGACCCTAGCATACGCAATATATGGTAAATCTAAAAAGGTGCGCCCGACTAATAAATCAACTGGTTGAGCCGAATCTGGAAAAATTAAAACAGGAATATCATTTCCCACTACTTCACTTATTTGAAAATCTACGACTGCTGCTCCTAAACTCTGCAAAACTGGACATTTTTGATTCCCAAAGGAATAAAGATCTTTTTTGCAAGGCGTCATATTAATTCCTAGACGTTCTGCAAGCGATTCTTTCAATAAACAAGAAGAAGCACAAGTATCTAACAAACAACTAACAGAACGATTATTAATTGTAGCCTTTCTCAAATACTTGTCAGCAGTTACGGGCGATTCATGGTCAATCACACTGAAACTAATTTCTTTTTTATTCTTTGAGCAATATTTTTTTGAAGGCCCCTTTAAACCGCATAAAGTACAAGGATTTGGGCAATCCTTTGAGATGTGTCCGAATAAATTACATGAAAAACACTTGGGTTCACCCTTTTCATTACGGATAGATGAATTAAATGCTTTATGACTATCAACATATGTACGCGAGTTTTTTCTCATTTAATTTATGACTTATCATAGCATTTTTGTTTTCCATCCTATTAGTTTGGAATCCACTTTTATGGTAATTTGCTAATCGCGAATAATTTCTTGCGTCATCTTAATGACCTCCAAATTTATTATTCTTGCTTTCATTATTTATTTTCATTCCGATACGAACATTTTCGTATTCGTCTAATATTCCTGCCAACTCTTTCGGATTTACATATTTAGGCCATATATCAATAAAATGTTCTCGCATAAAATTTGGAACCCGTTTTTTCAACTGATCTGTTATAATTAATTCTTTTAAGGAATCGAAATCATTAATTTTTAATGCTTTCAACCATTCGTTAAAATAATTACTTATTTCGAAAACGAAATCTGTCCACGTACCTTTAGAATCCCTAGTATGATTGATAAATTTCTGTCGAAATATTTCTGGGCTTAATTTAAATCTCTTTAACAGTAGATTCTTAACAAATACATATTCATTAGCTTGTTCTTCAGATTCTCTAGCGATTAGTTGGGTAATTTCAAAGGGTAGCAATCCTAATAAATAGAATACAAAATCGTTTTCCTCTATACCCACTCGCTTTGCCTGCCGTTCAAATAAAATTAAAAATGACGTTATATCTCCTTCCTTCGGATTAAATCTCTGCATGAGATTTCTTAAATCAACTGATTTGTTTACTTCCAGAGCATTAGTATCATATTCAGTTGATGTTTGTAATAACTTTATTTTTGTTTTGCAGTTTTAATTTTTCCAATTCAAAAGTTCTTTGCTTTTCCGTTCCTCAATTTCTATCTGTCTTTGCTTTTCATTTTCCTTTTCTAACCTTTCATTTTCCTCTCTTTTAATTCTTTCCTCAATTATTCTTTCGAAAACTTGTTTAACATATTCTTCGTCATAATTTTCACTACTTGTTATTAATCTTTTAATATTAACTATGACAGCTTCCGGCGGAATCGTTACACCGACTTCTGTTACTAATTCTATAAGATCACTTTTACGACCTTTACCAAGGAACGACATTTTGATACTTATACTTTTTTTTATAAAACATTTGAGTATACTTTAATACTTGAGAAACACTTTAATACTTGAGAAATACTTTAAACATATATATCAACTTGAAAGAAATGTTCAATACTTAAAAATATTGATACTTTAAACTTCAACGTAGAAAGGAAATCATTTACCTTTTTTTCCTTTCCTACTCAAAACGTAATTCATGTCAGATTGTAGATCCTAAATCCCACTTCTTCTAATAACTTGTTGGCTTCTTTTTCTGTTCTTATAAATAAGCACACTTTCAGTTGATATATAAAGTATTTATTCACATTCCTACAATACGTCATTTGGGCAACTGCCCGCCAACCACACCCGCGTTCCTTCTTCTGCCCCTGCTGTTACATTTTTCATCCCCGTATAAGCATTCGCCTTATATGGAGTTGCAGGAGGAAGCATTATGGCAGAGCCTCTTGGACGTGGCGCCATCTATTGTCATTCACAATGACAAATAGTTTCCAGAGGGTTAATATGGAGTATGTCTCCCGGACGATGCAATACAGGCCTTACAACGCCTAGGCATGCTGAGTATCAAATTATCAATCTGATCTTGGACGCCGCAGGAGTGCCACTGGCCTTCCCGAATTAACGGGATTTCAGTGTTGGTTGCACAACTACGGAAAGGAGGATTGAATAACCACTCTGGGTAACGCAAGCAGCCCTTTGGCTGAGTTCACTGTTGCTAATCAGTGATAAACACTGGGTCCGTTCCGCTTTGAGAGTTGTCTGGTGCATATCAACACGCCAGAACGGCTCTCAATCGTGAGGAGTTCTAGGAACTCTTGCTTTAGGCCTTTTAGAGTGATTTATGGTGAATAGCATGTATTCCATGCTTTCCGCCAGCAACCGCTCTACTAAAACTACTTAAAATAAATCTAATATATAATAAAAGGAAAATTAAAAATGAATTTAGACAACTTGAGAAAAGAATAACAGTTATATACATATGTGCAGAATTGTTGACACAAGGTTGTTAGTGATATGAACTATGAATAGTAAATAGATAAAATAAACTGTTAAGGGATATGGTTACATCACAATATTATTGACATGTTTATGGTTTTTATTGTGTGATATAGTCTATATTTTGCGTTACAAAGTCCATAACCTTGATAATTTTTTCTTTTATTTTTTTTGGAGATTGCTGCTTTTTTTGCCCAGGCTTCATATGTTTCTGGGTTTGGTTGTAGAGCATGATTTGAGTCTGTTAGAGAGCAAGAGAATAGATAATGATCCGGTGTGCCTATTTCGCCACAAATGCAATTGTCCGTATCTTTAATGTTAAACCTGTATAGGTATGCTGGAAAGGGACCATGACCCGTAACAAAGTAATTTATATTTGTGTTTGTTGACATTTTTGTGGACACTGTTGGGAGAAAGTGATGAGTTCTTCTTCCTGTGATCCCATTGTCCCATTCTTCTTGCCATATCTTGAGGCTGTTGGTTTTTAGTTCTCGTTTTAGTAGGCTTGTTGGGTTTTTTATTTTCGATTGATGTGTACTTCTCATTGTTGCTTCTTTGGCTAGAGAGTCGGCGCGTTCATTACCTTTGTTACCTGCGTGTGCTTTAATCCATAGTAGGCTTATTGATTTGTTGTTGATTGTGTTTAGTATGTTTCTGAGATCTTGAACCTGGCTATTTGTATTGAAAAATCTGTTGATGGCTATTATGGATGATAGGCTGTCCGTAAAGATGATGATTCTTTTATATTTTGTGTTTTTTATCCATGTTAATGAGTTCAATAATGCATTTAGTTCTGCTTGGAAAACTGAGTTATTGCCTTGGAGTCTCTCTTGTCATGTGTGGATTTCTATGTCGTTGTCCATTGCTACAAAAGCTGAGCCTACCCTATTATCCATTTTTGATCCGTCTGTGTATATTTGAAGATCACTATTTCTTTGTTCTGTATTTTTTAATATTTTTGATGGTTTGTCCCATGGAGGTTCGCACCACTGTGATATTGATTCTTGATAATCATTCTGTAGATATGTATGTTGGTGGAATGTTGCATTAATTTTAAGTCTTGTGATTTGTGTGAATGTTGCTTCCCTTTTTGCTACTAAGTAGGTAGGCTCTAGACCACTTAGTATTAATAAAGCTGAGGTTGGAGAGGTTCTATAGGCGTTAGTTATTTTTAGTGCAAATTGCCTCTGTATTGAGTTGATATGATTAATTTTTCTTGTTGTAAGGTTATCGGCCCATATTGATGCTGCATAGCATATTATCCTCTCTGCCACTGATTTATACCATAGTCTGGTGAATTTGGGGTTAATACCCCATCCTCTTCCTGACATGGTTGCAAATTTGTTTGATTTGATTAGAAGGGTGCTTTTAAGATGTTGGATGTGAGGGAGGATCAATCTGATCTTGGGGAATATTACACCACTCATCAAGCAATGCCCTCCGAAGTTCCGGTTGACATGTGGGAGGGGGTTGACGGGCTGCAATTCGTCGGCCAAGCATATCCCACACATGCTCTATTGGATTCAAGTATGCTGTCCAATCCATGCGGGTTATATCCTCCAATTGAAGGCATTCGTCTACAATGTTTGAACGGTGAGGACGGGCGTTGTCATCCATAAATAGAAATTCCGCACCCAAGGCACCCCGAAACAAAAGTACAAGTTGTTCCAGAATGACATCCCGATAGATGTGGCCTCTCATCGTTACACTCTGAACATGCATGTTAGTTCTGGAACCAAGAATAATTCCTCCCCAAACGAGCCATCCTGCACCACCGTAACGGTGTCGTTCAATGGTGTTCTCTTGGTGGTAACGGGTACCTGGCGCTCTCCATATGAAAGTCCGGCGAGAATCAGACTGCAAACTAAACCTGGACTCGTCGGAAAACATCACACAAGACCACTGTTGCGGTGTCCACAATGCATGCTGTCTACTCCAGTCTGTCCAATGCATGCTGTCTATTGCACAGGTTAATCGCAGGCGACAGTGAGTTGCGGTAAGTGGAACACATCTGACAGGCCTACGAGCATATAGACCAATGTGCCCTAAGCGTCTGTACACGGTCTGCCTTGAAACTGTCGTACCGGTAGCTGAAGAGAGCTGACGTGACAGGTCTGATGCTGTGCTCCGTCTGTTTCTTGTGGCAGTAACTGCTAAATACCGGTCCTCATTCGGCGTTGTAACTCGGGGGCGACCTGTGCTGTAACGTCTACTCACATTACCATCATCTTGGAAGCGTTGACAAAGCCTGGAGATGACACTCTGGGCGATTCCAAGTTCCTCGGATACTTCCAGCTGGGTACGTCCACATTCCAGTCGTCCGATAAATCTACCACGTAAAAATCATCCAAATGCTTCCTTTGTGCCATAACTATGCGGTTATTGCACTGAAAGGCTTTTAAAGCGCTGGGGAACAATTTTACTTGTTTGCCACCATTCCTTATATTATTCTTACACTCTCGTCATTGTGACGTATTATCCGCGCCATCTGGTGGTTTCCTGTAATTTGCATATTCTTCTTCAAGATGTGTGTGATAATACTGCAGGTGAAATTTTTATTTTAGAGTTCAATTTCTGTGTGGTTCTGAATTATCCTTAATTTATGGACATGAGTGTATATCGGTGAAGATACCTTGTGTGGAGGCACCTATGTCAGAATCAAGACTAGATAATTTAGTATTTATAAATGTCTATAGTGAATTGTACTCTTTATTTCTTTAAATATTAAAAACAGCCCAAAATATGGGTATTGGAAACAGCATTGTTTTTTAAAAAGATATCGTATTGAACACACGGCGCTTAACATACGCCTTTAGTGTCTATTAATATCCATTATTTAAGAAAAAGTCAGCTCAGACACCGTTTTAAGCCCAATAGAACGCTTTTGGTTTGTCGTTCTACTGTCATTTTGTACACACTTTGGGCTAATTAAACAGGGACCACTTGTTTAACGTGGCTTCCAAACCACTACCAAACATTCATGCCATCGCCAGGATACGAACTTGAAGTCTCAAGTACCAGTGATCCCCGCAGAGCACATTTGGAAAATTCTGGAAGTTAGCGTACAAAGACATTACATAAAAAATAGACACATTAATGGCGAGTATGATGGCGGATACCTTTCTAAATTGACAACAATATTACAGCATTTACTAATTTGCAGAAATTTTATTAAACATACGAAAACTTTTGAGGTAACTTTTTTATTACTTTTTGATTATGGATTCTTCAAATAAAAATAATAATAATAAGTTTCACTATCTCTTAAAGTTTCACTATCTCTTAAAGTTTCACACCTTTTCATAAAAATCTATAATTTTGTTAGCGATAGTATTAAATATATATATATACACTGAAGTGACAAAAGTCATGGATACCTCTTAATATCGTGTCGGCCCTCCTTTCGCCCGGCGAAGTGCAGCAACTCGACGTGGCATGGACTCAACAAGTCATGGGAAGTCTTCTGCAGGAATATTGAGCCATGCTGTCTCGATAGACGTCCATAATTGTGAAAGCGTTGATGGTGTAGGATTTTGGGCACGAACAGACCTCTCGATGATGTCCCATAAATGCTCGATGGGATTCATGTCGGGCGATCTAGGTGGCCAGATCATTCGTTGGAATTGTCCAGAATGTTCTTCAAACCAATCGCGAACAGTTGTGGCCCGGTGACATGGCGCATTGTCATCCATAAAAATCCCATCGTTGCTTGGGTACATGAAGTCCATAAATGGCTGCAAGTGATCTCCAAGTAGCTGAATATAAGAATTTTCAGTCAATGTTCGGTCCAGTCGCACCAGAGGACCAAGTCCATGCAATGAAAAAACAGGCCACACCATTACGGAGCCACCACCAGCTTGAACAGTGCCTTGCTGACAGTTTAGGTCCATGGCTTCGTGGGGTCTGCGCCACACTCGAACCCTACCATCAGCTCTTACCAACTGAAATCGTGACTCATCGGACCAGGCCACGGTTTTCCATTCATCTAGGGACCAACCGATATGCCCACGTGCCCACGAGAGTCGCTGCAAGCGATGTCGTTCTGTCAGTAAAGGCACTCGAGTCGGTCTTCTGCTGGAATAGCCCAAGAAAGCCAAATTTCTCCGCACAGTTCTAACAGACAAGTCCCTTGTACGTCCCACATTGATTTCTGCGGTTATTTGACGCAGTGTTGCTTGTCTGTTAGAATTTACGACTCTTTGCAGACGTCGCCGGTCTCGGTCGTTAAGTGCAGGCGGTCGACCACTGCGCTGTCTTTGGTGGGATGTTATGCCTGAAATGTCATACTCTCGGGACACTCTTGACACAGTGGATCTGGGAATGTTGAATTCCCTAACGATTTCCGAAATGGCATGACCCATGCGTCTAGCTCCAACTAACATTCCGCGTTCAAAGTCTGTTAATTCCCGTCGTGCGGTCATCATCGCGTCAAAACATCTTCACATGAATAACTTGAACAGAAATGAAAGCTCTGCGAAAGCACTGCGCATTTATACCTGTTCTACGCGATGCTACTGCCATCTGAAAATTTGCATATTGTTATCCCATGACTTTTGTCACTTCAGTGTATATATATATATTATACATATATAAGAGAAATTTAAGAGTTTTTTAATAATATCGATAACAACAGATATTATTATATTTGTTATTATCGATATTATTTTTAAAAAAAAACTCTTTCTGAAAGATTAATTTTTATTTTTGGATAAAGCAGTATTTCATTTAAAGTGACGAACAATTTTGGGAGTAACTATATATGTAATATATTGTTTAAAAGATTTGTAAAGCTGTAGCCATGCTTCCTCCAACGCATTGGAAAGAACACTACGCAAAGGAAGGATAGATCCCAACAATGCCCAAAATAATCAGCATCATGTAGACTAAGATTATTGATGAACTCAAAATACTTGAATCCCATTACCGAAAAAATAACTTTCTGGTAGTTCCTTTAACAAAAAATTGTTTTTAGCTAAATCAAAATCTCATTGAGATTACGGTGATCTAGCATGCACCAACTCATCTTGTAAAAAAAGGATTGTCATAATTTCAACAAAGGTTTGAGTGGTGGATGACATCACAGTTTCGATCAAATGTTTCTAATCATGCCAAGTGTACTTTTTCCATTTCATTGTAACAATTTTTCTAGATTACAGATTTATCGCGCTGATCCCTGAAATGGACATGGGAATTTTTGATTGAATTTGTCAGATTTCTAATCTCGCTTACGTCCTTTGGAAACCGAACACGCTATCCACCAGTTCAATGGGGCAAATCGAAAGGCATGAAAATGTTCTTGTCTAACTATGATTAAAAAGAATAATTAAAAATGAATTCATACTATTTTCAAGCAAATTAAATCAACGAAAAATTTAAAATTAATTTAGAGAAAATTGAATAAAAATTAGCAAAATTATTCTCGTTAAATAATAAGCAAACAAAACTAATAAATCAGTTTTAATTTTTAACTATCCAGTAATCTAAAATATCTAGTAATCTTCCTGATTTAATTTATAATATTTGCATTTTATCTATTTTGAATCAGAGATAAAATACAAAAGTAAAAATTAATACTTCATCGTTAGCTTCACAAATGAAAGCACTTTTAACATTCCCAGTGTTATAAGTGTTTGCCTAAGTGCATCTAAGCACTTTTTTTCACACTCACTTTAAAAATACTTAATTATTCATCCAATTGATTTTAAATAATGTATTATTCCTTGAAATTTTGTCGCTAATTATTTATTCCTTGAATTGTAATTATTTCTAATTGATAAGGCGTTTTCGGCTTTGAATTATTTGATAATTTAAATAATATAGTGTTTGAATATATATTTAAAGTTAAAATAACGTTAAAGTTAAATGCTAGTAATTGGTCAAATAAAACGAATGCTCTGTGGAAAATTACATTAAATGAATAATATTTATATTAGAATTTTGAAGAGAAAATTGAAACAGTTCAACTGTAGAATAATGAAGAATTGGATACAGCCTAAATTAATATTTTAAATGCAATAAACAATCTGTTTTCTAGCATATAATTGTTGACATAATGATATTTTTATTAAAATTAATTCATGTGCATATTTTTTCTATAAATAATCCTGTTTTGAATCTTCTTATGGCAATGAATTTTCATTTTTAATAAATATCAAATATGTAACAAATTCATTTCGCTTTTTATCAATTTACAGCATTAAGTAAAATAAATACGTTTAGCTGTACATTAATTTTTTTAAAAATTCTCATTATGTGTATTTTTATTCGTTTCAGTGACTGTCGTAGTAGCATTTTTCGTCTGTTGGGCACCATACCATTCTCAAAGACTTCTTTTTCTCTATGTTTCGTTATATGGAAAATGGACAGAGACATTGAGAAAAATCAATCAAGATTTATTCACATTAGCAGGTAAATTTTATTACATAAATTTTTATTATATTATTCTTTTTCATAAAATACTCCAATTATTTCCTATTACTCTTACTCTTTAAAAATCTTAAAATTTAGTTCGCTTTGTCATTCTTGAATTCATTGAAATGCATGAATTCATGAATGTTTGAATTCATTCATTCGTCATCATTCATTGAAACCTTCATTTTATTTTTAAGGATTTACACTTGATACTTACTATGCTTATTTGCTTATTCGTGCTTCTTACTCCATGCCTTCCTATATTTTGACTTACTTATTTTCATGAAAAATACCCATCAAATACTTTCATTACGATGGTGCTTTCATGCCTCAACTCCTGATACAAATATGGAACTTTCTAAGCTTGTCAAAGTAAGCAATTTCACAAAATAGTATGCAATAGTATACAAAAATAAATATTTATTGCACCAATTTTCACTAACATTAATTTTGCAGGGAGAAATTAGTTATTATTTAGGTAAGTATTATAATGAAAAAAGTTATATATAGTTACTAGGAGTTTTAGGAAGGTATTATATAACGTTATGCCATTTATGGTTATATAAGTTAGTTATTATATAAGGTAGATTTAAATTTGACAGCTTTGAATTATACAAATTCATAAAAAATGCCTTTAAAAAACGGTTAATTTAAAAACATCAATTTGTCAGTATGTATTATGCTAGAAAAAATATTGTATGAGACGTATTATTTCAAATGATTGAATTGTTTTAAATGAGTCCTTTCTTTAATTCTAGACGACTTTATGTGTTTTTCTAATATTTTGATTCATGTGTTATTATATATTTGAGGAGTAGGTAAAAATTATGTAGTTTATGATGACTTTCTTGGGTGGAGATATTTTACGATATTAGTAATACTATGTGGAAAAACAAATTGCAATGCAAGAAACTAAAGTTTATTATAGAAAATGGAAAATAATGTTTGAAAAAAAAAAAAAATATTTATTGCTCTTGTACTATTTATTCACAACACAACACGATTGTAGTTTAAATTCCACACGCACCAAAAGTACATGTAAAGTACTGCTATGGAAAATGTTTCAGTTTATCAATAAATGTGAGGTCTGTAGAATTACTTATTAAATTTATCAAGCTACAAAAGAATTTCCATGATAAAACTGGGTGAAATTAGCTATCATATTATAATGTTTTGCTATAAAATTGTTCCCACGTGGTTTCTTAAGGGAACAAAAGTAAACAGAAATCGAACTTTCTAGAATAAAAGAATAATCATTTTCTAATTACTGGGTGCTTATTAAATTTATCATTTTAACTACACCAAACTAAAGCTATAATTAACTTTAAACTAGAATTTTAAAATGAAAACCAACTTTTGCATGATTTTCGCAGTTGTATAAAACCATTCCATCTGAAAATCCTTTTTCTACTGTTCCTATAAAATAAAATAAATATGAATTTATTTTAATCCATATTGAATGTTCAGGTGGCACGTTGAAACTCCTTCTACATTGATTTTATAAGTATAGCTTTTGGGAAAAAGTCATTTTTTGATTTCCCTTCTTACCCATATATATCTTCAACGATGAACATCAACAAAGACACATACACGATCTTCTTTCATTAATATAGCATAATAAGTTTTGCCTGTAATAATGTTTGAATATCTAACTAACTACATAATATACACTCATGTCCATAAATTAAGGATAATTCAGAATCACACAGAAATTGAACTCTAAAATAAAAATTTCATCTGTAGAATTATCACACACATCTTGAAGAAAAATATGAAAATTACAGGAAACCACCAGATGGCGCGGATAGTACATCACAATGACGAGAGTGTAAGAGAAATCATATAAGGAATGGTGACAAAGAAGTAAAATTGTTCACAAGCGCTTTAAAAGCCTTTCAGTGCAATAACCGCATAGTTATGGCACAAAGGAAGCATTTGGATGATTTTTTACGTGGTAGAATTATCGGACGACTGGAATGTGGACGTACCCAGCTGGAAGTATCCGAGGAACTTGGAATCGCCCAGAGTGTCATCTCCAGGCTTTGGCAACGATTCGAAGATGATGGTAATGTGAGTAGATGTTACAGCACAGCTCGCCCCGAGTTACTGCCAAAAGAAACAGACGGAGCACAGCATCAGACCTGTCTCGTCAGCTCTCTTCAGCTACCGGTACAACAGTTTCAAGGCAGACCGTGTACAGACACTTAAGACACAGACAGTCGCAATTTTTTATGAATTATGTCAAACATACAGCATCGTTTTGCTCTTTACCTTTTGTTTAATAAATAGACTTGACAAATAAGTTAAATTTGTTTTGCTTCTGTCTCTTTCTTTGCCTGAACTTCATTATCCTTAATTTATGGACATTAGTGTATTTATATGTATGAGTGAAAATTGATTAAGTTTTAACAGATTATGATGGGAAATTTAGAATTAATTAGCATTAAATATAATTATGTTAAGAAATTAATATACATTATAGAATATTTTTAATATAAAAAATAAACTGGAAAACTTACTTTCGTGATTCGTAGAAGATCTTATATTTGTCTTTGTTGCTCTTCTTCATTGATGATTCCGCGGATAAATAAAAATGTTTTTTTAATTACATCTGAACACATTTCTTCTTAGTACAAGATCCTAGACTAATCTAAAAAATAATTTAATTTATTTAAATTAAGTGTATACTGTCTAATTTCAGTTTACCCCGTTTCCTAATACGTCTAATTCCGCATCGTTTCATCAATTTGCGGCCATGTTGGTTTTTCTTAAATTTTCAGAAATGCTTTCAAATCACATGAGCAGTAAATAATGTTCATTTACAGAAAATAATATCTCCCCGCCCCCCTGAACAATATTCTAAATTCAAGATAATTTGTATTATTCATGCATATTAAATTTTAAGCTGTATAAAATATTTTTTTCAATTTACACAAGTGTGAGAATTTACCCACTTCCCATTTTTTTTATAATAAATATTATGACAAATAGAAAATAATATTTTTGTCATATTTTGATTGTTTTATAAATTATATTCCCTTAACAGGCATTCGAGAATAAATATGTATATCAATTTCAGAATGGTACATTAAATGCTATAATCACTGTTTACATATTCATATTCATTTTCATGACAAAGATGGTATGTTAGATTGAGTCAAATAATAAGCTAATGTGATAAATTAAATAATAAGCTAACGTAACAAGAAAAATCATTTGCCAAAAAAATGTACTTCGTAACTAAATACTAGATTTCTATTTGTTTTGTATTGACATGTGTATAGTGGACAATTTTATTATTCATTAAAAAGATGTATGTATTTTATAGATTTACTTATGTGCAACTTTTTAAAATTTTGATTGAATTTTTGCATATGACAATCTAGCCACCAAAAAAAAAAAAAAAAGAAAGAAAAAAGCAGCAGTGAGTTCCACTCCAGGTATTCCTGCTGTATAAAGTAAAAAATTTTGCAATGCTTGCTATTATCTTCAATTCTAATCAATATAATTGATATTTTTTTGTATTTATTTGCTGACTACTGCAAATGCTGCATAAAGTTCAGTGGGTCTAATTGAATCCAAACATAACTATAATAATTAATTATTTAATTAAGTATCTTCAAAACAGAAAAAAAATGTATATGTATTTTTCTTATATCCAAATAGCATCAGCAATTATTTGCTGTTTCATAAGATTTTAATATATTTTGAGAATTAACAAATCATGGACATCAGGTATAAGAACAATCGAAAAAATATTTAACATAAAGAAAGTTAAGCCTCTCTCCCATACTTTTCCAAGTGCGAACTTATTTGTAAATATCCCTCACAATTATTAACGAAAAATACTTGTGTGGTATTCTAGCTGTAGGGTGTATTTTTAATTTGTTATGCCAAACAAATCTTTGCCTATTTAACAACGAATATCCCTGTTCCATTTTGGAAGATTTGTGGAATACCATAAATGCTCCAAACAAAATGCTCACAAAAATTAAAATATGTGTCTTTTTAAGCAATAATTTATTTCTAATCAAAACATTAATAAAATAGGGCATTCAACTGCATAATATTGCATTCTTAAAATAAAAAAATATATATTATTTGTTTAACATTACATGTGGCCCATTTTGTAAAATTTCAAGCTAATTCATAAATTATAAAAATAATGTATAGTATTGTTACATTGCATTGCAGAAAAATTGCATTCTCAATATAATATTTTTAACCAAGACATATATTGCAAAAATAAGGTTTTTTTTTTATGTGTTAATTATTTTAGAAAATTTATTTTGATGTTTTTGTTATTTTTTTTATATAACCATTTGAATATTTTTCCAACACTAGAGTACTTAACTTTCTACGGTTCTATCTCTAAATTTGCGAAGTTTGTTGGCCACCACACTTAGGTGCATCTATATTGGTCTCTGACGTTTCACAACTTTAAACAACTACTCCGTCAGGGGTGGTATATAGGGAATTCATATACGTTTCCTTCCAATCAAAACGAATGGAATAACATTTTAATCAATTAATTTATTTTACTGTTTCCCGGCATAAACATAGATAATTCGAAATAAGCTCCTCTAGTCAGAATTCCATCGCGTTACTAATGAAGCTAATAATTCATTGTTAAACATATATTATGAAAAAGAAAAATTGCTAGATAATACTAAATAGTGAAAAAAAATTGAGATTTTATTAAATATTTAAATAAATACAAATCAATAACTAACGTATACATTTCACAAATAATGATTATGAAGCATAAATCCAATTTTTTATATCCTTTATATAAGTAAAAGGCAAACATTTTGTATTCATTTTATCATCTTTTTTTTTTCATAAAATATGTTTAATTTAGAATTACTTACATTAATTATCACTTAATTTACACATAAATTCCTCAATTAATGTTTTAATGTAGCATGGCGTTAATCTTAATATAAACTATGTATGTTACAAAACAACATCTGAAAAGACCATATATAATCTAATTCTCGAGAATTAAATTTTTATTTATGGTATTGCAGTTGTGAATAATATGTTGAACTTCTAAATAAAGAAATATTTGGTGGAAACCTGGCAAGTCTATGCCAATAATGAACAAGAAAACTTCGTTGACTGAAAGTCATTTAGATGAGGTGGGAGAGAACACAACCCACCCAAATATGTCCTTGAATGCGTCTATGAATCAGAATTATCAGTCAATCAATCTGACAGATAACTCCGTTAGTAATTGTAAATGGCAGCACTTATCTTGACAGAAAATTCGAACCCCCCCACCCCAAATTATCTCAGTTATTTAACATCAAACAAAATATCTGACCAAGTGAAAGGCTGGATAACAAATTCATGCTATGCGAACCTGTCCATAAAACACCTAGCACGAGTCATTTTTGCAAATACGCTCGCTTAATATGCCTTCTCTATAGTCATAGCTTCTTTGAATATCCGTACCAGTAGTTATTCGAGATTGTTCCATAGAGTCGGAACACACAGTAAAATCTCTGGACATGGTATGGTACGAGACAAAATAATTTCAGTAATCAAAAATAGCGCACTATGATGGCACATCCTACTGCAGCGTCTGTAAGATCCTTTTTGGAAACGGCATACATTAGTAGTTTGCCTATGTTACAATTGACAAATACTTTTGCTGATATTTAATTATTGATAAGCAGCATTTGGTTTCGTTTTCTTGAGTTTTCTGTGTATAACCCCTTTTATAAAAGCCTTTTCGAAAAAAGACCTCTAGGTTTAGCCTACCGCTCCAAAAACTTTTGGTGTTGATACATCCTGTATTTTAAATAAAATAAATGGTAGTTTATGTAAGTTTATAGTGTTTTAAATAATATAATAAACTGCCACAACAATATTATTTTAACATCGGATTATATTGGAGATTGCATTATTGTATTCTCAGATAAGTAATAAATATCAAATAATACTATCAAGTTTAAACGAAAATAATTATATGAAAGCAGGTACAAAAAATTGTCATCGGGATATCTTAATAATATTTTAATATAAAATATTAATAACAATTTTAAGAGTTCGGCAAGTAGCAAAAAAAAAAAAAAATATCACTACTAGTCATACGATCTGAAGTTATTGCAGTAACTCTTTTTTTTTTTTTTAAATTAATAAGTTCATTTGTCGTTTTACTTCTAAAACTCGAAAATCGTCATTTATCATGGTTATACGACGATGCGGTAAGTGCATACTTTTGATGTTTCGATTCTTATCATGCTTTAATTACACTGAAGTGACAAAAGTCATGGGATACCTCTTAATATCGAGTCGGCCCTCCTTTCGCCCGGCGAAGTGCAGCAACTCGACGTGATATGGACTCAACAAGTCGTTGGAAGTCTTCTGCAGGAATATTGAGCCGTGCTGTCTCGATAGACGTCCATAATTTTGAAAGCGTTGATGGTGCAGGATTTTGGGCACGAACAGACCTCTCGATGATGTCCCATAAATGCTCGATGGGATTCATGTCGGGCGATCTAGGTGGCCAGATCATTCGTTGGAATTGTACAGAATGTTCTTCAAACCAATCGCGAATAGTTGTGGCCCGGTGACATGGCGCATTGTCATCCATAAAAATCGCATCGTTGTTTGGGTACATGAAGTCCATGAATGGCTGCAAGTCATCTCCAAGTAGCTGAACATAAGCATTTCCAGTCAATGTTCGGTCCAGTCGCACCAAAGGACCAAGTCCATGCCATGAAAAAACAGCCCACACCATTACGGAGCCATTCATCTATTTCATGTTCCATTCATCTAGGGACCAACCGATATGCTCACGTGCCCACGAGAGTCGCTGCAAGCGATGTCGTTCTGTCAGTAAAGGCACTCGAGTCGGTCTTCTGCTGGAATAGCCCTAGAAAGCCAAATTTCTCCGCACAGTTCTAACAGACAAGTCCCTTGTACGTCCCACATTGATTTCTGCGGTTATTTGACGCAGTGTTGCTTGTCTGTTAGAATTTACGACTCTTTGCAGACGTCGCCGGTCTCTGTCGTTAAGTGCAGGCGGTCGACCACTGCGCTGTCCATGGTGGGATGTTATTCCTGAAATTTCATACTCTCGGCACACTCTTGACACAGTGGATCTGGGAATGTTGAATTCCCTAACGATTTCCGAAATGGCATGGGCATGCGTCTAGCTCCAACTAACATTCCGCTTTCAAAGTCTGTTAGTTCCCGTCGTGCGGTCATCATCACGTCAAAACCTCTTCACATGAATAACTTGAACAGAAATGAAAGCTCTGCGAAAGCACTGCTCATTTATACCTGTTCTACGCGATGCTACTGCCATCTGAAAATTTGCATATTGCTATTCCATGACTTTTGTCACTTCAGTGTATATCAGAACGATATACATCTTCATCATTGTATGTTTTATAAAATATTATTCCCAAAGCGTTTATGAATCTAAGAAAGAAATGTATAGTGCAGAGGTTTTTAAATGGAATGAAAAAAAAGGAAATAATCTTTCATTACTAATCAAGAAAATTTTAATAAATGGTATTGGTTATTAAAATTAGATGTGCTGCCATTCAAAAATTATTACTTTAATAATGGTAAATGTAGTTACAGGTACACAGAATAATTAGCAGATTTATAAGATGTAAAGATTTTATATATATTACGTCGCTGATAAAAAAAATTATGACACCAAACATTTAGAAGAAAAAAAATATTTTAATACTTTCCGTAATGAATTTCTATTAATTCAAAAAAGTTGTGAAAAATGTCGTTTTCTCAGTTTTATCGAAATTGAGAAAATTTTCTAAGCTTTATTTATACTCCTATTGTTGACGATTCTAATCCTACAAATATACATCCACTTTTTCCTCTGTCAATTGGTGGGAGTAGTCATCAATAATCTAATAAAAAATAAAAATTTAAGCTGATCGCTTTGTGACAATGTCCTTGTTTGTACTTATGTCCTGGGTTGCATTAATCCGAAGGCAAGAAGCTTGTTGAGACATCCCAATGCATTTCTTTCAAAATCTGTACTGCACTTAATTCAAAATAAAGATAATTGAAAAAAAGAATATATTCTATTAATTAAATAAACATTAAGGGAAAAAATTCTGTAGAAAAATATAAAGTTGGTGTAAGACCTAATTGCACAAATATCGCTAAGATATTTGTTGCGTATTTTGTTGTTTTTCTGGAAAAGAAAGTGGAATATATATATATACATATATACACTCAAGAGCCAAAACATTATGAACACCTGTCAATAACGAGTTGGCCATATATATAAACCCATGTTTGTGAAAATTGCAATACCACGAAGGACATACGCGACTGAGCTGAAATTTTCAGGAAATGCAAATTAGCGCATGATATGCAAATGATTAGAATTTCAAATCCGTAGCGCAAGCGTATGCTGAGCAGCGCCCTCTGAACGGTGGATGGATCCGAATAAATAGACGGCTGTAGCGAGTCGTGTATAGTTAACTGTGGTTATCTGCTAGTGGTAAGCGTCAGCTCAATCGTTACTTATTACTCGACAAAAGAGAGCGAGATTTGAACAACTTACAGAGTTTGAACGGGGGAGAATCATCGGCCTTCGTGAAGCTGGATTGTCTTATCGTGCAGTAGCCGCTTGTGTTCAGCGTAACAGCAGCACAGTGATGCGTCTTTGGAAGCAATGGACGGACGAGTGTCGGACAACTCGGAAATCCGGGAGTAGACCCCGAAATGTGACGTTAGCTCGCGATGAGAGACACCTGGTCCGCATGGCGCTGACGGACCGTACAGCTTCCTCTAGACAATTGGCAGCACAGTGGTCAATAGCTACAGGTGTTTCATTGTGTGCTTCAACAATTCGTAGACTCTGTTGCAGCGTGGACTGCGCGAAGGACTCCTTTATACAGGATCCCTCTCACGCTAAACCATCGCCATCGGCGGCTACAATGGGCCGATCAGCATAGACACTGGCGTGCTGATTGGCAGCATGTCGTGTTTTCTGACGAATCCCGCTTTAATTTGTGGTACCATGATGGCCGCATTCGTGTCAGACGCTATGCCCGTGAATGCCACCTTTCGGAGTGCATTATCGAACGCCACAGTGGACGAACACCCGGAGTTATGGTCTGGGATGCCATAGCATATCATGGAAGATCTCAATTGCTAAGAATTGTGGGCACTCTGAACAGCAACCGGTACATCAGTGAAGTTCTACAGCTCCAGGCTGTTCCCTTCCTTCAATGCTTGCTTGGCGCTGTATTTCAACATGACAATGCCTGCCCTCATATCGCTAGGACTGTTCAATCCTTCTTTGCAACGCGGCAGGTACAGTTTCTTCCTTGGCCTGCGTATTCCCCGGATATGTCGCCGATTGAACATGTGTGGGATTTCGTTGGTCGGCGTCTCGCTCATGATCCTCGTCCTGTTGCTTCTGCAGACTTACTTTGGGTACGCATACAAACAATATGGAATGCTCTTACTCATTCAGACATTAAAAATTTGTTTGACTCCATGCCACGTCGTGTAGCAGAACTTATTGCGACGCGTGGTGGCTACACAAAATACTGATTCCGTTCTCTTCTTATTGTTTGTTTGCTTTGAACATTTAATCATTTATTTGTACCACTACCACTCAACTGTGTATTAAATTTCATTCAATTATGACGATTCCTTCATGGTGTTGCAATTTTTACAAACATGAGTTTATATATATATATATAGAGAGAGAGAGAGATATTTGCTATATATATATATATATATCCAACAGCAGTGAAATACCACTTCCACCTTCCACGTCATCTAGGCGAGTTCATTGCAAAATGTAGGGGTAGTCATAATGCTTTGGCCCTTGTGTTTACATATATATATATATATTGCAGTTTTAAAGAATTATAAACCTGTTTTACTTACTGTATAAATTTTTTGAACAAAATACAGAATTGATTTTTAGGTTTAAACTTGAATTATAAAATATTTTGGCTTACATTTGGGAATATGGTTTTATTCTAATTATAAGGACTTGTGTGCTTGGAAAATTCTACTTAGATAAATAACCCAAATGAAATCCATTATTTACAATTTTAATTTACCAAATTTATGCTTATAAATACATTTTTTTAATTATTTCTCTTGATTTCCATTGCTTGGATGAAAAGAAATTGAAAAAGAAAATAAAATCTCCATAAACCTTCTTGCTAAGAAAAATTTTGGTATAAAGGAACTTAACTTATTATAAATTAATTGGAAAAGAAAGCAAATTTCAAATTGTTGAAATTGTTTAATTGAAAAAAAAAATCTTTAAAAAAATCGGAGTGCGTAAAGATATAATAAAAATAATAAAGAAGTCCTTCTTAAACAGATTTTTTAATTATGCCATTAATTAAAGTTTAAATTATCGAGGATGCTAATTTTATCATTTAGTAATGATGCAATTAAGCACGATCAAGAATTTAATTTGGACGATTCATCAAGAAAATGTTTCTTTAGTTTATTATTTTATTTCCATAACCAGGTTTAGTAGATCTAAGGCAGAGCAAATAAAACAAATTCAATTTTTAATTTCATTAAAAATATATGAGTCCATGAACCTCTTTAATAAACTTAGTCATGGTAATAATTCTAGCTTCAAAAACAAGCAAATTATATTTTTTATTCCTGTCATGTTGTTCTTATATATACTTATTACACTATAATATATTTATTAAATAAAATTTTAGTTATGTTTCTAGCATATAAAAATGCGCTTGTATGGTAAGGATTATTTTAATTGAATAAAACATAATGTACTTTTATGAAAAAATATTGCAATAAAAATAATACGTGTTAATTTTGCTGCAATTTTAATTTTGGTAGCCGAATTGATTTTACACACTGACTTTTTAGATAGATTTGACAAAATAAAAATATTGACAAAATAGTTAGATTTAAATTTTCGTAGATGAAATAAATTGGTGTGTTTTTCAAGTCAACAATACTTTGTATTTCATAACTATCTAAAAACTCATTGAAAGATGTGTTCAATGTTAAAAAAATCTCATTAGTCGTCCAGCCTGCAAGTTAGTATTTAAATGAATAATAATTCGTTTCTTATTGTTAAATTCAATAACAATCGCTGTTTTAAAACATGAATAGACTCCTTTAATATATTGATCGGAATATCTAGCGTCGATATTCGGACTGTCTAGTGAAGACTGATATTTTGCTTCAATTAAATGTGAGGCAAATATCCCTGAAAATCCTCTTGACATGCTCCCCTCCTCTTTGCAGAAACCAGTGTTAACCCTGTGAACGATAGATTTAATGCAATACGTTTCCGATAGATTTGATAGCTTAAACGTTCAAGAAATATTATAATATATTTTAGTGTTTTTTAAGATATTTTCAAATTAACAACCTTATGTAATTCATTGTACCGAAATTTCAATTATTTCTTATATATAAGAAAATTGTATTATTCGGTCCTTAGTTTATTTTTTTTTCAGGCTGCTTCTACTATTTCAACTCGACGATAAACCCTGTTCTTTACACCGTCATGTCCAACCGCTTCCGAGTTGCATTCCGAGAAAAACTGTGCGCCGAGAATCCATGCGCCTGTAAGTCCTGCTTGTGCTGCTGGAAACGATGGCGTGATTGCTACCAGGCATACCGAACCCGTTCTCCCTCCTCTCAACGCGCACCACAAATCAACATAGTTATTACACCTCCAGACGCTGTCATCCAGCCACAATTGCAGCCGAGCTTGCGAGAAAGAACGCCATCCTGGCCAATCCTTGGTAGATACTTTGGAATATCTATTTCCGAAGAAGAACGAAAATCCATTTAGAAAGATCGTCCTAATTTTAACTCCTATCCCAACTTATTCCCTGAAGCCTGCCGTTAATCGTTGCAAAAATTTGCCATCTACGGATGATAGCGCTTATAGTCTTACAAGAGGAAAGCCCAGTAATGAGTATGGAAATGATGAGTGCATCAGTTGTGTTAGTTACAGCAGTGTTTTTTCCGCAAAAACAAATATGGGATTCTATTCAACCATTCCTCAATTCAAAAGGCTAGCTATTTCTGAATAATTGCCGAGAATAATAACACATGAGGAATCAAGGCTGTAACTTTTATTTTATTCATTCTCAATTTAGTATGTATAGAAAATTCGAAAATGATAGCCGAGACAAGGATCCAATATAATTAATCAAATGTGTGATCAACTTACTTGTGTACTTATAGTAATTAACTTACTGAATTTCCTCATGAAGCTATTCTCGAATTCTCTGTGTTAAATATGTGACTATTTATGGATCAATAATTTTGCTAACAAAATGAGGTGATTCTTCTCACTGGCAAATTAAATAAATTCATTGCGGATTGATTCATTTACAAATTTTGACATATCTTTTTCATAGAAATTTACGAATAACATATAAGATGAAAGCAAAGATTTTCAATGTTCAGAGAATTGAAAAACAAAAAAAAAGAATTCTTCGGAACAAGATACTATATCGCAAATCAACGAAATACCAAAAGCTAGCATGATTAATTGCCAAATTAATAAATACCTAATGTTAAGGATAAAAATTTTATTGATGAAAATTTTTGTCTTTTTTAGGGGTATCATCCTCTTTACTCGAAGACTGAAATGCATAAAAATGTGCATAAGTTAAAATTAAAATTAAAATGCATAGGAAAATTGTATGGAATTAAATTAAAATTCAAGAAATTTTACAGTGAGAAAGAAAATGATCACAGATCTTGGTTAATTGGATCTTTTTAATTTAGTTATAGAACATAGATGATTAGGAAAATACAATTAATCTTTGATAATTGTGGTTTAAAATAATATTAAAGATTTCACCAAATAAAGTCTGTGTCTAGTCAGATGATAATAACATTTGACGATATTTTCATTTGATTACAAGAAAATAACACACCTTAATTTAATTGACAATACCTTTTGTTACCTTTTGATTGTAAGGTAATTTAAAATGAATAGTACAAAAGATGAACAGTCTTATTATTGCTGTAATGAATTTATTACGCAAATACGGATGTAATAAGAGATACTAGCTTTCTGTGCATCTAGATATGTCGAATGTGGAACCTTTTATGAAATGGCTAAGATCTACTCATCTAATTCTTTCATATACATACTTTCATAATAGATTCTTATATATATATATATATCTCTCTCTCTGTATCTCTATCTCTCTCTCTCTATATAAAGAATGTATCCAAATATTGATGTATTGCCATCATAGTCAATCCAACAGTGTGGATGTCTATAGAGGATTCCGGTCAGTGTTGTGAAAGTTTAGTTAAGCCAATGCTCGTCTTGTTTTAAAGTGCGATCCAGCAGTTTTTCTCTCAACGGAGGTTACAACTACTAAGACAGCATGCCGTGATGTACGTATACACGATGTACATAATCCCCTGTAATTGTGAACTATAGTACAAAAAAGCCATTGTAGTACAAAAAAAACATTGTAGTACAAAAAAAACATTGTAGTACAAAAAAAATCATTGTAGTACAAAAAAAAACCCATTGTAGTACAAAAAAACCCATTATAGTACAAAAAACGTTTTTCTTCGGAGAATGATTTCATATACCAGTGAGGCATACGGATTTTCCGTGCTCGCAAATCTAAAATGACACTTACTAACTATACCATTTAAGAGAAGCACAATTTCATTTTTCACATGTCTATTTGTGATGTTATAAATATCGTCTGAAATTTACCTCCTATAAATGTTATTGGAATTCGCACGATGTGAACAGTATCTCAAAGAAGATATGAACAGTTTTTGAGTTTGTATTGCTGTTTTCTCCATATATTTGTTCTTCCTATTTTTATAAATTTTATATTGAATTATCTCCTATACAGAATTTTCCATCTATTACTAAATGTGCCATTACTAATCATATCAATTTAATTTTACTAACCAGCATTCATTTAAATAATTAATGATAATTTTTACTATTTTGATGAATACTTGTTGTCACAACTTTGTTGTTTTTTATTATTATTATTATTATTTTTGTTTGTATTTAAAAAACATTTTCAAGGTAATATTTACCTATTATTCGTTCAATGTCTGGATACATACCATATGTGTAATACATATGGTTATTATCCCTGTAATCGCGAATTTCACAATGAATGAACTCAAAATACCACGCCTGTTTATGGTACAGAAAACGTTTACTTTCGGATCCTACTTTCATATTTCAATTAGCACGTTAATGCTCCTTAATTAATTTCGTTCACTTAGCATGTTATAAAATTTTAAAAAATTATTTTATATGTGTTCTTTCTTATTCACTGGATAACATTTCAAATCATCTGTTAATTACATATTGTAACTAACTGTGCAACTGTTCATGCATTGTGCGTGTTGCTGTATATAGAATCTTTTCCGACGACCAAGTTTGCAACGAAAGTCGAATAAATCATTTTTAATATCCAATATTTTTTTTAAAATTTTTAGAATCAAGAGGTGATAAACTATCCTTTTTAAATGTTTTTTCTTGATGAGGATGCAATTGTTTCAAACTGCTTAGATAATTAAATGTACTTGATTTTTTTTTATAACCGGAAAACATTTTCCGGTTAATACTTAGAGTAATGATCATTAACTTTAAAAATTTCTTCACTTAATGACGATTTGAAGTTTGCTCATTAATTAGATCTCTTATGAAAATAATTCAATGATTCATTGATTAAATGTTTTGATGCATATTATATACAAAAATCATTGTATTTTGAAAATCATGATATTGATATGAATTAAAACAAATTTCCGCATAATATATTTTAGATATTTGTTATTAATATGACTATTTGATCCATCATTCAGTTTATTCGTTCAGAAGTTGCGGAGTTAACCCTCAAAGAAGAGCATATATATATTGAAAGGGTTAACATATATCCTTTGAATAAAAATTAAATAAATATAAAATCCACAAAATAATTAACAAAAACATGAAAAAAACTTGATAAAATTTAATTAATAATTCCAAACTTTCAAATAAATAGTTTTTTAATCAGTTCTAAAATCTGTATTTCAAAATAGTTTTTTTAAAAAATCTTGATTCTTTCATATTTATGAATTTATACAGCTGAACTGTTTACTATTATTATTATTATTATTTGCATATTAGTATATTACAAATCAAAATCAAATGTTGCTTATTAGCACTGTGAAACTCACCTTTACATAACTATTATTTTGTGATAATATGTTTAATCTCTTTTACTGAGTGGAATAAAGGAAGTTTTGATAGGAAAAAAAATATATTTGGTCTCGTATGATAACTTTGTATAATCATTAGTGGGATTTTTTTAAAACAATTTTGCAGTTTTTTCTTTCTTTTAAATTACTTGCATACATTCTTTTAAATTACTTCATCAGCACCAGTCGTAAATTTTACAAAATTATATATATTTTTTTCTGCTAAACTATATGAAATAAAACATATAAAATGTCTTGCCACAGCATAGCTTGAAAAAATTTATGTATCGGAAAAGTAATAGTTTTGGTTAAGGGTTGCGTTTTCTTAATAACTCCGAAAAAATAAATACTATTTTCCACTTTCAATTTTGTTCCTAAAATTAGCCCTATAAACATAAAAATTAAATTTTATTCATTTTCTTTAAGTGCAAAAGACTTTATCTTTAGGTGGTTAATAAACCTAAAATAATTATATAATAAATGTTGGCATATTTTCTTATGTAATGTTTTTTCTTTCTTACATAAACAAAAAATTAATTTCTTTTAACGATGAATTCGAATTATGAAACTTTAACGGAACAATTACAAACCAAACTTACAAAATAAATGAGATTTTTCTTTAACGATAAAGTTAAACAAGGAATAAAGAATATGTTTAACAACTATGTTTTAAAAGGTATCTTTAATTTAGTATTTTTTTTACGAAATTCTTATCGTATCTCCTAAATTCAAAATTATTTAAACAGCCTTTATAATTATTAAATTTATGTTTTAAATTTGTTTTTAACTTTACACTATCTTGGAAAAAAAATTGTAAGTAAGCCACAACACAAAATTCATTCTTTCAAATTACTTTGTTAAGCAATTATTGATGAAATATAAAACCTTATTTGCTATACTTAATGAAAAAAAAATTATCTTTATCGATTATTCTTTGAAGATTTGTGATTTGATTTATTTTTAATGTGCGCATAAAATTACATTTTTTAAATACAGTAGAACCTCTTTAAGTCGAAACTCGATAAGTCGAAAATCTCCAAAACTCGAAAAACATTTTTGTTCCCTTCCCTTCAAACCCCAAAACCTCCATTAAACCTCTCCTCCACCTCCAAAACCTCGAAACATTAGCAATGTTTGATTTTATAACCTTTTTTACAACCTTTACAACGCGATCATTTGAAACTAATTACCTCTATAGCTCGAAGAAAAATAAGTTACCGACTTTAAGGATTTGCCGACAATGCACGTCATTCTTTCTTAGAAAACACTGTATGAGTATACTGTAAATAGAATAATCAATTCTATGAAATAACCAATTATCTTTATTCTTATACTTATAATTCTTATTATTGCTATTGATTTCATTTAAACTCTACCGAAGCAAATCTTTTGTGGTCGATTGCAAAAATATTAGAAGTAGTTTGGTTTTACTGCAATACACATCTATTTTAACTACAGTATACGAATAATATTGTTAAAAAATGAATGCTGTGAAACGTAAACTGAAAACTTTGACTCTGGCTGAAAAGTTTGAAGTGCTTGAAGCTGTGAAGAGTTATCAAAAGAAGAAAGACGTTTGCTGAACCATTTGTCCTACCAGTGAGTACTTTGTCAACAATAATGAAAAACGAATCGGATATCATGAAAACAATTGAAAACGGTCAAAGTTTATCCTGCAAAAGACAGCGAATTGCAGAATTTCCGGCTTGGAGGAGTAATTACTTAAATGGTTTAAGCAGTGTCGGAACCAAAACATCAGGGTCAGTGGACCACTGTTACAAGAAAAAGCCGAAATGTACTCTAAATCACTGGGACTGGCTAATTTCAGGGTCAGTAATCGATGTCTAGAAAAATTCAAAAGAAGGCATGAACTTGTTTTCAAGAAAGTTTGTGGAGAAAGTGCAAGTGTCAACATCGAAACCTGTGACAAATGGAAAAGCGAATTGCAAGGCATGTTACATGGTTATAAACCTGATAATATCTACAATGCTGACGAAACGGGAGTGTTTTTTAAATGTTCTGATAAGACTAACTTTTAAAAATGAGGTATGCATGGTGGGAAGCATAGCAAGGAAAGTTTGACTGTTTTGTTCGCAGAAAGCATGTTCTCACCATTAGTCATCAGGAAAGTTAAAGCCTCGTTGTTTTTCAAGATGTAAATCTAACTTTGAAATATAAAGCAAATACAAAAGCATGGATGATTTCTGTAATTTTCTAAAATTGGCTTATAAATATTGAGAAGAGAATGTCTAAAGAAAAAAGAAAAAATTCTATTATTCATTGATAATTGTACGACACATAATGATATTTCACAAATGAAAGCAATTTAAATCCAATATCTGCCTGCTAATACCACATCAAAATTACAGCCTATGAATCAAGGCATCATTAAGAACTTCATGTCATTATACCGAAAAGAAGTAGTCAGAAACGTTGGATAATATGGAAGAAGAAAAGATTTTTATTATAGATGCATTGAAAGCCATGAGAATGGCTGACAAAGCTTGGCGAAATGTAAGTGCAACTACTATAAAAAAAAACTGTTATGTACACTGTGGCTTCCTATTGCCATCAACAGAAGAAGCTGAAGTAGAAGTTATTTCTATCCAGCCTCCTGCAGAATGGGATATCTGAAACAGGAATATGCTTTGAGGACTTCGTTATGTGCCTCTTACTTCGTTACGAAATTATTACTGTTGGCACATTATCTGATGACGAAATTATAGATTCAGTTGCTCAGAAAACTGAAACTAATGAATTAGATGGCATAAAAGACTCCAATAATATAACGCGCTCCGTGGGTTTCCATCAAATAGGCAAGAACAGCATTAAATGTTTTAAGGAATTTCATAGAGCAAACTGGCAACTCGGAAGAAAAAGAATTTTCTGCTCCTTATAGCTTAGATAATGCTATAGATAGAGAACGATCGAATTGTCTAAAGCAAAAAAAAAAAATAATAATAATAACTGACATTTTTAATACATAATATTTTTAATTTTAAGGTTGTTTCGCAATTAAATTAATTTTCTTTTTGTCGTGCATAATCACTTTTAAGTTGGAAATAAACATGTTTATTACCTCTGTAACTTGAATTTTTATTTATTTTAAATCTCTAACTCAAAATAAGTTAAAAAGAATCTAAACCTCTACAAGTCGAATATTTCCTTACAAAATCCGCGAAAGTCGAAGTCCAAAACTCTATAACCCGAATTATTTGGCATCTCCCTTGAAGTTCGACTTAGAGAGGTTCTACTGTATACTTAAAAAATGAATTCAAAGAAAAAAATCACAAATTTTTGTTAAATTTAAGTATCAGATTACATGCTGTAAAGTGTTATTTATTATTTAAAATCTATGTAGTGAGATGATTGTTAAAAGCTGAACAGTCATATATACAGAATATGTTTTAAATATATATGAATATATTTTTTTATATATATATATTTTTTTTGTGGTGTAGAGCTACATATTGATAAATGTTATTATTTACAAATATTGATTATGAGATATAAATTCTATTTATATCTATGTAAATAATAAACATTTATTTCTTTTTCTCTTACATCACCACATTAAGTAATGTATCGTATTAATTGCATATCGAATATTTGTTATGTATCTTCTATTATATTAGGTTTTTGCCGTCAACAAAAACTCTTATTCAAGAAGAAAAAAGATATATGCTGTTTATAATGAATGAATTTATGTAAATTTATCAAGTATTTGTAAATGTTATGTGCATCCATATTTCTATACTCTTGCATGATATTGTAACCATAGATTTGATATATATCCATAGTGATTTGTGTAATAAAATGTACAATGTCTTGAATTTTTCATTAAATGATATTATAATAACCGTATATTATCCCAGCATGAGTCATCATTCTTAAAAGTGAAAAATTTTTATGTTTAAAAAGCCAATGTATTGTACTGATTTCTTGTTTCTTTAACGTTAATAGAGTTTCTACAAAATCAAATGCATATATTTCAAAAGCATATTCTAATACTAAAGAGTGAGCTGAACAAAAAATACGCAGAACATTTGCAAGCATTAAGAACATATAATATTATGTTTTTAATTTTTTTTTTTTTTTTTTTTTTTACAATTGTTTTAAAATTCTTTGAATATTGCAAAAGACATTATACTATGAAAAATTTAAATATAATATCAATAGGGAACAACTAAATATGATTTTGTTAAAACATCATACAAATGTTTAAAAAAATTAATTTTTAATATTTAATAAAGAAAAGTTAAAAATTGTAATGATCTTATTTATATAAAACCATTTTAATTAAAATACAATTATTTCTAATTTTAATACTATGCCAAAACTTAAAATTATATTATTGTTTTTTTATTGTGTTTACTATTAGAAAAATAATTGTTTATTAATTGCTATAAAGTAAATGTTCGAAATTAGTTTTAAAGTTTATATTTTAAAACTATCAATTTCTAACTGTAATGAATAATTGCAGGCAAATATTGTTTTTCTAGCCGAACAAATAATAAATATCAAACCTAAAATTTTCTTTTTTTCTTTGTTTAAAAAAATGTTTTTAGTAGCTTGTTATTCATCTACAGCGCAAATCTATATTTCACCAGAAACGCTTAGCAATATTTATATTACATTTTTTAAACTTTCAAATCTTGTAAAAGTCAACACTTTTTTCATCCTGAAAGATAGTGTTCCAACTTTTTGCTCTTATAGTTATGACAGGTGTGATCTTTTAGATCTATCGTTTACGAACTCTGTTATCTTTTTAAGTTGTTTCTGGAGTGTCTTGATCACGATTACCAGTCCTCATAGAAATTAAATACTTTCACAAAATCCCTAATAGTAAAAATGACTTTCGGAATTTCAGAAAAGCCAATTGAGAGTTATAAAAAACCACGTTGGACAATTTTCTCACTAAGGTTTTGTCATTTATTGATCTTGATAATAATAAATGGTGGCTTTTCAGAGAGTCATTAATTAGACGCACCATAGGCAATAGAAAAAAAAAATCAAGCCAAATTTTATCCATAATACTGAGACTCTTTTGCCTCTTTTACAATAGCAAAAGGTCGTTAAGCGTGATGTTCTAACTCATCCTTCTCCCACCAAGAGGACTGCTTCAAATTGGATTAATGTAGGTATTAAATGATTGTATTGGGATTTTTCAAAACAAAACTTCGGAATAACTTGTATGAAAAACTTCACTCTTGTAATCCTATTTTAATCTCAATATAATCTGTAATCCTTATTTGGATATTGGCAAAAAATATCGATAAGATTCTAGCCGAATAGGGTCCAATACTTTTAACCATCCTGATGGCTCTTTGTGCAATGATGGTGAGACTGCGAATGTGTTGGGTAGGCATAACTAGATGGAGAGTCGACTTTCTTTTAACTCAGAAGACAAATTGATTGCAAGATCAGCCAGAGATTTATTCACAGAAGTCGCTGTAATCAAGGTGATAATATGGTTTTTAACAAGGATTTTACCATTAGATAACTTAAAATTGCTTTCCATGAAATGGATTTTAATAAAATGCATGGACTGGATGGAATTCATGGTCATACGTTGGCAAATATGAATTAATTAGGCAAAAACAAATTTCTTGATATTTTTAACACTTCTTGGAATGTTATATGGCTCCGAGGAGATTGGGAAGATGCCTTTGTTATCTCTATTAGAAAACAGGAATAACCTAACAGTTATAGGCAAATCGCCTTGATTAGTATCTCATGTAAACTCATTGCGAGGTTTGTCTTGTATAAACCTACTTATCATCTTGACCAAATTAACTTACTTCCTCCTAAACAGTATGGCTTTAGGAAAGGAATAGCATGATTGAATGGGTTTTATATTTTAACCAAAGCGACAAAGATGTTCAAAATCTTAACCCTACAATCACACTGTGACCGCCTTTCCAGATCTGTTTAAAGCCTTCGACAGGGTTTGGAAAAATAAACTCCTTTGCAAACGAAACAGCAATTTTTATATTAACTGGAAACTTGTGACTTTTTAAGGCCCAAGTATATTAGAAGTAGCGTTTCTAGAAGTTTCAGACTAGTATTCAGAGTTTTCCGCAAGGATCAATGCTTAACCCAACTCTGTTTCTCTTTTTATTGCTAAAGTCCAGGCCGGGAGTGATTCTAATCACTGTATGGGTTTGCATGCTTAAGATATAATCACCTGGAGCAGCAATTCAAGTTTCCTATCCTGCTCAGAAAGATATTAATTCATTCCTCTTTGACTTTGAGAAATTTACGATAGAGCACAAAATCATTTTTAATCTATCAAAGTTTCTTTCCAGTATTTTTACCACTAATATACATCTATAACTATAGACTAATAGCCTGGATCCTGACATATTTCTTCTGGGTAGGAAACTGAATTGCGAAAAATGGCTGATTTTTTCCTGATCCAAGATATACTTCAAATATTTGGATTATATCCGGGACCAGGAGATTCACGCGAGCTTTTGTAGAGATTGGAGTATGGATTTTCGGATTCTGAAAAAAACATACATTGCTTTCATTCGAACTATCTTTGAATATGGCGTACAGGTTTATAAAGCTGCTTCTGATAGCAATCTAGACAAACTGGAAAGAGTTCAGATCTCTTATGCCAAAGCCATTACTGGTCTTCGCAATCGTCCGAGGGATACAATACTATATGATGCTGACCTTTAACCCCTCAGAATCCAGAGTAATTTTCTCCTAGCCGTATACTTTGCTAGGCTCATCAATTACTCTGATTAGCACAGAATCTTTAATTATGTGCGTAACAGAAACATCAAACGTCCCCTGAATAGAGAAAGCACTAAAACCAGGGGTTCATCAAGAGAGGCTGATGGCACGTCTGCGGCGTCCAAGGAAGAAAACCCATTTAGCCGAGCTGAAAAGTGAGCATTGGTTGCTGGATTATGTTGAGCATATCTGTCTGGTCTGCTGCACGAAGGCTTGTGCATAGTTTATACATGTTTAAGACCCAACTATGCAAACACTAACAAAGGCCTGCATCCACGACTTTCTTAAGACAACTTACTTTAGAAACTATATATTAAATTTCTGGTGATGAATTATAGAGTTATACTCATGGTAGTAGGGGTTATGATGATATTTTGGGTAGCAGATTTCCATAAAGCAGGTTAATGGCACTAAGATTTGTAAAGGGAATCCTAACTACTGTTCAATTCTCAGTATAACTCATAGCTAATGATGTGGCTCCCAATTATTGTATCAATGAGGTAAAGTAAACGTCCTGCTTTTTTAATTGGTGTGGGCAGTAGTCTCGAGCACACGGCTCTTGCTATGCTCTGCAGAAGTCATCTTCGTGCGAATAGTCATGTATCGGCCCTTAAAGTTTATCTCTTTTGTCCGAAATGTAGCTTTACTCAAGCCATTCTTGCCCATATCTTGACTTGCAGTGGTTGGCAGAATAGTCAGTGGTGCTCAAGTCCTGGCGCGATTTTCTCTTGTTTGAAAACATACGGATTCATGGACTTGGACATTTTGCTGTCTAAGAAACAACAACAGAAATCATTTTTACTACAATATACTGTAAAAGATTTAAATTTACGTTTAAAATTTCGATTATTGGTAAAAGTGAAACTTTTAGTTACACTTGCACAGATTTTGAATTAAATTGAATGTAAATACTTTTATATTTTTGAATTAGTGCCTGTGCCAAATGCTATGAATTTAATGAGTTTTTTTTTAAATTTAATTCTTTACCTGATATTATTATATATCATGTAAAAAAATATTGATATAGCTTGGGCAATTGGCGTACCAGTTACAGAGTTCCAATGTGGTTTTACGAACCACTGAATTTCCATCTCAAAATTAATTAAAATATTTACATTATGGAATTTGCTTAAAATATGGAATAAAAATGTAAATGAAATTAAAAGAAATTAAGGAAACATCTCCTGCTTGAGAACAATTAAAGCAGGAGATCGGAAAAGCAAAAGTTATCGGTATAATTAAGAACACACATACACACACAATGACCCAAAAAATAAAAATAAAAATAAAGTAAAATACACCATAAATATAACAAAAATTACAATCAGCTACTAATATAAAGTGATAAGGGCAAAAAGTTACATGGCTTAGTAGCACAAAGTATATAATCATACATAAGCATAGAAAGTTTCACAATAGATGACGCCACTACATTTCAATTATCAAACAAACGTTGGATTGATGTTCTTTTTTTTAAATACATATAATATTGATAGATAATCAAAGTTAATGCTATATTAATACATTAATTATTAACTATTGACTTAAAGTTAAATTAAGATTGAGATAAGAAAAATAAGTTAGGTAAGAAAAGTTAAGACATATTTGTTGGCTTTTTTCTTTCATTTCATTAAAAAAGACGACCCTTAATGTTTGAAAATTGAATACAGATATTTAAAAATATTTTTGATACCATCGCTCTCCAACATCGAGAGCCATTGCTCTCCAACACCAACTTTCGTTGTTTACATCCATCTTTGTTTTTACATAGGAGTCCACGTAGTAGTCATACCTTATTACATTTCTGTGCTGGGGGCGCCATCTATCGTCATTTACTTTAAAGAATAGTTAACATTCGAGCCTTCTTATTAAACAGTTACGCTCAATTGCTACATAAACTTTTAGTACATTTGCTTTTAAGAAATAAAGTTAATTAAAAATTACTATATTACAATACAAAAATAAGCATAATATATCACTTATGATTCTGTCAGGTAATCAAAAATCTTCAACAAAGTTTTTTAAAGCTTTTAAAACGTGTTGGAAGGCAGAGTTTTTGACTGAACGAAGTCTGGTAAACCTTGTGAAGTTGTCAATTATGATTAATAAATCTCGATTTTTTCGTGAGCTTTTCGCGAAAGTCTTAAATGGTCTATGTGAACAACGGAAAAGTGTCTTTTTCGAGATTAATTCGGTGTTGATATCCTTGTAGTTTTTCACTTGAAGCCTTGTTGACTAAGTATTCGAAACACATTGAAATATGTTTCCGTAAATAAAGCTTCATGTATGAAAACCAGTATGACTCTTTTATTTTTCTGACAAATAAAAGAGTCAAAAAAGTCATAAAAATTTTTCCTACCAACAGAAAAATGTCCTAAGAGGCCATACATTTTCTCATACTTTTTGCAATCTTATACAGAAGTTTCTCTTTTCCTTTTTCTTTGATTCTTTTGAAGGCAAAATTAACAATTTGTTGATTTTCTTCAGATGTTCTTTCATGCTGTTCTTTCTTAAAAATGCCGATTAATTTTCTTGAATCTTTATCAGCAGGTTGAATGATAAAAAATTTGTTCATCTTCACTTAGTGTTAGGCATACTTCAAATTTCTTCTCGATGAGGTTTGTAATAGTATCTTCCGATTCCGAAACAGGAGCTCGACTCATTGTATCAACATGCGTCATTTTATGCCTGGTTTGTAGCGAACTTCAAAATCATATTCTTGAATAAGTATACTCCATCGTGCTATCTGAGGGTTACTTGAATTTTTGGCATTCATGTAAATTAATGCTTGAGAATTGTAAAACTACTTCCCAATAAAAAAAAAGTCTCAATCGTTCTAATGTCTATTAACACCAATTTACTTGAATGATAATTATTTTCGGCTTCAGTCGTTTTCGTGCTAACGCAGTAAATTAGTTGCCACTAGTCATCACTTCCAACTTGAAGTAACATTCACACATAACATCACTTCCAACATTCCAGCGATACCTTCCGCACTTGTATCAGTATGCACATCAGTATACCTTCCGCACTTCAATTTTAGTTTCTGGATTAAAGAGTGCTAAAAGAGGTGGTCGTGTCAATTCACCTTTTAAAACATTAAAAGATTGTTCTTGTTTTTTTTTTCCTACTTAAAATCTTCGTTCTTCTTGGTTAGGTCAGTTAGAGGTTTTGCATTTATAATATAATTTTGAATAGATATCCTAAAAAACTTGTTAATCCGAAAAAGCGTCTAACTTCATGCAAAGTTTCCGGTTGGGGAAATTTAGAAATAATTTCTGCCTTTCTTGAGCCTAGTTCAATCCCATTCTTATTAATAATGAAACTTAAAAACTATATTTATTTTTTGCAAACTCCCATTTAAACAATTGTTAATGTTAAATTAGCTTCTCGTTAAGCCTCGAATAACCTTACATAATTTTTTAATCATTTCATCCCATGTTTTGGCATGTACAAGAATGTCGTCGAGATAACATAAAACATCTTTGTTTCATAAGCAAATTAAAGTGTGGTTTATTAACCGTTGAAATTCTGCTGGTGCGTTAGTTAATCTAAATATCATTCTTCCAAATTTTCTAGTTTCTTCTGATGGAATAAATGCAGTTTTTAATTTGGCTTCTTTTGTCAGTTGGATTTGTAAATACCCACGAGCCAAATCGAGAGTCGTAAGCAGACTGCAGTCATGTAGTTGTTCGAAAAACTCATCAATTTTGGGAAAAGGACATTTCTCTTTGACCGTATGATTATTTAGTTTTCTATAATCAATAACAAATTGATTTTCACCAGTTTTCTTACACATTAAAAGTACAGGGCTTGAATATGGTGAACGTGTTTCTTTCATAATACCATGTTCTTTCAATTTATTAACGATTTATTTAATTGCTTTACTTTCGGCTGCATTTGTTTTATACAGTTTCATACGTACAGCTTTAAAACCCTCAACTTCTTTAATATGTATTTTTATTAGTCATCTACATCCTAACTCCGATATGCTTAATGTAAAACAGCCCATATATTCATTTAACAAATCAACAATATTTTTCTGTTGTTATTCAGTTAAGTTTTTAATAGTTTTTTTTGTTCTAAGCTTATAGGATTTCGCTCTACATTATCTGTACTAATATTTAAAATTTATACTGAAGAACTATCATTAATAAAATTAAAATCATTTAAATCTGGTTCCGAGTTGAACTCCTCGACTAATTCTGCATTTCCAAAGTTCTGATTTTCTTTTAAAATTATTTACTTACATCCAACATTAATAATTGGTATAATAGTTTTACCTTCTTTTATTTCTAACAAAGAATTAAAATTTATTTCCCTTCCATACGCCATAATTAACCCATTATTTATTTGTTCTGTTTCCGCCTTTACTAAATTTATGCCATTATTTGTTATTTTTGTAGTTTCTTTCAAGTGCAATTTAATACGGGGCGTTTCTTTGATACAGTTTAATCCAATAAATGGGTAATCGTTTCCATGATCGATATGAGAAACATCCCAGACCCTAGCTTATACAATATAAGGTAAATCTAAAACGGTGACTAATAAATCAATCGGCTTAGCCGAATCTGGAACAATTAAAACGGTAATATCCTTTCCCTTTATTTCACCTATTTGAAAATTCACTACTGACATTTTTAAACTCTGCAAATCTGGGCATTTTTGATTACCAAAGGAATAAAGTTCTTTTCTGCAAGACGTCATATTAATTCCTAGACTTTCTGTAAGCGATTCTTTCAATAAACAAGAAGAAGCAACAGTATCTAGCAAACAGGTGACAGTGCGATTATTAATTGTAGCCTCTCTCAAATACTTGCCATCAGTTACGGACGGTTCGTGGTCAATCACACTTAAACTGATTTCTTTTTTATTCTTTGAGCAACATTTTTTTGAATGCCCCTTTAAACCACATAAAGTACAAGGATTTGGGCAATCTTTTGAGATGTGTTCGAATAAATTAAATAAAAAGAATTTGGGTTCATCCTTTTCATTACGAATAGATGATTTAAATACTTTATGACTATCAACATATGTATGAGAATTTTCTTTCTCATTTAATTTATGACTTATCATAGAAATTTTGTTTTCCATCCTATTAGTCTGGAATTCACTTTTATGATAATTTGATAACCACGAATAAGTGGCGTCATCTAATGACGTCATCCTAATGCGTTCACTTAGGATGACGTCATGTGTCATCCTAATGACATTCAAATTTATTACTCTTGTTTTCATTATTTATTTTCATTCCAGATCGAACATTTTCGTATTCATCTAAATCCCTGCCAACTCTTTCAGATTTACATATTTAGGCCATGTATCAATAAAATTCTCTGGCATAAAATTTGGAACCCGTTTTTTCAACTGATCTGTTATAATTAATTCTTTTTAGGAATCGAAAACATTAATTTTTAATCCCTTCAACCATTCGTTAAAATAAATTACTTTATTTCAAAAAACGAAATCTGTCCACTTACCTTTAAATCCTTAGTATGATTGATAAATTTCTGGCAAAATATTTATGGCTCTTTAACAGTAAAGTCTTAACAAATACATATTAATTAGCTTGTTCTTCAGATTCTCTAGCTATTAATTGGGTAATTTGAAAGAGTAGGAATCCTAATAAATGGAATACAAAATCGTTTTCCTCTATACCCACTCGCTTTGTCTGCCGTTCAAATAAAATTAAAAATGATGATATATCTCCTTCCTCCGGATTAATTCTCTGCATGAGATTTCTTAAATCAACTGATTTGTTTACTTCCGAAGCATTAGTATCATATTCAGTTGGCATTTGTAACGTAACTTTATTTTCGTTTCAGTTCTAATTTTTCCAATTCATAAGTTCTTTGCTTTTCCCGTTCCTCAATTTCTATCTGTCTTTGCTTTTCATTTTCCTTTTCCAACCTTTCATTTTCCGCTTTTTTAATTCTTTTCTCAATTATTCTTTCGAAAACTTGTTTAACAAATTCTTCATCATAATTTTCATTGCTTGTAATTAATTTTTTAATATTAACTATAACAGCTTCGAATGGAATCGTTACACCAATTTTTGTTCCTAATTCTAGAAGATCACTTTTACGACCTTTCCTAAGGAACAGTATTTTAATACTTATACTTTTTTTAAATGAAACTTGAGTATACTTTAATACTTGAGAAATAGTTTAAACATAAATATCAACTCAAAAGAAATACTCAATACTTAAAAACATTTATACTTTTAACTTCAAAATAGAAAGGGAATCATTTACCTTTTTTCCTTTAGTACTGAAATCGTAATCCATATCAGGTTTCTAATAGATCCTATATCCCACTTTTGAAAATTATCTGTGGGCCTCTTTTTCATTTTTTAACATTGACCAAGACGATTCACAGTTGATTATATATACACTCAAGAGCCAAAACATTATGACCACCCCTACATTTTGCAATGAACTCGCCTGGATGACGTGGAAGGTTTTGGTATTTAACTGCTGCTGGAGAGTCTGAATTCTTTCACTTACTTCGGTGTGTGATGGGAAAGGCTGCGGATCTAAGCGACTTTGATAGAGGGCAGATTGTAACGGCTCGATGGCTCGGAACAAGTATTTCCGAAACTACACTACTCGTGGGTTGTTCGCTGTGTACAGTTGTTAGTACTTATGCAAAGTGGATGAATGACGGTGAAACCAGCAGTAGACGACATGGTGTTGGACATTCACACGCTATCAAAGAAAAAGGTCGTCGGAGACTGTCTCGCATGGTGAAGCAAAACCGGAGACAGACAGTGGCTCTGCTGACAGGCCAATACAATGCAGGGCCAAGTAGAATACTATCGGAGCACACTGTTCAGCGGACACTGTTGCATATGGGGCTACACAGCAAACGTCCCACTCGTGTGCCTTTGCTGACCAAGCGTCATCGCCAACTGCGCCTGCGCTGTGCCCGGGAACATCGTGACTGGTCCATGGATCACTGGGAGAGAGTTGCCTGTTCAGTTGAATCACGGTTTGTCATTCATCACGCCGATCACCGTGTCAGGATACGCCGTCTTCCAGGCGAACAGTTGGTCCCTCAATGTACATACACAAGCCGGTGATGGCGGTATTATGCTTTGGGGGGCGTTCTCTTGGGCGTCTGTGGGATCCGTGGTTGTGGTAGAGCAGACCGTGAATCCTAAAGGGTATCTGAACATCATCGCGGACCAGTTGCACCCTTACATGGCCTCTGTTTTTCCAGCTGGAAATGGAATGTTCCAACAGGACAACGCCCCTTGTCACGAGGCTAAAATTGTGTTGAAGTGGTTCCAGGAACATGATGCTGAATTCTAGTTAATGTCCTGGCCGCCTAACTCACCGGATCTTAATCCGATAGATCACATTTGGGATGTTCTGGGATGGCAGCTCAGAGTTAAAAGACCACCAATTCGCAACATCTCGGATTTGCGTGACCGTTGCTTAAACATCTGGTACAATCTGTCTCCAGCCATCTACCAAGGTCTTGTGGCATCCATTCCAAGACGGGTTGAAGCTGTGTTGTGCGCCAACTCGTTATTGACAGGTGGTCATAATGCTTTGGCTCTTGAATATATATTTATTCATAAAACACTTCTTTGAGCCATCGCTCGCCATCGCCAACTCCGTTGCTTACCTTTCCCTTGCTCTTACCTTGGAGTCCCCGTAGCGTAGACCACACTTAGCCATATTCCTTGCTGGTGAAGCTATCTATCGTCTTTTATAATAACAAATAGTTTACACAAAAATTCACAAAACCCTTGATAAATACCCCAAGGATGCAGTCTCATATCATAAATCGCCATGTATCATGAATTATGTATTACTAAAAGTTAAAAGTTGATGAATTAAAAAACATTTTTGTAATTGAAATTTTAAATGTAAAGCTATAATCTTAAATAGTTTTTATAAACTAATAGATGTATAAATCATTATAGTTTTAGAAAGGCAAACAGACATAGAATAGCAAATAATTTTAAGCCAGAATATCGCCAAATTGCGGCTTGCGAACATTATAAATATCCATCGCAGAATCATATTTTACATCCAACATTATTTTTTTTATTTTAGGTACTTACAAAGGATATGCAGGTATTTTTTAATTTATAAAGGGGTTAACACTAACATATGCAATAATATTAATATCGCAATAAAAAAAAATTATTTAGCTGAATTTTTCTGCCCACGGATGTTTTCAGTTGCAAATAGAGTTTATTCGACTTCATTATCAAAATACCTTTATTTGCAGTTGCTTACACATAACATAAGACACATAATAAAAGATATTAAGTTAAATAATAGGAATGTGGTCGCACTTGTCAAAACAGGTAGTTAAGTAAGTCTATTACGCAAAGATATATGTAGTGAAATGTCGAATGTTTCTAATAAAGGAGTAGTTTTGGAAGGGATCAGAAATCAGTGGTTTTCTACAAAGGGTTCTGTACAACAAGAAGTTACTATAAATGAAAATAATTTCACTTTTACATGGCATGTAGTGCCAACCTCAAAGTTAAAAGTTCAGGCATTTACAGGAGCTGATATTTTAGGTCAGGCTTCAATGAATTTCGTGAATTATAATGATGAATTTTGAAAATGAGAAAGAAAGATATGTTCAAAGCAGGCATTCAAATTAAACTTAGACAATGAAGTTAAACTAAGTCACCCTGGTGGCACACTTGTAAAATATAAACCCACAGACCCTATTTCTTCGTATAAATCAGATGAAACTGAAACTATTAATATATATATGATAATTGTCTTGAAACATGTCTAAGAATTGTGTCATGAGAATTGTCTGTACATGTGTAGGATACATTTTTGAAAGTGTATCCTACACATTTTAGAAAGTTATCTAGAGAATATGTTAAACCTGAGGTTCTTGAATAGTGTTGTTATCAAGTATTTAGGATGTTATGATCCTTATCAAGAGCCCTATTTAGAAAAATCGTCCGTAGTATCTAATGGTAAAAAAAATTGAAGATTTGGCTGAGGATAAATTTGGTATTACTAGAGAAGATAGGGTAGAGCTACTTAGTTTAGACGATTAGCATGAGTTTCCACAAAAGGAAGATGTAATTCAGTTTCAAAGGATGAATGCACTGTTAACGTTAAAGCTGTCCGAGCAAAAATACGCGGTATCGTTGATACAATTAAAGGTAATTTTGTATTTTTATCGTACGAAGCAGAAGAAAGGGAAAAGCTGTTATTTAACATGTCTGAAATTAAAAGTGATGGAAACATACAATCTATGGATAAAATAGAGAATAGTATTCTTCATCGACGTACTGGGAAATATGCTGCCCATAATGTTGTGAATATAGGTGATGGTCGTAAAGACCAGCGGTATGAGCGACTAATTCATTCGTGTGTCGTATCAGTTGACGGAATACCTCATCTTACCCTTATTCAACAATCCAAAGGATATGATAGATCAAATGACTTTAAGTTACGAGGGTTCAAGTGCAAAGATCCAAGTCATTCAAAGGAAAGATTTTGGTGTAGAAAAGGAAATTCAAACCTTACTAGAGGCACTCGAGACGTTTTAAGGAAGGAGAGGATCTTCCTGATCCTTTTATGAAAAAATTTGATTAACCACATATCTAATACTAACTACTATTTCTACTAATATGATAACATATTTTGTGTCTTACGATTTTTTCTCATATGTGGTATAAGTATGTTTAAATTTGATATTGGTATAATTTGCATGCATTTCAGAATATGATATTATTGGAACTTCTCATTTTATAGTATTTTCGAACACTAGTTTCTATTTTATTTGCTATTTTATTATTTATCATTATATTTAATTATTTGTCATATTCTGGAATTATTTTGAGTTTTTGTGTGTTAAGTCATTGAGGCCAGTGACATGCAGGATGGCCAATTTTGTAGGATTTCTTTGTCTGCTAATCAGCAAGCGGCGACACATCACGGTTTTTGTGTCTTTGACACAAACCTTTTGCTATGTGGTGGGAGTATTCCACTTTGAACTCTGACGCCAGAAGAAGGGGAACAGACCCTCGTGGATGAAGGGAGGGAGAAAGAACACTGACCGACAACGAGAGAGAAGCGAGACTGGGCCAGACGGGGTAGCCGACTGCTGCTGGAATGAATTAAGAGTCAATGTAAATATTGCTGTACATATTATAAGGCTTAATTAAAAGGCTGTTGATCTTAAAAGAAATACCCTGTTTCTTCATTTTGTCAAATTAACCCGTAGACACCCTACAATATCTGTTGGACAGGGAGAGAAGTCTGCATATACATATTAGATATTAATTTTAATTTTTCCTTCTATATTTAAGCATCATTAGTTATTAGAAATATATATCTATTTCATTATTTCTTTATTTGACTATTTTATCACTAGGGTAATGTCTTATTTTGAAAACCTCAAATTTACGAACTTAAGACCATCATTTTTTTAGGTCACATTTATAATGCCATTCTGCCAATGTATTCTTCTTTCAATCGGATAATGAATTCTATGGTGAGAAAGCTGAACAATGGGAGTGGTTGACTTGTAGGCATAATTTTCTGTCACTGTCACTGCCTCCCTTAAACTCTTCTTTTATTTTTCCTGTTATATATATATATATATGGAAACACTGACGGAAAAAAATGCCAACAACAAGAAAGACTTATGTTAGATAAGCGAAATTTGGTAGGCAATGATATTGCAAATTATACGATGATAGAAAAAATACTAGTTGTTGTGACAGGGAACTCTATTTAAAGTAATAATACACACCAGAGTTACTGTTTAAAAAATATCATATAGCGTTGCTTATGTGATTTGGATTTCTTCTTTAAAAGTTTGTTACGAATTAAAAAAAAATTTATTGCGAGTTAAATTTATGCTTTCTGCCCTGCACGGAAGTGAGAAATGGGGGCTGCGGTAAACACGGGGGAAAATTGCGAGTAGTTTTGTAATGTGACTAGACTGTCAAAGTCAACAAACAACGAATTCATACAACGCAATCCAAATTCTAATGAATGTCGTGGAATTATCGAATTTCAATTAAAAAACACTTAATGTACACTTAATGTACTGTAATAAACACTTAATGTACACTCTGTACACTTAATTAAAAACACTTAACACTTAAACACTTTTACTTTTTAATTAACATTTAAAATTCAAATCGAAACAAAAGTAATTAGACAAATGAAAGGAAAATTTCTTAGTTGAAATATGATTCAACATAAAATCTTCTGATTTTTTCCTTACCTTACTCCTAACCAAGGAATGGGCAAAGCACAGAAGATCACTTGCTTTATCCAAATCGCATCTAAATTTTCATGACATGGGTACGAAAGCACTTGATGCCACAATCTTGATTCGTAGCAGTAGTCTGGAAAGAAGAATTTTGTAATTTTTTTAAATATATTCGAGTAATCATTTTAAAAAAACCAATTTGTATTTAAAAAATACGAAATACGCACTCGCTAACTTCAATTATGTTAGGCTTTGCTATTTTTTTCTTAGTCATGATTAGTGAATATATCATAGATAAGATGGAAATGAATTAGTTGGTTAAAAACTATGTTTTATTTTTGCTGGTTAAAAGAGTACACGTGAGTATATGTGATTATGAGTCCTTGAAACAATTAATATTTATATTTCGGTGTGTATGATTTATAAAATTGGTATGGGTAAAAGGTTCAGGCTTAAAATGTCACGTTTTCTTTATTTAAATACTAGAATACTGAACCTACTTTGTTTTCTTACGTTTTTCTGATGTGACAGCCCTTCCTTACGGCCTAAATATTCCGTCTGTAAATCAGTTCTGCCCACATCTTTGCAAGCATGTTTACATCGACCACAACAAGTACAATACTGATTTATGATTTTAAAAAAGGAATGGATTTCAGAAGCGGAAGAATGTTATCGTGAACTTTTACAAAATCACCATGCACTGAAATCAGATAGAAGATCTAGCCACTACAATAAACATAGAAAGAATAATGGTTAATCACGAAGTTCCTTTCCCTCAGACAAAGGCCTATCTTGCAAATTTAAAATAGAAAAGGGAAGTTAAGGATAGTTGAGGTACTTAAAAAAAACTATGAAATAAAAAAAAAAAAACCCGAATAAGTTACAATATTTTGATCTAGTATGCCGTTGCCTTAATGTGTGAAAATATCATTGTGAACTGATTCATTTATTTTTAGAATTTTCTATCAAAGTTATTCCATTGCGAGAATTACGACTGTATATACAGTAATGTGCAAATTAATTGGTACAAGCTTTACTTTTCATAAGATTCGTCCTTTCACAGAAATTTTCTGCCTGAAGCCGGTATGAAAACCTTCTTTTACGGAACGAGATTATTCTTATCTAGTTCAAACTAGTTTAACTACATGATCATTCTATGCGGAGCATTTTCGTGTCAGTTGCGGGTCAGCTGCCGTAAGAAGCGATCGATTGATGGATAACACTCACAGATAAATGACTAGAATTGTTACACTAAGTCACCATACTTCACTGACTGTCAGTATATTGCTGCAGCAGTTGGATTATAAGACCATTGGCATTATAAATCAGCATAATAAGTTTTTAGCAGTTTCTTCACAACGGAAGAATAAATGTGGACTGAAACATAACACTTCGGATAGACAAATTTCTAGTACGAAATAGTAAACTGCATCCTCGCATGACAAATGCCGATCTGCAGAGAGAATTATTGGCCTACTGGTATGGATTCATTGAAAAGCTCATTGAAGAGGAGAAATGGGCAAGATCACCAATAAAAAAAAATTAACGCCTGCAATTAAGTGAAAACGTTTGCTTTGTGAAAGGAAACCCGGACTTCACAGAATTGGAATAAGGTGGTATTCATTGACGAAACACATTTTTTTGTGCGTGGGTTTCGAACAACATTTGTCAGACGAAACTCTGGAGAATATATCAAGAACAATATCTTTATCAAATAGTTAAGTATTCTCAAAATCAGATGTTTTGGGTTATTTAGCATCTGGTGGACCTGGCAGCTTAGTATCAATTGAGCAAAGGATGGGTTTTCAAAAATATTCTTAATTATTACAAGACAAAATTGTGACTTTTATGCAAACGCTCTTTGGCGGTATTGGTATGCTCCAACAAGAACTTGTTCTATGCCATACTTCTAAGTTAACAGCAAAATTGATCCAAGGAAAAAAATTAACATTTCTGGATTGGCCTGATAATTCTCCGTTAAACCCATCGAAAATTTGTGGAGCATTGTGAGGAGGCGTGCTAGTAAAATGGACTACTCAAGCAGGAGAAAAATGATTGAGAACGTTGTAAAAGTTTGGTTTCGTGTTAACGACATCAACAATTAGTGGAATGCATGCCAAAGCGTGTACAGGATATCATTAAAGCTGGAGGACTACATATTTGTTACTAGAATGCTATGAAATGTATGTAGGGAACTTATGCTAATTAAATCTCATACATGAAAAATTTTGCACAGTACTGTAGTTACATCTCAACGAGACTTTTGAAATTATCTTTTGATCGCTCTTGTAACACGTCTGTATTCCGAATCATAACAGCTGCAACTGCGCGCGCACGGCCCCCTACTCCTTCCCCTGAGAATCCGCCAACCTTTCTCTGCATGATAAAATATTTAGACTTTCCAATTTTTATAGCTTTGAAGTTTTTAACACTAGAAACTGGGCATAAAAACGTTACTCTTCATACCGGAAGTGGCAACACATGTAATATTATGAATATTTGAAGATGAAAAGTAAATAAATAAAATAATTAAAATATAATTCAAAAATGAATTTTTATTATAAGACACAAGCATATTCGAAAAAAAAATTATTTTGACTGAAAGTAGAATATGCTAAAAAATAGTTATTTATCAAATCGCTTTACATCCGTGTTACAGCTATTTGTGGTTTAAACATTGATACACAAAAACATGCTTACCGTGCACATGGATACAGTAGTTTGGTCTTCACTAGTTCTTCCCTGTTATCGAAATCCATGAGGTCCACTCCCAGTTGTCGAAGATGAGAGATTCCCTTGTAAAAATTGGAGTACGCTATGGGATTGGGGGCGACTCCCAGATTGGTAACTGCATTGATTTCGTATTGAAAAAAAAACTATCAAAATGGGGAGCTTTAATCGTAACCTAGTGACAAAAGAAGGTATTTGCATACCGTTTTTTTATCGTCCCATATTTTTTTCTCCCTAGCGAGCATGCGCATCGGTAACATTGCATTATTGCGCATGCATATATTAAATATTGCACTACTGCTCATGTGATTAGAAAGCGTTTTTAATAACGTACGTAAAAAAAACATGACGGATAAAGGATGAATGGATGAGAAATTAGATGGTTATGAAAACTGAAAACAGAAATTTAAAGCTATTAACCTTATTTAAATAAATTGAAATATTTTTTAGATCTGTCTAGGATATTGTACAAAACAAATTACGTTCCTTTTTTTTATTTAATAAATACATGGAATTTTTACCGGAATCATCAACAATAATAAGCAACGAAGACACATATACGAACTTAGACGAATCACGAAAGTTTTCCAGCCTATTTTTTGTATTAAAAATATTTATAATATTGTTTATTTTTTTAGGTCACAGTTTTTAATATTAATTAATTCTAAATTTCCCTGATGATCTGCTAAATATTAATAAATTTCCCTTCATATAGCATAATAAATTTGGCTTATGATAACTACAACATTTTTTAATTATATGTTGATTTATGATTATTAAGATGCATTCGTTGAAAATATTGTTTTCCCCTTGAATAACATTTCAAATTCAAGAACATTAAATTTTAAGCTGTACAAAAAAATATTTGTTCAATTTACCCGATTTTGAGAATTCCCCTTCTTTTTATAATAAAAATTACGACAACTAGAAAATAATATTTTTTCAGATTTTGATTGTTTTTTCTAAATCATGTTCCCATAACAGGTCTTAGGGAATAAAAAAAATATCAATTTCATTAAAGGGTGTAATCACTGTTTCTATATTAATTTAAGACATTGATGGTAGATTGAGTCAAATAAAATAATAAGCTACTGTGATACAGATATACCTCCAAAAATTTCTATGCTAAAAAAAGTACTTGCTTACTGACATTTACACTCATGTCCATAAATTAAGGATAATTCAGAATCACACAGAAATTGAACTCTAAAATAAAAATCAGATGTGTTCCTGTCAGATGTGTTCCATATACCGCAACTCACTGTCGCCTGCGATTAACCTGGAGTAGAGAGCATGCATTGTGGACACTGCAACAGTGGTCTTGTGTGATGTTTTCCGACGAGTCCAGGTTTAGTTTGCAGTTTGATTCTCGCCGGACTTTCATATGGAGAGCGCCAGGTACCCATTACCACCAATGAGATCACCATTGACCGGCACCGTTACGGTGGTGCAGGATGGCTCGTTTGGGAAGGAATTATTCTTGGTTCCAGAACTGACCTGCCTGTTCAGAGTGTAACGATGGCAGGCCACATCTATCGGGATGTAATTCTGGAACAACATGTACGTTTGTTTCGGGGCGCCATGGGTGCTGAATTTCTGTTTATGGATGACAACGCCCGTCCTCACCGTGCAAACATTGTAGACGAATGCCTTCAATTGGAGGATATCACCCGTATGGATTGGCCAGCATACTCACCGGACTTGAATCCAATAGAGCATGTGTGGGATATGCTTGGCCGACGAATTGCAGCCGCGAATTGTGCCGTCAACCCCCTCCCACCTGTCAACCGGAACCTCGGAAGGCAGTGCTTGATGAGTGGTGTAATATTCCCCAAGATACTTGATACTCAGCATGCCTAGGCGTTGTATTGCATCGTCCGGGAGACATACTCCATATTAACCATCATACTAACCATGTTATACTGTTTTTTGTAACTAGGTTCTTTTTTTAAATTTGCTCCAGGATGTAAAAATCGCAATTTTTATTAATTATGTCAAACATATAGCATCTTTTTTGCTCTTTACCTTTTGTTTAATCAATAGATTTTACAAAGTCAAATTTGTTTTGCTTCTGTCTCTTTCTTTGCCTGAATTTCATTATCCTTAATTTCTGGACATGAGTGTAGATTGTTTACGAAGAGCAGGCCAATACAAAACAAGTAGCATTTTTATTATTCATTAAAATTATTTATGTATTTTACAGATCTATTTCTGTGCAACTTTTTAAAGTTTTGATTAAATTACTTATTATTTGCATATATATTTTTGTGCTGGTTTCATACATTTAAACAATTCAGAATATATGAGAAAATCTTTTTTAAATGAACATTTCTTTTAATGCATAAGATCTCTGAAAGAGATTCAAAATATCTGAATTAATTTTAAGGAATCATTTAATTATTTTAAGGACATAATTTAAAAAAGTGTTGAGAAAATAAATGAAGCTTGAGAATATTTATTTGATGAAGTTCTTTTTTTTAATTTAAGATTTCAATTAGTTTTATAAATTGAGAAATATATGCAATTTGGTAACTAAAATTCAATGAAATAAAAATAAAATTTATACAAGATATGATAAAATAAATTCTAATTTGAATGCAATAAGTAGAATTACTTATTGTATAGATAATTATCTTTTCTGGAATATTAATTATACAAAAATTAATTAAGTACATTTTTAAAAGATAAGTTAAATTATACTTTTCTATTTTTTTTAAAGGTATCTAATCGATTAAAACATCAGATTTAGCTGCTTATATTAATGATACAATATTTATTAAATTTATTTATTTTATTATTATTACGGATAAAGGTATTCCAATTATACATATTAATAACATAGAATAATAATAATTAGTAATAATGAATATTTACATTCAGTTTTTTAAGGTTGATAAAAAGAAAAAACAAGAGAACCATAGGAAGGAAAATGACCTAGATTTTTGAATGAACTTCTGATATGCCTTATTAAATGATTATGTAATATCAAATTTATAAATTTAAGTGTGTAACATGTGCAAAGAATAATAATTAAGCAAATGAAAGCACACTAAGATTAAATGTTTCAATTATTTAGCACATATTAAAATAAATGCTATTATTTTTTCAATTTAATTGTATTTTATTAGAAAAAAGTTTCTTAAAAAAAAGTATAGATTTATACATTATTAAAAGAAATATCAACTAAAATAAAAACTCAATATAGAAAAGAAAAAAAAAATGGAAATAGGGTTTATTCTTTAAGAAATGGAATGGAAAATTGAAATATGGCCAAAATAATCAACAGATTAGCTAAATTTTTGAAAATCAATACATATTAATGTTGAAAATTTTAAAATGAAATTCTACAATACTACTGTGCCCAAAAAGTAACACGATTTTTTCTTTCAAAAACTCTTTATTTGTTCTTCCGAGTTTATTTCATTTTTTTACTCTTTATATATCCTTCAAAATAATCCCCTCCGGACATAATGCATTTATGCCAACATTTTTCCGATCCTCAATGCATACTAAAAAGTCATTGCCCGGGATGGCCTTCAAAGGGCACGTGGATTCACATTGAATCTCTTCAATCGACACAAAACTATGTCCCCGGAAATGTCTTTTGAGTTTAGGAATAGCCAGAAATCGCACTGTGTGAATACGGTGGTTATGAAACGATATATGTTTCATTTTTAGCAAATAAGTCACGAAGAATCAATGCAGTGTGAACCAGCGCATTCAGTGTTTTCGGTACCAAACGAGATTTGACGAGTTTGAGGCCCAAAATGGAATTGACCGATCCTTTTGAACTTTCAACAGCATCAGCAAGGTCTCTAATTGTAAATAGACGGTTTGCAAATTACAAATCTTCAATGTTTTGACGTGAGCGTTGTCGGTTGAGGTTGGTGGTCGACCAGAGGGCTCTTCGTCTTCAATGAGTTCTCTGCCTCCTTTGAACTGTTTATACCGCTTCTAAACATTTCTGTCCGATAGAGGAATGCTCACCAAATGCTTTCTGCAACATTTTATTTGTTTCCGCAAACAAAATTTAATGCAAGTTCTTTGCTCAATTATTACAGACATTTCAGAAATCGCCGGAATCAGTTTTAGCGTCTCACAAAGCCATGCGTAATTCAAACACTAATGAATATTTTGACGTGATTGAAATTTCATACAGATGTCAAGGACAGTGCCAGAAAACTAAAAAAGGAAACAAAATTGAAATTCAACACGCCAGGGAAATTTAAAGTGAAAATTGGTTTTACTTTTTTGGGCACTGTAGCACACTGTGTGCACACTGTATTTCCTTAAGTAGAGACCGTGTTCTGACAAAACAAACACATTCATTAAGAGACCATGTAGTAAATTTACTTATACTTGCAATTTATTATAATTGTGTACCAGATAAATTAATAATTTTACATGAAGCATGCAAGAAAATAAAAATTGTATTTATTCATTTATTTATTAGTATTTAACTTTTAATTTGCAGATACCAGAAAGATTTTATATAATAAAAATTATTAGCGTTTGCATCCTGATAAAAAGAGAACATTTATAAGAAATGGAACAGAAATTTATAAGTAATCTAAAAGAAGTTAAAAAAAAGATAAGAAAAACCAAATCTTTAAAACAGTAACTAATATTAAAGAAAAAATTAAATAAAAATGCATTTTTTGTCATATATTTGTTTCTAAAATAAATAATAATTTTAAAAATAAACTAGCAAATTTATCAAGCAATTAATTAATAATACATTTAGCTAATTTATGTTAATTTTGAATTTACTTATAAAATACAATTCCAAACATAAAAAATAATAATCAGATAAATAAATGTATACTAGTATACTCTTGGCAAAACATGAGAGAGCGAAACTAATATTTTTTATATAGTGCTACTACTTTAAAATATTTCGTTATTAAGAAATGCTAATTTTTTATAGTAAATTTATAAATGATGATCTAAAATCGAAACATGAAAAAAAAATTAAAATATTTAGTTAAGCAAGTTAATAAATGGAAAATATTTCGTTAGTACTTTTGATTAGCATAAAAGTAAAAAAGAATTATCAAAATAAAAAATAATTAAATATTAGAATTTTACTAATTAAAGCAAATTATTTATAAAAGTAATTTTATAATATGCTTTCTTTACAAATTATTATATATAATTTTTTTTACATACATATATATATATACTTAAAACTAGACATGTGAAAACTAAATTAACGTGTTTAAAATCAGTCGTGTTCATTCAGGGCACATTTGTTTCTAATCAGAAATAATCTTCAATTGGGTCATACATTATAAGAAATTTAGAAAGAACGAATTTTTAAAAAATTTTTAATGATGAATTTTAATGTAAAAAATATAAAATTATTTTACATTTAGATCATGTAAAAATTACTACCAATGAAACCATTAAACGTCTGTAAGTGTATAATAATCTTACAAAAACTGAAAAGCAAATTTATTTTAATATAAAAATGTTACATTTTAAAATAGTTACTGCATTTATAAATTTCAACTTGATAAACAATTATTTAATCTTATAGATTATATTTGCAATAATATTTTAATTAATATAGTTTTTATATTAAATATATGTTTGGATATAAAAATATAAAAGCGGAATAGCTACAATACTTTTAATAATTAAACACATCTTAAGCTAAAATCATTCAGCATTTTAGCAAGTTCAAATTACAGGTACGGATAATTAATTTTAAATAGCCTTTTGAACTACAGAAATAAGAATAAAAATAACTGAAATATCAACAAGAATAGATTGTTAAATTGAAAATAGCTATATAATATTTTTTAATAGCATAAACTTGGTATATTTTCTTTCAAAGGTAAAAATAAATAATTATTAGTATTTACATACCTAAAAGAATTTTAAGAAAAACAGTAGAAATGATATACATACAATCTATATCATTTTAAGAACATAATTATGAAGCAAATTGGATTAAACATTTATTACAATTATACAAGAAGAAAGATTCCAAAAATAATAATACAATTATTAATATTCCCATAAATATTTATAGATTTATTGAAAAATATGTAATTTTTTAATTGTCATATAAAGTTGAACAATAATTAGTAAATGAAATACAAGAATATATATGTGATACAGTTTGCAATTTTTTGTATTACAAACATATAATAAAAAAACTCTCTATTATGTTAACTAGCTTTGCGAATTAAATTTAACTTACTTTGCTTCCGCTATCAAAACCAATGTTTAGAGCCGCTAGTGTTCGCATCAATGCAGGGTCGCTGTTGGCCTTTACGGCTGTAAAAGAAGAAAATTTGTTTGTTCATTTGTTTTATTTATTTGAAAAAGCATTTTTTTAAAAATTTGTGGGAGAAAGTAGTTTATTTTTAGTCTTAAAATTTGACTTAGACATTAGACTGAATATTTTACTGTACTTCCTCACGACTGGAACGTGACTTCATGCTAAATGCAAAATCCTCGTAATGTTATCACCACTTTCACCGAAATGAGTCACGAAATCTTATGCACTTCTCAAAAAAAAAAAAAAAATCATGGCGTACATTTTGCCTGACATTACACTGACATAAAAATATGCAATCTTCTTATAGGCAAATTTTTAACACTTTTTATCAGAAAGTTAGAAAAAAAATATATTGTTATTAAATATAAATAATTTTTGGAAACATTGCGATTAAGTATAAAATACTTTTTCAATCAAATATGAAATATATTTGCAAATATTGTGAATAAAAACAAAATAATGCTTGTAAATATTTGTAAGATGTCAGTGTCTTTTTGCTGTAAAAGGGCATTTCTCACTGAATTTATTGGAAAAAGGCGATTTATCCGAAAAACACCAAAAATATCAGCTGTGCTAATTTTTGTTTTTTATAAATAAATTTTGTTATCATATTTAATATGCAAAGAATGTGCTTCGATTTCCGTAAAGTATCTTTTGATGGAACATACCATAATATGTTGAGTGTGTTTTTGAGAACTCATGCGTACTTTTAAATAATTTCCATCAATTTCTTTCAAAGAACATGTCCATTCTGGGCATGGTTTCGTACCATTTTTTTACTTTTTTCTCAACTTTTGCAGAATCAGAAATCAACTCATCTCTAAGCTAAATAAAAATAAAAATTCTGAAAATTAAAATATAATTTATTAATCTTCTCCAAATACATTAAACATTGTTAAAATAATCGAAAGTTACCATTATAGTCAATGAAATTTAAATTTGCTTAACGATTCCAATTTTCGATATAGAAGCACACTTAACGTCGATATTTCACTGGTAATACGACATGGTTTAAAGTAACCGACCACGGTCAGAGTCGATGGTCATGTTAAATTATATTATAAAATATTAACATGAACATTAAAGTCTATACATGAACAGTTTTTGTTAAAATCCGTAAAAAAAAAATTAAAAAATTAAAAAATTGACCAAAAAATGTCAACTTTTGCAAAAGTCATCTTCCTTTTTATTATCCATATAATTTTGATCCATATAATTTACAGGAACAAAATTAGAACACAAGGATATTTTTCAAGTGTGTGCAAATAATAGACTTTTAAAGTTGTAAAAAATACTTTATTGTACAAAAACTGTTTTATACACATACGAGTTCAATAAAAATCATTGAATTTATCTCCCAAATTTTACTAAATTAGTAAAAATTGTATTAAATAAAATAGCGATACGATCTAAAGAGACTGTATCAAAAATCCGATACAGAAAATGGAAAACTTTCCATCCTCATTCTCCAAAAAATGTCCTCATATATTCTGCAATACATATTTATAAATGTAGGCACGAACGAACGGTACTTGTTTGTTGATGCATTCCACTTTAAAGCCTCGGTCATTCTGGAAGTCAAAATGATTAAACAACGCATAAAAAAACCGATTTTCTCCAACCTGGAATAAATTCGAATCGAAATATAGGAGATGTTACTCTGTTTGGAGACGATTTTGTGATACGTGTCAAAGGATTTATGATTTATTAAACGACTTCCGATCTCTTGCAAGCATAAATAAACGCACTGCTTGATATAATTGTGCTTTTTTTCAATTGCAATGAATGCAATCTGAATGCTCGCCATTTTTTGTCAAGTCTGTAAGAGATTTAAGAAAAAATATAATGTTTTTTGTGCAATATTTTTAAAAGAATGTTTCGATAATTTATTTTTTCAAGTACATAATTTCTGCTATTGCTTATTGAGAATATTTTAGCCTTTGGAAAGATTTAGACATATTTTCAGAGCTATTACAAAAAAATTTATACATTTAGATTTAATGTTTCAACAATAAAGTTTATATAGTGAACGCAGAAAATATTCGTACAACTTCATTTGTATTCATAAAGGAACTGAAATTTCGATATGTTTGAAGTAAAATATTTAAGCAAAAACTAACTTGCATACACACAAATATTTATTTGGTAATTTATATTATATTTTAATTGAAATAATTGGAGCATCCTCATATATTTAGAAAAAAACACATCAAAAGTGTCACCCTACTCAAAACAGTAGAGGATATTGTGATTTTTGCATGAACTGTGTAAGAGGAAGTGTTTCGGTAACTGATATATAATGTACAGGAGTTGTAGGATATGAGAAAAAAAGAAGAAGCTACGGATGAGGAGTAATTAAATTTTATTGATACTATTTGGGGTAAGCAAAAAATTTACAGTTCGTGTTTGTTATACAAACTAACAAAAAAAATGAGATTTTTAAGATACAAATGAGTTTCAATAAAGCAATGTCGCACTCCTACGTGGCATGGAAACAATGAGCTTATTAATGAAGGGGCTGGGGTATTTTCTCCCCTTTTTATAGAAGAGAGCTTTCCAACGACTGACAGGTGACCTGCAGTTCTTCACCCTAGAATGACTCAAACATGTTCCATTGAGATCATGTCTGGAGAATATTCTGGCAAATTCATTCGGAGAATTGTTTTGCCGGAAAGGAAATCGTCCATGATGCGGCCATGATGCATACATGTCCTGAGCATGATGCGGCCTGGCGTTGTCATCCAAGAGTATAAATACATCCCCGATTTCTGCAGCGTAAAGGAATACTATAGGTCTGAGGATCTCATTCCCATTTTGCGGAGGCGTCAATGCTCCATTCCAGATGATGCGCAGATCTGCACGAGTATTGATAGAAATACTGACTAGAGCATTTCTCCGCCTCCGTCAAACTAGACACTTTCACGTACAAATGAATAAATTTTCTGCTTACCAGGTTACCAGGTCAGAGAAAAATCCCCCAGACTATACATTAAAGTGAGACTTGTCTGTGAAGAGCTTGTTTCTCCGCTCATCTCATTCCACATCTGATACTCCTATGCCCACCTTCGGCGTGCAGCAGGTTGGTCCTATGCCAATGATACACAAACCATAGGTCAGCGAATATATACATAGTGAGGTCGGCTTCGAACTGAGATTTCTGCCCGAGTCGAAACTCTAGTACCAGTGGTTCTCTGAAGGTGCTGCTGCAAGAAAGTGGTGTCCATAGTGCTATTTCCTCTGGCTGTTAGTGTTAAATACTGATCCTCCTTTTGTGTTGCTGCAGCCACACGCTCTTGTACTGATCGCGACCTGCTGGACAAGTGGCTAGCGCTCTGGCATCAGATTCGAAGCAGAGATCTATCCCGGGCATCAGATTCGAATCCTGGGGATGGCATGGATATTTGTGAGTGGTTCGGAATCCACGTTAAACTGTAGGTCCCGGTCTGTTTAGCCTAAATTTTGCACAAGATGACCGCAGAGCGACAAACCAAACCAAAACCTTATACTGATCTTCAGCGAACCATAATTTAGCAATACGAATACCGATTTTGAAATTTTCGCACTTTTGTAAAGCTTGTATTTTTGGCTTTCTAAATCTTTTCACTATTTGTTCCTATCGTTTTTAGAACTAGTTAAAACTCTCTGTTAGTTTAAAATTCTGTTGGATACGAGTTTTGAACCGGAAGTACGATATTCGTAACCAGAATTGATAGTTTCAATATATTTACCTTCAATATTTCCTCAATAAATTGACTATAAAACTAATTTTAATATAAAAAAAATGTTAAATAATGTTTTTATCATTTAAAAAAGTTAAAATTGTAGGTATCACTTAATTTAATAAAAGTTTTTGTTCGAAAGTTTGTTTACATTTGCTGTTGCATAATATTATCGAAATCTGTGGTTCATCGAGTATACAGCTTCTGTGAAGTTGACGTTGAGTACTTTTGAAAACGTCAATTTCACCCAATTACTCTCGAAGATTTTAGTCATTACCAAAAGTAGTAACTATAATTGTTTTTTTATAGTAATCGTTCAATTAAGATACAATTTATTCAAGCATTTCTCCAATGGAGTATTCTTCAGAAGAGGATATAAATTTATTTCCGATGTGATATTGTGGAAAATTTGTAGATAGCTGCCCAACAGGGTGCTAAATCATTTACTTTTAAATTTGAAGTTCCAGATAAGGTAATATCTAGGGGTCACCCAAAGATACTGAATGATAACTTAGCCTCGAAAGTGACTTCATATGTGCCTTAGAAAAGGCCTTTCCCGCCAAGAAAAACTGACCCCCTTAGACAGAAAACTGGACATCCACTTAGACATAAAACTGGAAGATTTGGCTACCGAACTTGAGGAAGAGAATTATTTTTTGTTAGCTGAACTACGTCGTTTAATCAATATTAAAAAAAAACCCATCGTTTTCATCCCCAGTGTTGATAACTATTCTCGGCACTATCATGCCGGAATACGTTAAAATATGTTTAATGTGACAAAAGATATCTCTATTTTTTGCTAAACCACGACAGTGCAAGAACTGTTTCTCGTTTACACATCCAACTAATTCGTGTTAAAATACTCTAGTATGCGAACAATGCAGCGGCCCTCACAACGTTTCAACCCGCACTTCAAAGATTCTTAATTGTGTCCAGACTGTCCAGTGAGGATAAGATCATGTTGAATTCCCTAACGGTTTCCGAAATGGCATGACCCATGCGTCTAGCTCCAATTAACATTCCGCGTTCAAAGTCTGTTAATTCCCGTCGTGCGGTCATCATCACGTCAGAACCTCTTCACATGAATAACTTGAACAGAAATGAAAGTTCTGCGAAAGCACTGCGCATTTACACCTGTTCTACGCGATACTATTGCCATCTGAAAATTTGCATATTGCTATCCCATGACTTTTGTCACTGCAGTGTATTTCATAAAAAAAAAATATAACAAAATTTCATTTTGAGTAATAACTACTACATTTAATAATTTACAAATATATTTTATTATTTTATTTGTTAATTTATTTCAATATTTCAATTATTCTTTTATTGCAGAAGTCTTAACCTGAATTGTTATACAAAAATTGAATTGCTATTCTTAATGAAAGCAAATTGCTAGTTAAAAATGATACTGTAGAACATAAACGCATTATGCAATTGAAGCATATTTAATGTTGAAGCTTTTGAATTAGAAGTTAAAAGAATTTTTATCCTTCAAAATGCAAATGATATTTTGATGATTCAGCAATAAATATCCAAATTTCATTCTAAATGCATATTACATTAAAAAAAATGGTACATTTGTTTACTTTTTTACAGAAATGTTTCACATTCGATTTAAATCAAATACATATAAATCGTACGTATAAAACAAGAAAAATATTCAATGTCTATAGTATTTCATATATCCTAACTGAAAATTTATCATTAAGAGGTTATTTTTTCAGTTTCTTGGTTTAAAGCTCTATTTCATCAAAACTCAAGAAAAAAAAAATCTAAAAACGTTTCGTTATTTAATTATGACTTATTACATTCTAATGAATTTAAATGAATGTTAAAGTGAGATGCTTATTGCATTGTCCATTGAGTTTTCTTGATACTATAATCTATAGTTACAAGGAATATTTCAAATAGGAAAATAATCCTGATTCTTCCTAGCTGTGCGCTCTGTCACGTAGTCGGACCATTTATAATTTGGCATGTGAAATCTGCACACGAGAGTGAGGATAATTGCGTGCTCACTCATGTACGTGTAGGACAAAAAGTGTAGGAAAATAAACTGCCCACAAACTAATTATAATAAAGAATGAAGAAAGTACCTTTCAGAAAAGCAAGCAATGCAAGCAAGTGATTCCTAATATTCACTTGCAATAAGTATTTGTTTTAAACAAAGGAAATTCGATTTCGATTGTGAACACGTATGTATGCATCTCACGTAGACAGTCAATTTGGTGGTAATTTTATTTTTCTCATACAACATGCAAATGACTACCAGTTTTCTCTGACACTCTACCCGACCAGTTATTTTCCGTGGATGGGCTGCTCGTGTATGCGTAAGTGGGATAAAAGACCGCTGATGTGCAGCGAAAAAAAATGCGTAAATGCCACTATGTAAAATTTATATTTTGCATACGCACATTGATTTTTTTATTTTGTTGAAATATAATCTGAAATAATAATTTGTTTCTTAATCAATAAAATGTCTAGTAATGTTTTTTGGAACCTGCAATAAATAAATATTTGTTATACTGAAATTAATACGAATATTTTGGATAAAACGCGCAAAAATATTGTGAATCCTATATTAAAAAATAATCATTTATAACTCATATTAAAATTAAATAACCTGTGTACATTTCATGAATCCTTTTAAAGATCATTTTAATATTTTTTAACTAATATAAGTTAAAAATAAGTTAAAAGCATCTTTCTGTATAAGTGCAAACTAATTTATATTAAATCAAAGACCGATACAGTTATGAGTTATAAAACTGTCTCAATTGCTTTAGTAAAACAAGTGATTAATTATTTTAAGCATAAAATATACACAAAATTATTTGAGTTTCTCAAGTTTATTCATTAACATTCTATGATCAAATCAAACGAATTAAATTCTCTCTTTTTTTTTTAAATTTCCGCTTTCTTCATGGCCGTGTTTGATGTTTTATGTTTCTAGAAAAGAATTCCACAAAATAAAAATGAAATTATGCTTTTAATTTTGGGAAAAAAAATTAGTTCGTCTTGTGAAAAATTTAGAAAGAAATTTGATTTTTAACGCGAATCATCATGAATAATATTTGGCATTTAAATTTATTCATGATATTTCGAAAGAAATGTAAAAGTATCATTTAACGTTAAGAAAGTCAAATTTAACCCCTCTATTTCCAAACATTTTAATCAAATCTTGACAAAAAATTATCGTATGCTAATTTCATCATGCTGACTCAGATGCACTAAAAATAATTTCAGCAATGGAAAAATTTCGAGTTAGCAGTAAATTAATTTATCATTCAATTTAGTCGCAACATGGGTTAGTTCCCGTCCCGCCATTTCTAACGATAGCCACTTATGTGAAGATCTAATGATAATTACAATAAATATTAAAGGTCTCAAATTCTTTTGGCGGCCATTTATGTTTAAAGATCAAGACAAAGGCGCATGTATGTCTACATATGTATTTCACTCGATGAATTTTGTTGCAGTGCTTTAATTTTGGTTTGTTCTGAGATTAATTCGATCCTGATGAAAAATATTAATGCGTGCGAATGAGGTTTTATATGTTCATGTATCATGTATGCATATGCACGCATATGTGTATATATATATGTATTTCAAATCATGTATATGTGTTTGTGTATGCGCATCTATATATATATATATGTATGTTGTATATATACTTAGGTAAGCATATGAATGCGCATACACTAACACCACTCACACATACACAGACACACACACACACATATATATATTCATATATATATATATATGAAGGGGTCTGAATAGTCGAGTGGCTAGCGCTCTCGTGTTCGAGTCCCGGCGGTGCCATGGATGTTTGTAGTGGTTCTGAATCCACTTTAATCCGTAGGTCCCGGTCCTTATAGGATCGTAGAGCGTTGTTATTCCGCGTCCGTATCTTCAAGTTACACGCTTCAAGTTGATTTAAATCCTATCGAGCATGTATGGGATATGCTCGGGAGACAAATTGCAGCCCTTTCGCACCCACCAAGCTCCGTTGCAGAACTGAAGAGAGCTCTCCAAGAAGCTTGGAACCGCTTGTGCCCCCAACTCATTCATCATCTCATACCAAGTATTTTAAATCGCTGTGCAGCGTGCCTGGCTGTCAGAGGTGACCACACGCCTTATTAAACTGCAGCATCAGTATTTTATTTAATGTTTTCTTTCATTTTTTGTTTAAAGTGTGAACCCTTGCTATGCTCAGTGTTCTTTCAAACTGCTACTTTGGATAATAAAATTAATTATTATCGTCCTTTTGATTTGCTTTCTTATTTTATAACCATTTTACACTCGCATATCACGTTTTCCGCCATTCTGATTTACAGTTCCTTCTTTATTCACATAATTATCAATTATGCTTAACTTTTGGACACCAGTGTATATATATATATATATGTGTGTGTGTGTGTGTATGTGTGTGAGTGTGAGTGTGTATGAATATGCTTTTTATGTAAGTGTATAAGCATAGTCGTAGCATTAACAGTATGAAAATAAGCAAATTAAAAAAAAATAACACTTGAACTGTTGAAGAGAAGGTCAACTAAATTGATTAACACATTTTGGGCTGCGAATTTCTGTCAATATACGGACCTTATTTTCCGGAAGATAAAACATTGTGTGAGGAAAAAAAATAAACTACTTTTGGTTAAATTTTGTACGAGAGGAAATTTAAACAAATTTTGAAAAACCTTTGAGTGACAGAAACAAAATTTCGAGAAAAAAAAATTTTTGTATGAGAGATAAAGAAACAAACCAATTTTGAAAACTTCTGCGTGAATTTTAAAAATAAAAGATCTTCTAAACATAGATAAAGAAACATAAGTAAACAGAAACAGTAATAAAAACAATTGATATTCATTGCAACATTTTAAATTTTTACTGCGCATTACGCAGAGTTGATCTGATGACCACGAGCACGACAGTCTTTCCAATTTATCAATTCATCATAGGGGAATGAAAAAAAAAAATAGAAAAGAAATCATATGAAATAAAGAAATTATAACAAAAATAAATAAACATTTATTTTTTTAATCTGAAAAATATGATAATATTCGTTATATATCGTTAATTCATACATTGATCAATTCATTCATTCATATATTTGAGATTTTAATAAATTTCTTACTTTTGAAATTTGATATCGATTTTATTTAATTTCGTTGTTACTAATTATTTTGCTAAATTATGGTTTGTATATTTAATTTTGTTGTTATTAATTATTTTGCTAACTTATGGTTTGTGTAACAATGTTAAGTTTATGTAAAACTGTTAATGTTAGAAATTATAGCTTCGTTTTCATCAATACTTCTGTTTCATCTTTATTTAGGATTTAGTTTGCTTTATTTAATGTTTGAGTTATTTAGAGTAACATTAATTTTACAACAATTTTTAATATTTTGGATTTAGTGTCTATTTTCATTTGATGTGTTTTAAAATTATAAATTGATATTTTTGCAACTATGTCTTCTTGTAGAAGATGTTTCCTTATTTTTTTAAATATTAGTAACTGCAAATGTTTTCTTTGTGAACATATTAATGAAAATTAGTTGTAAAAAGCACAAAAAAATGTGTTTAAATCTTCAAAAAAATGATACAAAGAAAAATAATTCTCATCGATAATTTTATTCATTTACATAATATAGTTTGGAAATCAAACTATATAACAAAAAGGGAATCACAGATTTGAGACATCCATTTTATTTTAATATATTAATCACTCTGTATATACACAATTAAACAATACAGGATAAAACTCTTATACATTTGAATTTTTGAAGTCGTGCTGAATGTCGTAAAGACATTCATTCATAAAATCTATGTAGATTATTTTAATAAATAAATCTACAAATAACTATCTTTAATTTAATAAATCTACATATAACTATGCTTATTTAAATAAATCCACATATAACTATGTCGATTTATTTTTACTGGTATACATTGCATTAATTTACTTCTTGACGGATCATTTGTTCTAAGTTACTTTAGAACATTTTTATTTACGCTAACGATTGTTAAACTAAAATTTGAAATTGAAATTTATGTAAGACAGTTTGTCTCACACTAGCATGATAAACAATGTTTTTTTTTGTTAGTTTATTTTACCATTGTTAGACGCATGATTGGTTCAGATGAAGATATTCTATCAGTTACAGGCGATAAGATTACCAATCTGTGTTTCATTCCATGAACTCTGTTTAACATCACAGTTTGGTGCTCGTCCATATTATCAGCTTCTGATACAAATGTTACAATTGCTGCAATGCTTAGTTAACATGTTTGTTTAATGCACCGCCTAGTTAACATATTCTTGGCAATTAGGACACGGCAGGGAGCTTGAGGCATTCATGTTGTTGTTGCTACTGCCGTTTTTTTTTTTTTTTTCTTCGTTTTCTGCTTCAGGTGCACTTTGGCGTGCCTCTTCTTTTCATCATTCCTTGCGAACCTTCGACCGCACGAATCGCAGGAGAAGGGTTTTTCTCCCGTGTGCGTCCTTGTGTGCATCGACAGGTGATCTGAACGACTGAAGGACCGCATGCACACTTGGCACTGAAAGGGCTTTTGCCCACTGTGAACTCTTAAATGTCTTTTCAGTTCATCGCTGCGGCGGAACCTTCTATCGCAGGAGTCGATATGGCAGACGTGACGTTTCTCTTGGACAGGCATACTCTTAGGCCGGTCAGGGTCCTTCCTGGCTTGGACTGCCAGCAACTTCGGGACTACGGAACTGCTTTCAAAAGCCTGATTTAGGATTTCTGAGGGATCTTTACTAAGCGACTGAGTGTAGCCTGGCAAAGTGGCGGGGATTTCCGTAAAAGTCCCAGTAGAGCAATTCTGGAAATGAGGTGCAGCAGAAATGACACCACTGGAACAGACCTCTGTGACGGAGTTCATGAGGTTGGTAGCAAATAACGCTGGTGGTAGGTGGAAAACGTTGTATGCAGTGGGATCGAGCGCGTTCCAGTCGACAGTAGCAAGTAGTTCGTCCGGCGACAAGCCGGAGGAACATGCATTTATGTCATCAGCAGGGAATCCTGCGTCCTGTATTTTGATAGTGGGATTGGAGGGCGGTTGAATTGCATTAAAAGTAGATGAGTTGAATTGGGATTCGTAATTCAAGCGCAAAAGTTCTTCTTGGGTGGTGCCCAAGAGGGGAAGGGACGATATAACCGGGGAAGAACCCCCCGCTCCGAAAGCAGCGGTCGTTTGGGAGACTGCACTGTTTGCGTTAAACGAAGATGACAGATTAAGAAATCTTGAGTTAGCGATTAGTTGTTCAGATGTGATGTTCGAAATCATCTCCATTTCATCGTAATCTCGTTTCATCATTCAATCGCAAAAGCACATCTTGTTTAAAATATTTCAAAAAGTTGATCTATATTAAAAAGAAAAAAAAATGTAAATAAATAATATGTTTGATATTTGTATTTTGTCAATGAACTTTCAGTAAAGCAACATTTTTATTCTAAACAGATGAGTATGAAAGATGAACTGAACATTTGAATATTTAATTGGTATTAAATGTACCTACAGCCAAAATTATTGGTAGTCGTTTTCGATCAGTCGATAACTAATTTTTCTTTTTTTTTACCTTCTCTTCCATTCCTATGGTTTTACCACCATATTTTAATTATACGCATCCCTCCCAAATACGCTGAGCGTTCTGACGCCTTCGCATTTGTTCATTGTGACGAGGAAAAGATTTAAAACTCATGGCATAAATTTTAAGGTGAGAAAGAGCATTCATTCATTTTTTTTTGTGATGCATGTATGATAGCAGAAATAAATATTGCATAAAATTCAAAATCGAAGAAAGAACAATTATAATACAATAAACTAATAATACAGAACCAATTTAACAGAACTGCTGTTGATCAGTGTAATTTGAGCAACGCAATATTCGATAATTTAATGAAATATTATAAAAAGTAATCGTGGTTCACTCAATAATATTAACATATTTTTCTGATTAGAAAAATAAAAGATCTGTTACTGCAATAAGAGGAGTTGAATCCTCAGGCTAATCAGGTCTGTTTTTAAGACTCATATAAGAAACATTTTTTCTGACAAAATGTTTTTTTCTGTCACTCAAAGATTTTTCAAAATTTGTGTAAATTTCCTCTCATGCAAAATTCGGTCCAAAGCAGTTTATTTCTTTCCTCACACGATTTTTTATCTTCTGGAAAAAAATGTCCGTATATTGATATGAATTCGCACCCTGAAATGTGATAATCACTTTAGGTGAACTTTTTTATAACAGTTGTTATTTTTTTTTATGTGTTATTTTCATACTGTTACTGCTATGGCTACGTGTATGCACATACACAAAAAGACTTGCATTTTCTTATATACCCACTCACATATATGTATTTATATATATATGTTTGTGTAGTATAAGTGTATGCGCATTCACACGCTTACCTAAGTATATATACATGTTCACTAAGTATACATACACATATGCATACATATATATACATGATACATGAACATCATCAAAATTCACATATAAACACTGATTCGTATACATTCACATTTTTCACTATTTCTAGGATGGAATTAATCTCGAAACAAACCAAAACTAATGCATACCGTACAACAAAATTCATGGAGAAATACAGATGTAGACATGCATACGCATTTGTTTTGATCTTTAAACATAAATGGCCGCCAAAAGAATTTGAGACCTTTAATATTTATTGTAATTATCATTAGATCTTCACATAAGTGGTTATCGTTAGAAATGGCGGGACGGGAACAAACCCATGTTGCGACTAAATTGAATGATAAATTAATTTACCGCTAACTCGAAATTTTTCCATTGCGGAAATTATTTTTAGTGCATTTGATTCAGCATGATGAAATTAGCATACGATAATTTTTTGTCAAGATTTGATTAAAATGTTTGGAAATAGAGGGGTTAAATTTGACTTTCTTAACGTTAAATGATACTTTCACATTTCTTTCGAAATATCATGAATAAATTTAAATGCCAAATATTATTCATGATGATTCGCGTTAAAAATCAAATTTCCTTCTAAATTTTTCACAACCCGAACTAAATTTTTTCCCCCAAAATTAAAAGCATAATTTTATTTTTATTTTGTGGAATTCTTTTCTAGAAACATAAAACATCAAACACGGCCATGAAGAAAGCGGAAATTTAAAAAAAAGAGAGAATTTAATTCGTTTGATTTGATCATAGAATGTTAATGAATAAACTTGAGAAACTCAAATAATTTTGTGTATATTTTATGCTTAAAATAATTAATCACTTGTTTTACTAAAGCAATTGAGACAGTTTTATAACTCATAACTGTATCGGTCTTTGATTTAATATAAAATAGTTTGCACTTACACAGAAAAATGCGTTTAATTTATTTTTAACTTATATTAGTTAAAAAATATTAAAATGATCATTAAAAGGGTTCATCAAATGTGCACAGATAATTTAATTTTTAATATGAGTTATAAATGATTATTTTTTTAATATAGAATGCACAATATATTTGCGCGTTTTATACATAATATTCGTATTAATTTCAGTATAACCAATATTTATTTATTGCAGGTTCCAAAAAACATTACTAGACATTTTATTTATTAAGAAACAAATTATTATTTCAGATTATATTTCAACAAAATTAAAAAATCAATGTGAACATGCAAAATATAAATTTTACATAGTGGCATTTACGCATTTTTTTTCGCTGCACATCAGCGGTCTTTTATCCCACTTACGCATACACGAGCAGCCCATCCACGGAAAATAACTGGTCGAGTAGAGTGTCAGAGAAAACTGGTACTCATTTGCATGTTGTATGTGAAAAATAAAATTACCACCAAATTGACTGTCTACGTGAGATGCATACATACGTGTTCACAATCGAAATCGAATTTCTTTGTTTAAAACAAATACTTATTGCAAGTGAATATTAGGAATCACTGGCATGCATTGCTTGCTTTTCTGAAAGGTACTTTCTTCATTCTTTATTATAATTAGTTTGTGGGCAGTTTATTTTCCTACACTTTTTGTCCTACACGTACATGAGTGAGCACGCAATTATCCTCACTCTCGTGTGTAGATTTCACATGCCAAATTATATATGGTCTGACTACGTGACAGAGCGCACAGCTAGGAAGAATCAGGATTCTTTTCCTATTTGAAGCATTCCTTGTAACTATAGATTATAGTAACAAGAAAACTCAACGGGCAATGTAATAAGCATCTCACTTTAACATTCAATTATATTTTATTACATACTAACAAGCATGGCCGGCGTCATGAATTATCACTGTAACTGTTTTAATGAAATTTGTTTATCCTATACTACCACGGAAATAATGTTTGAAAAAAAACAATGCCTTTTCAATATCAATGTTATTATACAAAAATATACACAAGCATTTGAAAGTATATAAATATCCATACGTACAGACGCAAAAAGAAAAACAAATGGAGGTAAATAAATTATGTTGCATTGCTGTTGATTAACAAAATTAATTAAAATGCTTAATTAATCGCGAACTAGAAAATTCCGTACAGTTTTACTGCAATCGGTTCAGCATGTCACTTTTACAGATCAATTTGCTTTAAAAGTCAGCAAAGGGGCCTTCTATAAAATTACAATCATGTCATTCATTAACTGAGTATTATGTTACAGTTTGGTGAAAGCAAAGACAATTTTATTTCAAAGTGAAAACGAAATTTTCCTATGAAAGTAAATCGTTCGGATTCTTATAACTTTTTTTTTGAGTTTGCTTTTGTGCGTGTGCTCTTTACATTAAATTTTAAATTTTGTGAAGAATATGCATATTTACCTAACCGATTATACTTTCATTTGTATTTTGTTTATTTTTTTTTATATCTTAGTTTCTAACTAGCATATATTTGTTTAAACTAATATATATATATATGTATTTATCAAGATAGTATATATATTTATTAATATTTATATAATATTCGTATCATATTCTTTGTTTCGTATTTCTAATTTAATGATTTTTCTTGTTTTCTATGACCTATAAATTTGAAAATAAACATTTACATTTTTTTTTTGAAATATTAGATTCCGTGGTTGTATGGGATAAAAAAATACATTTAAGTTAGATATTTTAATAAGTCTTCTTTTGAAACCTTTTTATATTCAAATTTTGTAATATTTCATCGACAGTGAGCCCAAAATTACATTTTCATAACTATTTTAATGTAACCTGCATTACTTCAGGCGATGTTTGCAAGTAAGCATAAAATACAAAGTATTTTAAATATATATATATATATATCATCTTGTTTTTCTTGGCGTAACAGCCCCTTGGTGGGCTAAGGCCGTAAATATATATATATATAGTTCATTTACTTTTTAATTAAAATTAGTAATTAATATAATTAATTTTTTTAATTAATATGAAACAATTCAATGCAATATAGTTAAATAAAAAAATCACAAAGTAAATAATTTATTGTGAAAAGTAAAAATTTATTTAATTTAGAATAGAGCTCTTCAGATGTTTGTTCCAAATTGTGATGACATCAGATCGTTCACTAAACCGTTATTTAAGGTTCATAAATCTATCTTATTTTATTTTATTTATTTATTTATTTATTTTTTTTTTTTTTTTAGATTTTTTTTATTTTTTCAATTTTTTATTGCAAAATCTTAAACTGTTAATTGTTGTATAATTTTCTAAATGAAAGAAATTTGCTCGCTACCAAAAAAAAATTCTGAATACTAACGCAACATTTACTTTGAGCATTCAATTTTGGACCTAACTTCTTTTGAATTAGAAATAAAATGATTTTTTTATTCTTCAAACTGTGGATTTTATTTTAAAAATATATATTGCAACTTTTTATAACATCAAAAAAAAAATTCAAATTTCGATCTGAATCCTATTTCAATAAAAATATTTCATTTCTTTATTTTCTTACAAAGTTGCTTCATATTTGATTGAAATATCAAATGGGCATACACATTTGATTATGTAAACAGTAAAACAATAAAAAAAATGTCAAATAGTAAAAAAAAAATTATGTCAAACAATAAAAAAAAATTAAATTTCTATTTGTACTTCCCACACTAATTGAAAATCTATCAATTAGAAGTCTTATTTTTTCCCTTAAAGCTTTGATTGCTCATGCACACATACCCACTAGACAAATATATACATCATGCGGGTGTCATCGGGCATCAGGCCCCCTTATGTCCATGCATAAGGACGTATATAAACGCGCAGTTTCAAATATATAGTACCATATATAACAACTACATATATACACCCATACGCAAGCACAAATTGCATGCATTTATATTCACCAATAAATGTACACACAAAGAAAAAATACTAACGTTTTAAAATAATATTTTAAGAAACACAACTTGTTTATGAATAAACTACTTGTACTTGAACTACTTATTAAAACTACTTGTTTATTCGAAGAATGATGAATATATTTAATTTAATGAAGTAAAAATTATCTAGGAATATAAGTCATATTTATAATAAAATATGTAATAAATTATATAGTCATATTTATAAGAAAAATAACTTATAAAAATAATATGTATTTTTAAAATTATATGTTTGAATAACTGTGAATTTGAATTAACGGAATAATAATAAAATAATATTTTTAGAACTTATTATATAAGATAACTTTTTTAAAATAATACAAAATAATATTTTAAGAAGAATGGCGTTTATATAAATAATATTTTTGAAATACAATATAAAATATTCTAATCACTTAAAATCATAATACTTTTTTTAAAATTAAAGAATGAATAATTTAAAAATAATATTTTAAGAGGAATCATTTTTGTATGAATTTTAGTAATATTTTACTAAGAAACACTGACAAATGCATAACTTGAATAATACAGATAATTTTTTAATTATTTGTAAAAAAAAACGAATAGTCTAAAATATCAATTATTTATTATTATTTTTCAAATTATATAAAAGAATAAAAACAATTTATTAAAGATTCAATAAAAATTATAAAAATAAGAAGGGTAACTTACACATAAATTACACATATTTATAATTAAATAAGAATTCTTTTTTAACTAAAGAAAAACTAATATTTTAAGAATAACTTATAATTGAATAACATTTTTAAATTAAAGAAATAATATCAAAATTATATAAAAATATTTTAAGGAGAATAATTTGTATTTAATAATTTTTAAATTGAAGAAATAGTGTTTTAAGAATATTGCTTATAAAGTATAAATTTTTATTTTTATTGTTTTTAAATGAAATAAATAATATGAAATTTATATTTTAAGGGGAATAACTTATGCGTGTATAATTATTTTCATCTAAAAGAAAAATAAATATTTTAAGAGGAATTACGAATGTATTAATAATATTTGTTTAAATTAAAGAAATAATATGAAATTAATATATTAAAGAAAATAACTTATATATGAAAATATATATTTTTTCATCTAAAAGAAAAATGTAAAAATATTTTACGAACAATATGTAATTTTTTCATATGTGTATTAATAATTATTTGAAGAATACTTTTTAAAATGTACTAAAGTAGTTCACGACTGAAGATTTAAAATACATGAAATTAAAAATGTCACGGATTAGTAATAATAATATTAAATAATTTTAAAAAGCAAACAATGGCAAGAATTGTGCAAATTCAATTAAAATCAGTAAATAAAATATTAATTTTATGAATTTATACGTTATTTAATGTGCAAAAATATTCGGGTATGATGCTTCGATTTATAAATGTATACATTATAAAAATTATATTCTGAAACATAAAAATATAAAACAAGAATTTTTGAAATTTTGAGAAAGATATAAATTAATAAAGCTTTGGCAATAACAAGATTCAAAAAGTTATTATAATGGAAGTTATCATCAATAACTAGATCACGAAATGAAACAAAATGCATTCGCAAAATATGAAAATAATTTGTAATTATGTTATCAGATTTGGAAAAGAATATTTTTTCTTTAAATCCTTATTGTTTTAATAAAAATCATTAGCAGTCAAAAAACCTTTTTCCTAACTAATCACAAATTGAAAATATCAAAATACTTACCTAAATCATCCATTTCGCTGATTAAAGATTACTCTAGAAGAATGCGAGAGAGAAATGACGGGATTTGTTATAGATGTTCCTTTTTATTCTGCGACATATTTTAAGAACGCATGCGTCGGTTTCTCGTGTAGAAATACATCCCGTGAATTTCAATTGTGATAGGTTTTGAACTAAATAATAAAAATAAGCGGCTGATGCATAAAATAATGCATTGAGATTTGTTATTTATTTATTGTTATTCAACAAAACAATGTACTTACGGAAATTTACGAAACAGCACTAACTTCAGTTAAATATTGGAAATTGTAACAAGTCTTTGATTTTATAAGTAGTGAAATATTTCGTGAAATATTTTTCCTGCATGTAACTACAATGTAATTCATAAAGGGTGCAATGCTCCATTTTAAAATTTATAATTAAAATTGATTACGTTTCAAAACATTTAACTATAGTATTATAATGTCTGGAAAAAAATATTTTTACAACACTTGATGAAAATAACAGCCATGAAGTTTCATACTTATTAAACAAAATTTTTTAGCCATTTCATAAAATTTATTATACCCTTTTTGAACGTTTAATTTAGAAATGAAATATTGCAGAATGCAAATATAGAGGCAAACTCTTTTTATTAACTTTAAGAGGGTTTTCAAATTTTTGTCGAGTATCATAAGAAGAACAAAAAAAAAATTACCATTAAAGATTTTCCAGTTGCACAACAATCATCTGATTTAACAATGTGGTAAAATTACTACGTAATAAATGAAAAAAAAAAAATTTAATTGTCAAACCAATTAATTTGAGAGGCGCCTGAGGGCCAAGTGACTGGCCCTTGGTGCCACAGGTTTCGGGTTCGAATCCCGGAAGTGCCATGGATGTCTGTAGGGGTTCGAAGTCCACATTAAAACCGTAGATTCCTGTCCAATAGGACTTTTGAGAGTTGGTAATTGAAATGACAACCTTATCCCGTAAAAAAAAGAAAACATCTCCTGTCTCGAAAAGTGCCAGTAGGCAGACGGCCTTGGCCCACCATGGGGTTGTTGCGCCAATGAAGAAGAAGAAGACGATTTATTTGAGAACGTTTTTATTAACACTACATTTTTGAGATAATTCTCCAATTAAAACCACTTGGTATAACATTATTTGAAGATTTACTACTACAAACATACTATTAAAAATATATAAAGACAAAGGGACATTTTTTATAATAAATGAATACTTCAAAAATAATTAATCAAGCAATCAAATGGGTTACTCCTCACTTATAAATTATCGGATTTCCATGGCATTTTAAATTTTATTGTTCCAACCTCAAATTCTGTTGCCAGTGAAAAGAAGAAGGAAAAAAAATCAAGCCTTAAAATAAGCATCTTAACTTTGGAAATTCTCAAACTTTTTTCAATTTATTAATAATGCTTCATCTCACTTCAAATATATCACAAATTTTACGATCAAAGTATTAGCAGAAAGACTAAAAATGGACTTTTTGTACCATAGTTAAAGTGTTTATTTCCAGATATATACTTTTGGTTAAAAAAAAAAATAATAATAATAATAAAATAATAAGGAAATAATTCTGGTTATAATTGAAACTTTAATTATTAAAGATCATGTATGATATCAGCTTATGTGTACGTATCAGCATCTAACACTTATTTACTTATTCTTGCTCTTCAAAAAACGCAAAAAGAATTAAAAAATACTTTATTATGAAAGTAATTAATATATAGGTTCATTTATATGAATATACACCTCTACAAATAAACAGCCACTTTATAAGAAACATGACTAAGTATTTATATTTAATTTTCGAATGAATTTTCTAGTTTTTAAAAATATATCAATAATAACTATATTATTAAAAAAAATTTAAATTAAAATTTATTATGGATTGATTCAAAGTTAACCTAAAATGAAGATCAATTTGTTATCTTTGATATTAATTTTAAACATGGTTAACATTTGTCTTGAAAATTCCAGATTTATTTATCATAGAAGGTTACTAAACTATTTTCTAATAGAAAATATTTTAAAAATATATGAAACTCAACTTAAAAATTAGAAAGTATTTTTTTTTTTGGAAAAGCTAATGATCCCTTGCTGTCTAAACATGGGTAAGTAACAATTAGTAGAATGAAGGGCAATGTAACAATTGCTAATTTAATTTTATTTTTACTTGACTTACACCTTATAAATGTAGGAAAAATAATATTTACTATAAAATTGTAAAATTATTGATGTATATCTTCCTTATTTCGTTTTTAAGTCAAATTTACCATGGTTTTGAATAGTCGACGTTTTCACCTGAAATCATTCAATACCATAAATCCTATATGAAGCAATTAAAATATAATTCCAGTTGTGCTACTGTGTCCAAAAAGTAAGACCAGCTTTAAATTTAAATTTCCCGGGCATAAGCTAAAACTGATTCGGGCAATTTTTGAAATGTCTCTTCAATCGACTAGTGGTCTTTTGAGTTTAGGGAATAGCCAGAGGTACTACGGTGCTAAATTAGGTGAATACGGTGGTTGTAGAACGATATGGGTTTCATTTTTGACGAAAAAGTCAAGAAGAATCAATGCAGTGTGAGCTGGCGCATTCAGTGTTTTCGGTTCCAATCAAGATTTTCCGCGTTTAAGGCCCAAACCATATTTTAAAATAGAATTTTGAAATTCCAACATCAAGGTCTCTAATTGTAAATCGACAATTTTCAAGCACCAGATTTTTAATTTTTTGGACATGAGCTTCGTCGGTTGAGGTTCGTGGTCAACCAAAGGGCTCTTCGTCTTCAACATATTCTCTGGCTCTTTTGAACTGTTGAACCACTTGTACTAAAAATTTCTTTCCGATATAGGAATGTTCACAGAATGCCTTCTGTAACATTCTATACGTTTCCGCAAACAAAATTTAACTCAAGTCCTTTTTGCACAATTAATTCAGGCATCTCAAAAATCGCCGTTAACAGTTTTCGCGTCTCAGAAAACCAAGCGTAACTCAAGCACTAATGAATATTTTGACGTAAAATTTCACACAAATGTCAAGGACAGTGCCAACAACCCAAAAAAGAAAACAAAAATTGAAATACCGTATGCCCCGGGAAATTTAAATTGACAACTGGTCTCACTTGTTGGACACATTAGTACCATCAAAGAGCTATTCCAATGCGCTCGCAACGGGCAGCAGCAATTTTCTTCCTTAACCCTCTATTACGCGTGGAGCGTTGTCTGTCTGTCTTATCGGATTTTAAACCGAACCAGTTTGCCCTCGAACAGTCTCTTTCGGTTGATGAGATTTTTACTAAGCCGATATTGAAAACAAATAAATAGTGACATATTGGTGAACATTACAAAAAAAAACTTGCTTATTCAAGAGTGTTTCCCAGCTTATTGTTTAAATTGGAATGCTTTTGACGGCGAAGATAATCCCCAAGAAATTGAATCACTTCATGAGGGCTTGTCTTAGATTAATTTGAGCATGCAAGTTCTGACTAATGAAATGCGAAACATATTGCTTTAATATTTGTATACTTTGAAAGAATAACAAATTAAATTTTACCAGCTGTATTTATTAAATCAATTTTTGCAACGACAACATTCATATTCTGATTATTAATTTTATGAAACGTTTACTTTTTATGTTATTTTTTATTTAAAAGAAATCGAACATTTTAATTAAAAAGTACTCAAAATATTTACATCGCAATTATTCCGATCGTGTCAGAACATTTTAAAATCATTTCGCGTCAGAAGTAATACAGAAATTGCTACTTACGAAATCCTACTTCGACTCATTGTTGTGTAATACACCTAGTTTAATATTCTCATCGTTATATTTTTTTAACTTTTCACCTGAAACTCTTAGGTGTGCTCTTCATAATGTAGGATTTCACGGTCGATCTCTAATAAAAACGTCCTTTATCAGTTGTGTCAAAATATAAAAAAATAATTAACAAAAAAAAAAAAAAAAAAAGACTTCCTTTTGCAAAAAAAATCACATTTCAAAACCGGAATCATTCTGTAAAAATGTTTTGTTCTCCGATGAGAGAAAATTCAATATGTACGGGAGTGACGGGCGATATAAATTGTGGAGGGATGTTGGGAAATAATTAGACCCTAGTAACACATTAAAGACGGGAACTGGTCTTCACTGATAGCATTATGGATAGAATGGGGTATCTTGACATCTTAAAGAATAATTTGCAAAATTTTGGCGACAAAATTGGGCTTGGGTCAAACTTCGTCTTCCGGCAAGACCATGACCCAACATATGGTTAAAATAGTCGATTTGTATTTGTTGTACCACTGCAAGCAGCAGCTACATACTCCATCCCCAATCTCCAGACCTAAATGCCATGGAAAATTTATGGGCTCAGTTGGAAAAATCTGTCCATGAATATGCTGTGACGAGTAAAGAGGATCGAAAAAAAAGTTATTGAGAGGAGCGTGGGCAACAATTTCTGTTGAAACAACAAAGTAGGTGGTGGAATCATGCCTAAAAGATTGCGATTTGTCATCCAGACAAAAAAGGTATGAGACTCTATATTAATTTACTATTTTTATGGAACTTAATAAAGATGCATAATCAATTTTGTAGTGGATTTTTTTCTCAATGTGCCATGTTTATTCGTTTTTTTCAAAAATAAATTCAATTTTGTAATTATTTTCTTTACACATTGAAAGAGGAGGACAAACAGTAAAAAACACAATTTTTTTATATCAAAATTTAGCTAATTTGGTAAAATAATACGTTACGCGTTTAGATGTATATTCAATTTTGAGGCTCATTGTATAATAAATAGTAGAATTTCAAAATATATTTTTTTATTTCTATTACTGTTTTATTCATTTATATTTTTAGTCCATTTTTTTAAATATATGGCAAACATTAGTTTTTGTAAATTGTTCATCAGAATCTATCATTGAATTGCCATATTTTTAAATGAATTTTTCGATGTCAATTGTATTTTCTTTTAATACACTGCAATCTCTGTAATAAGGGATTGATTTAAAATATCTATTACTATATTTAATATAAAAACAAAACTCATTGTAAATGCGTATGATATTTTATCGCACAAGGTGTGGCAGATTGACAGAATGAAATTAATTATTATGATATTGAGACTACCTGAATTTGAATTTAATAAAGTATACAATCGTCTGAAATTTGATATGCAACTCAAGAATTTGTGAAAAGACATGTTTCTTTTTAATCTTGCTTGAAATTAGACTGTTTTTAAACTTTTTTTGCATCTATTTCTAAACTAATTTTTTTTATTCCTTGTTTTTCACCTTTTTCATTTTTAATTTTTTTTATCCCTTTTTATCAAAATTTTTTCGTTCATTCACTTCACTTCATTCACTTTCATTCGTTCATTCACTAAAAAGTAAAAAATTATAGTTTAAAAAACACGCTTTTAGAGTTAATCAAACTAAAGAGTAAAAAATAATTGTTAACATAAAAAAATTACTAACTAGAAAATTAAAGTCACTCGCTTTTAGATCAGTGACATTAATTTTCTCGTCAGTAATTTTTTTCTTATATTAACAATTATTTTTTTACTTTTTAGTTTGATTAATTCTAAAAGCGTGTCTTATAGTGTTTATAAATTATAATTTATTTTATAGAGTTAATTTATCTCCAATTTTACATTCTCGCTAAAATTAATTTGCTAATTGTATCTAAATCATATTATTGAATTTAAGAGAAGGTAAACATAACATTCAAATTACAAAATATAAAATTTGCGTAATTATCATTACCTCTTCTTAATGGTAGCACGTTTCGTTTGCTACGATTTACATTCTTTAGTTGATGCTTTGAAGAGATGTAATGTTCTCAAATTATGGGGAATTACGATCTATTGCATTCAATTATTGTGACTGATGAGGCATTTCTATGGCACCAGTGCAGTTATTAATCAACCGCAATTGGACGTGAAAGACAAAGACATAATATGCTGATAGAAACTAGAGTCACCTTCCGGATTGAAGTTTTAGGCTACTTACACTGCGTGAAAAAAGTAGAAGGACATTAGATTATTTTTGATAAATGAATAATGACGCATTTTTTAAACAATTAATTTATTCACAACGTTTTTACATGCAGATACCTGTATCTAGACAAAACAAAAAAGTACACAATTAAAAAAAAAGTATACTTGATAAAAAATTGGTTTTGACGATCTCAAGATCGGCGAAAAAAGTGGAAGGACACTTCTAAAAAAGTGGTGTACTATATAAATTAATATGGAATTCTTTTCCCGTTGGCTCGAATTACTTCGAAGATCCTATTTGGCATCGAACTGTATAAAGATTGAATTTTTGTTTGACAAAAAATTGTCCCATACAAAGTTTAATGATTTCTGCAGCTCAGCTACAGATTCAAACTGCTTTCCCCCCTCGTAAACACGACGTACAATCATTGCCCATATGTTCTCTATAATGTTGAGATCAGGACTTTTGGCAGGCCAATGTAAAAGTCGAACATTGTTTGCTGCAAACCAATCTTTAACACCATTTGCAGTGTGAATTGATGCTCCATCTTGCTGAAAAATCCAGTCATCTCCTCCTAACTCAGTGCTATACGAGAGAAGATTTGAGTTTAGAGTCTGTATGTAGTCTGTATGGTTCTGTCTACCATTTAGAAAGACTAAACTTGCCCTGCCTCCACAGTCAACTGCTAACCATACCATTAAACCACCTCCTCCCATCTGTCGAGTAGAATAAGTTTCTTCTTCAATACCAAGACAGTGCCAATAGTACTGATAACCATCTGGCCCATCCAAATTGAATTTTTTCTCATCGGAAAATATAACTGAGGTCCATTCTGAGCTCAGGACATGTGGTCTTTAGCCCACTGCAGTCGGTTCTTCATGTGTCCTTCATTCCACTTCGGATGGTGCTTCCGTTTTTTGAAGACGAACTTTTTTGAGCGTTTTTTGTAGTTATAGACAGTTCTTTTGGTTACATGTGTAATTCTTGATTGAAATTGCGCCTTGCCGACACTTCCACCAGTCTTTTTGAGTTCACGAATGATTTTTCGTTGATCACGTTGGGTGAGTTTTTTTGGTCTTCCTGTCTTCTTTTTTCTTCTGTCACTTTCAGGGTTTCTTATGAAGTTCGAAACAGTATTAGGACTGATTCGTAGCTGCCGTGCAATCTCTCTCACACCTTTGCCTTCATTTTTACAGACAACTATTTGGCCTTTCTGAAACTTACTTAAGGGTATTCCTCTGGGCATCCTAAAACCAACAAAAACTATAAATTTCTAGCTAAATATTTTATTCTTGTTAAAAAGGAATTAAAAGAGAAAAAAACACTTACCTATAAACTTTCCAACAGCTTCTAAATAGATTTTTTGGACGTGTGCTTCTACTTTTTTCACACACCCAAAGTTATTAAGTATTGCATTCCTAAGTTAAAATAGTGGTAAGTAAAAAAATCTCATTTAACTTTCACTTAACGTAAATTAAAACTCTAACAAAACAACTCTCTATAAAAATCAGGTCAAAAGCAGTAAAATAAAAACATATTGTACAAAAAAAAATGACTGTCCTTCTACTTTTTTCACACAGTGTAAATTTTTATTTAGAATGTAAGATGCATTGATTCATGGGGACATCAGTCATTTCCAACGTATACGTTATCCAAGGTGGATTTGCAATCCCACACAACAATTTATTCATTAACATGTTTTAATTAGAGCACGTCCTGTTTTTAAATTATTTCGAATTTTTTCAAACACATCATGCAGCGATTAACTCCAAATTTACTAGGAAAATTAGGAAATATAACGTTGATAAAAAATAATCTTTAAATTTTTTTTTTCAAACCTTAAAAAAAAATATTACATTTTATAAGCCATTTGATATTATTTGAACATTTATACATGTTTCAATCACTTGAAAATGCTAACTTACTAGTATATTTTTTAATATGTGCGATGTATATTGCCTGAAAAACAGTTTTTTAGGCAATGTACAGTGCCTCACAAAAGTTTCTTAGCGAAGAATTTCTTGAAAATTCTCTGCGAGTAATTTCTACCGATAATTTTGCAAATTCTTCAAATTTGTTTTAATGACATTCAAGAAAAATGAGATTGTTGGGTATGTACATGAAGACACATGCGAAAAAATGACTGCATGATGAAACAAATAATTTGAAGTGTATGAGAAATAAAATATTTGTGAAATAATTACTTGCTCATTCCGAAAGTTTATTCAAGGTGCTGTGTAAGGATAATAAAAATGAAATACCTGCTACATTTATGGTAAGAATCCTAAGAATTATCCACCTGTAATTAGAGAAGTATTCATATTCCATTGCCATAATGATGCGAACAAATTTTTTTCTTCCCTAGTAATATAAATAAAATATGTACTAAGACATGTCTAAATTACTCAAAATAGAAATATTCATAAACGTAACAATTAAATTCTCTATGGTATAAACTATTTTGTCACAAACTGCCAAAGAGAAACTTTTATGCATATATATATATACATATTGGTGTCCAAAAGTTAAGCATAAATCGTAAAATGCAAAAAACATGGAGTAAATATTCGTAAAATTATTCCAAATCTCATGCGGATATTAATTGGGTGAAGAAGAAACATTGGGTTTATGCAAAACTTTTCAGTCGACTACGTCCTGCGCGAAACACCTGCGCATATCGGAACGCAGAGAAACCGATTCACGCAGCATAGGCAGTTCAGACAAGTTTCGTGAAACTGCTGTGCGAAGGAACGTTATTAACCATCAAACAAGGTGAATGATGGCACAAAGACGCCAATTGGACATGTTTGCGAAAGGAAGAATCGTTGGAATGCTGGAAACCGGACGATCACAAACCGAAGTGTCACGAATTTTGAATGTGGACCAGTCTGTGATCTCAAGACTGTGGCAGAGGTTTCAAAGAACGGGAGATGTTACCCGACAACCAGTATCAGGTCGACCAAGAGTCACAACCCCTAGCCAAGACCGATATCTGGTAACAAGTGCGCGACATCAGAGGGGCAGTACTACCAGAGCACTGGGTTCGACGCTCACAGTCGCCACAGGAATACGAACTTCGAGGCAAACTGTTTATATGAGACTCAATCATGCTGGCCTGTATGCCAGAAGACCAGCAGTTTCCATTATCAGATCTGCGCATAAATGCGCTCGTTTGAACTGGAGTTTGAAACATCAACATTGGAGTGTAGGCCAATATGATGTTCAGTGACGGGTCCCGGTTTAGTCTGAGTAGTGATTCTCGTCGGGTAAAGATATGGAGAGAACGTGGAACACGTTTTGAACCAAGAAAAATAACGGAAAGACATCATTTTCCATCACGGGGAGTAATGGTATGGGCAGGCATCATGATGGACGGCCGCACAGACCTCCATTTCTTTGACACGGGGTCCGTGACTGGTCAAAGATACAAAGACGAAGTTCTTGAGCTTTATGTTCGCTTGTTTCGAGGTGCTGTCGGTCCTGCCTTCATATTCATGGATGATAATGCGCCATGTCACCGATCGGTGCTGGTTGATAACTTCCTTGAAACGGAAAACATCCAGCGTATGTCATGGCCTGTGAACTCTCCTGATTTAAATCGTATCGGGCATGTATGAGATATGCTCGGGCGACAAATTGCAACCCTTTCGCACCCACCATCATCATATCATAGCAAGTATGGAAATCGCTGTGCCGCGTGCCTGGCAGTCAGAGGTGCCTTATTAAACACGCCTTATTAAACTGCAGCATCAGTATTTTATTTAATGTTTTCTTTCATTTCTTCTTTAAAGTGTGAACCCTTGCTATGCTCAGTTTCTTTCAAACTGCTACTTTGGATAATAAAATTAATTATTATCGTTCTTTTGATTTGCTTTCTTATATTAAAATCATTTTACACTCGCATATCACGTTTCCCGCCATTCTGATTTACAGTTCCTTCTTTATTCACGTAATTATCAATTATGCTTAACTTTTGGACACCAGTGTATACATGCATGCAAAAAATTATTCTGTCTTCTATATAAACATCTTCGTCTTAGGAGAAATCTATCAAATCAGTCTGCATGAATCACTCGTGTGAGCTACTGGAAGTAATTGTACCAATGTGTGATAAATGCAGCGTTCTGTATAATTTCAATCCAATTATCCGAGTTGGGTGATTTGCTCAAAAATTAAAAACATTGAATGTTGCAAATGTCTTATTTATTATTACTTTTACACATAAATAACAATGCTATGAACCTGTGTAATTGTGAGGCATATTTTCTCTGATAAGAAAATATGCCTCACAATTCACATCTTGGAAAGCGGACATAAAAGTAATCCTCAGGGATCGCAGAGGCTGAAAGTTCTTAAGCGGAACAGATATTCCTTATTCTGACAGAGCATTTGAAACAGGCAAAAGTTCATTCCTGGGGCGTGGACAGCGGGCACGTACGACTGCCTATCTAGATATCGAGAGAAGGTTTCAACCTTTGATAGCAAACACAGAGGACGGAAAACTGGTTGGGACACAACGGAGCTGCATTTTGAGCTAGGTTCGAGAATAACACATACCTGCCTCATCGATAAACAGTTTAACACAAGATGTAAATATATCATTGGACTATTTATAAAGAGAAAAGAATTCAGATTAAAGATTCTGGATTTACTATACCCGAACTACTCGTATGTTTCCAGCTCATTCGTCGATTTCGAAGACAGGTTTGTTCAGGTTCTCCACTATCGTGAAGATGACAACTTTACGGTAAAAAAAATTACTGACCAATTCTTGATAGAATCTGAAAGAACAGAAGAAAAGAGGAAAAATGAAGATAAAGATTTCAAAATTGTTGGTGACGCCCATACTCTGTAAAACAAAATGCCGCATTACAAGCAAAGAAAAAAAAATGCATGACGCACAATAATTGGGGGCAGTTTGTATTATTTATTTTCTACCGAAAGCTACACTATAAACTTTTCAAATGCCGTAGGATTTGATTTAAAACGTTATTCTGATGCTAATTGGGGAACACATAATCAAACGGCTATTTGTTGCACTAAAATGTAATAGAAAATTTTAAATCCAATCATAATGATATCACTTCTTTCGAAATTGGTTAATAATATTTTAATTAAAAATTGTTCACATAAATTCAAAATGCAGTTTAGCCGATTGCTTAACAAAACCTTTAATATGAAAGAATTTTTAATATGATTTGATGAAAATGTCCTTGTTCCTTTTTGTGTGTGTTGGTATGACGACTTGACTATCTGATTATTGGTTTGTTTCAAGATTATTTCGGTCCTCATACATTTATCACCAAAATATTTCTGCTAATAACTGCATCGTGCTGTATAATTTGAATCCCATTATCCGAGTTGGGCGATTTGCTCTGAATTAAAAAATATTGAAGGTTTCAAATGTTCTTATAGATGCTTCTTCCACGCGAAGATTGGTTTGTCGCTCTAAGGCCATCTTGGGCGCACTTTAGGCTAACACGACCGGGACCTACAGTTTAAAGTGGATTCCGAATGACTACGATTATCCATGGCACCGCCGGGACTCAAACCCAAAACATGTGGTATCCAGCGCCAGGGCGCTAGCCACTCGACCATGAGGGCCCCTACCACGCGGAGAAGAAATAACACCGGTAACTTCTAGCCAAAAGCAATATCGACACAAAAACCATATGCTTCACCTAACTGACCAAGAATTTTCACTATCCATTTTTCTCCGCGTTAAACTCCTAATTGGCACAGCGGTTAGAGCAATTTTTTTTCTTGTTTTTTTGCGCCATCTGCAACACGACCCGGAATGTACTAAATATTTATTTTTATTTATTTATTTAATCGTTAAATATTTAGAGTAAATTTTGTTTCTTTGTCTTAATTTGTTTTCATTTTTTAAAAATTAATTTTTGTTAGCAATTAATTAAGCGCCTTTACCTTTTAAATTAAAATTAGTAAGTTAAGAGGAGTTTTTGTCGATTGGTACTCAATCCGTCGGATAGTAGTCCCATTGCGTTGAAATGCATGAGAATAAAAATGAGGTTTCTTCATTTTAATTGATGCACGCAATGTATTGAGAGAGTTTTCTTAGAGGTATCTGATGTTTTAGAACTAGTTAACATATTTTCATGTGTTCCTTAGAATAACGCGTTACTTTTTCTAATTTTAATTCCGTCATTGGATACCACTTATATTCCTCGACTGACTCTCTGAACTGCATTTTTACAGAACTTTCTGAATGACAATATCCAACAAACGATTTGATTTTAAACAAATCTCTGAATCAATCGTGGCCTAAAGCTTACAAAATTTTGATTTATTATAATTATTATTATTATTATTATTATTATCATAAAAGCTTTCGTTGCTAAATTGGAACCCTGGTTTATAGCTGTTTTCAAAGCTCTTTTTGACATAAATTGCAACTCTCCCATTATTAATTTTCCATGGAAGTAGATGCAATTATACTGGTTGGGATATAACTACCATTCGTTATGATTTGTGCAGGTGTTTTGTATACTGATATTAATTTCCCAGCTGAACCAATACTAACACTTCAAATTGCCAGTTTCAATTGCTCAGATGACCTTAATTCTATTAATAAATCAATTATGAGGTTTCGCCTATTGCAGCAACTACAGGAATAAAATATAACGTTAATGATTTCGTCCCTAGAATCACTTTTAAATTCATGAATTTTAGAAATACTAAAATTCTAAAATTATGAAAATTATCTAACATTCAAATTCGAAGCATTGAATCTTGTTTCTTGAAACAAAAAAAATTTGAGGATAACCTTCCCAATGGCAAACATAGCCACAGAGCCAACATAGCCAAATACAACCAAACTATGAGGTTTCGCCCATTGGAGCAAATACAGGAATAAAATATACTGTTATTGATTTTGTTCTTAGAATCACTTTTAAGTTCATGAATTTTAGAAATACTAATATTCTAAAATCATGAAAATAACCTGACATTCAAATTCGAAGCTTTGAATCTTGTTTCTTGGAACAAAAAAAAATGTGATGATGATCTTCCCAATAGCAAACATAGCCACAGAAACAACATAGCCAAACTATGAGCTTTCGCCTATTGCAGCAACTGCAGGAATAAAATATACCGTTAATGATTTTGTTCTTAGAATCACTTTTAAATTCATGAATTTTAGAAATACTAATATTCTAAAATTATGAAAATAACCTAACATTCAAATTCGAAGCATTAAATCTTGTTTCTTTCAACAAAAAAAAAGATGTGATTATGACCTTCCCAATTGCAAACATAGCCACGGAGCCATTAACTTTTAAAGAGTTTTCCGAATGAGAATGTGTTAATATACAAATATGTATAAAAAAAAATTCATCATCTTCTTTCTCGGCTCATTTCGCTTTGGTCTCAAGTTTCTGTTAAATTCATTTGCTTTTAGACGTTTTGAACATAGTAAAAACTAAAAAGAATTATTTGATTAAAAATTTTTTTTCCCTAAAATATGACATATTTGTTTTAAAAAAAGAATGATTTAATATAAATAATAAATTAATTAATTAATTAAAATGGTGAACGTGAAATATTTTTTTTTTACAACAGTTGTATTTTTACAGTTGTATTCATATTTATTTAAAAAATCTGAATTTTGATAAGATGTTTTAGATATTCTAAAATTTCGAATTCCTCTATATTAAAATATCTACACGTACTAATAATTATTCAATGGAATAATAATAAATTTTTCAAAGCTTTCCTACGTCGTACTTTTATTTCGTTTAGAAAAGCAGAATTGTAAATGTAAATTTTGCAGTGAAATTGTAAAATTTAGTTTTTATTTTGTTTAAAAATTTAGATTGACTATCATAATCTTTCCTATTTAAAATTAATATTTAGAATATGTTCTTCGTTCTTCGATTTGCTATGCGGAAAGATTTTGGAGGAGTTGCTGAAGAAATGCAAATGCAAAATTTCCGATTAACCATTAAATATACTATTTTGAGTATAAATATTAAATAATTGTAATTTTATTCTGATTCCACTCATAAATTGTACATGAATATTTTATTTTAGATTCTAAGTTAACGGAAATATTTTATGAGAGTATAAAATAACGCATTTGTAGCGGGTTGCATTTATTTACAGGTTAATAAAATGCTTTTAACCGTATTAAATTAAATGTGAAACGTTCCTTTGAAATCAATAATTCAATTCTTCAAGATGAAATAGTCTGATACTTTTTTTCTTTCATAACTTTCAGTCAATAGCTTTACAAACACTCTATTAAATTAAAAGCATTACATATTTTAGCATTATATTATTATATTTATTTAAGCAATTTCAGACTCATTTTAAATTCATGCTGCAGATTGTTTTCAATTCCTTTTCTTACGACTCGTATTCTGATTTCTTACTTAGACAACAGTTTAGGATGAATGTTTCAGGAATTATATCAAACGAATTACCTGAGTAAATAAATTTGAAAAACATTAAAAGCAGAAAATGTTTCAAAATTTCGTGATTATTTTTGAGAAATCAGTAGATATACGATTTAGTTTTTGTTTCATAATGAAATCACAATTGATTCGTTTTTTATTATTACATAAAAATGATAAAAGGTTCATATTTACTTCAGTATAAAATCAATTATGTTATTTGGTTTACTAATATTTTCTAATATATATATATATATATATATGGTAAATTAGAACACAATCTTATTCTTCAGTTACAGCTAAATGAAAAAACGTCTTCTAGTTTTACTTGATGATTGACAAAAATTATCGCCCTTCAATTTGTCATTTCTTTTCAAATTAGTGTGTAAGGCTATAAATAGTAAAAGTGTTTTTCCTGATTTTTGTTTCAAAACATTCTCCTCCTTTCAATGTTAGTATCGAAAATTTAGCTTTCAGATATTTTGTCCTATAGCGCATAATTTATGAAAAACATAATAATTGTAGAAATTTATAAATCTGCTTTTATTTTTATCATGTGGGAACAGGATGTTGTTTTGGTTAGGAGTCCGTGACGTTATCAGAGAATGAGGGTCACGCAAATGAAACTCCATTACAAATTTTGGCAGAAAATGGAGCTTTGAACCCCTCAATTCTTGAAATGATTCATGAATAATGTTAATCTCTAGGAATTTTCTGGAGAATTTGGCTTTTGAATGATGTGTTTTGTAGTACGGTTTTAAATCTCTTTTCATATTTTGGGTTGGGATTTTAAACATTTGTATTTCCAATGGCTATAAGTATTAGTGCGTTGATCAGTTCCTTCTTTTTATATTTATCATATTTATTACTTTTGGCATTTTTCGATGTCCATTGAGCTGTATAGTTCTTATTATTGCATTTGGAATACTTCTTTCTTTCATTTATGACCAGAATTTTCAAACTTTGATATATTCTTTTGGCTATAGAATGTGGTAACGTTTCTTTTAGAATTTGGAATACTTCATTCTTAATTTGCGACGACATTTATCTTACTTTTGAATATTCTTTTAGAGATTCTTGAAAAATTCATTATTCACGAAGTTCTTGATCTATTCAACATTGCTATATTCATATGGCTATTGAATTTGGCCATTCTTATAGTATTCAATTCAATTGCTACAGATATCTCGTGCAATATTAACCATTGACATATTCCTGACTTTATTCATCCTTTCTTGAATGTTCATCTATAAAATAATGAATATCAAGATGTAACTTTATCACGTAGCATTAATTTTTAGATCTTTATAATTCAATGAAACAGACGTTTTTAAAATTATTATTACAAATCTCTAAATTGAAGGACAAATGAGATTGCAAAAAATGGTCAGAATAATTATTACTTTTATCTTTCTTTCTGTTCAGTAATATTATAATATTTTCATATCAGGAGTAATGTAAAAAGTAGAACTGCATCAATTTCTCGCTTAATGTTATTTTCATTAAAAGGATGTGTGAAGATTTCTTAAAATATACATATATTTAATAGCAACATTTTCTTTTTAAGATATGGAAACTAATTCTAAAGGCAACTAATTGGAAACTAATTCTTTGTAGGCATTAAGTGTAAACTCTCATTAGCAGTCAAAAAACGTTAAATTTTCAATAAGGTGTTAAAAATTCCCTTATAGGAATAATACTTATAAAGGAATAATATAATACTAATTTTAATAGAATAATAATTAATTATAATAGAATAATAATTTTGCACTCCATAATAGCGATATCTTAAATATATAAAATATTTCAGAAAAAAAAAATGTGATCCTAACTGATCGGCTATAGTGAACTTTTTTCTTTTTTTTTTATCGAGTATGAGATTTTCTATAAACCTCTTATATAATTATGACATATTTAAATTTAGTAGGATAGTAATACAATTCAATTATTTCCCAATGGAATTATAAATTTTTAATATTTCATTAATCGATTTGTAAAGAGATAATTTGTAAAATTAAATTTAGGAAATACTAAGCAAAATATTGAAGATCCGCTATTAAATATTTTTCTTCTAGTTGTAATGCGGCCTGGTGGCCAAGTGGCTAGCGCTCTCGTGACATGGATGTTAGTGGTTCGGAATCCACGTTAAACTGTTGGTTCCTGTCTGTTTAGCCTAAGGTGTGCACAAGATGACCGTAGAGCGACAAACCAAACCAATCTACTTGTAATAATAATTTGAGCTCATGTAAATTCTGAAATGCCAGAGATTGCTCAATTTCCAACTACCCTTATTTTAATTACCAATTTTTAAAATATATTCATATCATTTCTAGAAATTCTCTTGTCTAAAACAATTCATTTATCAAATAGCTTATAACAAAAAAGTGTCTCTTTTTTGTTAGAAAACAACAATCAAACAAATCCTAAGCTAATTTTGAAATCCATAGAAAAATACATTAATGTTTGTTTCCTAGAAATATTGAGATCAAATAGTTTATTATGTTACTACAGAAACTAAGTCCATTTACCGTAATATAATTTAGCATAATAGAAGGACTTCAAAAGTATGCATAACATATTCAGAGGATCTACTTCCAAAAGAGTCTAAGAAAACCAAAAAAATTGTGGACAATCAAGGAACTGCACCATTTTTATCATTTTATTGAACACAATTATACAAATACTAATATACATTATTTTAAGTGAATTGTAAAAATAAATTATTTATCACAATCTACTCTATTACCATCCTAAAACCTATCAACTGCACAGGTACAACTGATTCTCAAAGAGCCAAAATTTTGGCAGACAGCTTTCAGGAGCAGTTTCAGGAAAATAACATTAATGATCCTAAGAATACTAAAGCTGTTAATGACTCTATCTCTAACTTTAACTCCATCCATTTTGCTCCAAAAATTATTAATACTAAAGCTTCTATTATTATCGACTTCATCAGTGACTTAAAGATTAACAAAACCCCTGGTACGGATACTATTACAAATAAGATGCTGAAAAATCTTCCTTTAAAAGCTATTTTTAAAATTTGCCAAATTGCTGACGCTGTCATTCATTATTCTTATTTCCTTGATTGTTGTAAAAGAGTTCGAATTTTGTCCATTGATAAGAAAGGTAAAGATTCAACTTCCTTTTCTAGCTGCAGGTCCATTTCGCTTCTTTCTTCATTAAGCAAATTAATAGAGAAGGTCGTTTAGACTTATCTAAAAGATGAAACTAAACTAAATAAACCTTCTCATTCCTCAGCAATTTGGTGTTACTGAAAAATTATCTACAACGCATCAACTACTTAATCTCACTGAAACCGTTTCCGAGGAATTTTCCTGGAAATTAGATACTGCTGTTGCTTTTCTTGATGTAGTAAAGGCATTTCATAGAGTTTAGATCAATGGGTTAATAAGTTAATTATTTTCAACTGTTCTCCTTTTCTTATTAAAATTTTTCAAAATTATCTTACTAACAGAACTTTTGCGGTCTCCACAGGTAGCACAGAGTCTTCTGTTCAAAACATTAAGGTAGATGTTTCCCATGGTTCAATACTTGGACCATTTCTCTACAATCTTTACGTTAATTATATTTCGTAAATTTATAATGTGAAAATCAGTCTTTTTGCAGATGATACAGCACTTCTCACTCAAGGTCATAAACTTTTTATCATTAGTAAAAACCTTCAGAATTATATTAATCACCTTGAACAATAGCTTATAAAACGGAAAATTCAATTAAACGTTGAGAAAACCGAAGCAGTACTATCCAAGCGTAAAAGGGTTCTTGATACTTCTTCTATCAAAATTTATATAATTCCTATTAATTGGGCTGGGAAAACTAAATATTTGGGTGTAATCTTAGATAGTAAATTAAATAATTATGCCCCTTACATTAACTATCTTAGGGATAAATTTAATAGATGCATTCGTGTATTTGTAGGAACTCTACTATGTCCTTGGAAAATAAAAAACTCGTTTACCTTCTTATTTGCATATGCGAGTCCTATTTGGGGATCTACTGCTCCGTCGAATTTCAAGATCATACAAAGACTTGAAAATAAAATCCTACGTATGATTATAAATTCGGCTTGGTTTTTCCGAAATGAGGATATCAGACATGCTCTTTCCCTCCCAAGTTTTAAGCAATTTGTGAATAAAATTGTAAAAAAAAATTTATAATATCATTCAAAATATTAATAATTTTGTTTTGAATGATCTAAGCAACTATGTTTACGACATTTCAGATTTTAAAAGTCGCAAAAGACCTCACGCTGAGCTGAATATTATTCATTAACGTACCGATATCCTCCTTTCCGAATTACCATGCAGTTTCTCCTCTGAGTCACAATTTCCCCTCCAATCCTTTTTTTTTTGTTTCTATTGTTTATTTATTTTTTATTACTTTCTTGAAATTATAATAATAATATAAAAAAGTTATGTATGCATAATTTTTTTGTTAATTAATAAAAACTACGAATAATTAATAAGTTAATTTTTTTTAAATAAGTTAATAATATATATGTTAATATATATATTAGTCTTTTTCTATCTAATCAATGAGCTTAAAGCTTAAGAAACTTCTCTCTTTCACAAAGCAGGAGATAGAGGTTGCTATGCAACCGAGGTTCTCCGTCAATCTGGCAAATCGTCATTTACATTTGTTAACCTTTGTCGAAATGAAGGCGCTTTGCAGTCGGAAAAGAGTTAAAGTCTTGATAAAAAAAAATTGAACGCTGTCTTTTCTTCGCATATCGAGAATTTTGACTATAGTTCGGAAGATTTTGAAGAAGCGGATTATTAAAATTAGCAGTTTTGAGCAGAAAATTTTCAGTTATCTTTTTACCGTAATTTAAGATAGGATCAATATTTAATTCACTATGTATCTTTATTCTATTGTAGAGAAAAGGCGCGTCAGTGATAGTTAATAAAACTTGGTTCTGGAAGACCTGCATCTTCTTCAAACTGGACATTGGAGAATTTATCCAGACTGGAGCTGCACAAAGCAGAACATGTCTAATAAGAGAGATGTATATTGTGAGTTTACCTCCGATCGATAACTTATTTTTTCTATTAATTAAAGGTTTAATCGCGGGTTTTGCTTTATTAATTTTTTTAGTGTGTATTTTAAGCGTTTATGGTAACTTAGTCCATTTTCTAAAATAACCCCCAGGTACTTGTATTCGGTAACAAATGGCACTGGACACTGGTTCATTAAAGATGGTAATTTGGCATTCTGCTCTTCTTGTGGAATATTAGGACTGCACATTTATCAGGATTTACTTTTACTTTCCAAAGGCATAACCATCTTTTTATACTTTCAACAAAACTCTGAAATCGGAAATAAACAGTATAGACATGGGTGTGCTGGTTGTTTATTGCCGTGTCGTCCGCGTACATGGCAGTGTGTGTATGTTTGGATAGCGTGGAAAATCATTAACATATAAATTAAACAAAAGTGGTGATAAAATCGATCCTTTTGGTAGTCTGCTTTTTAATTTTTGTGTTGTGGATGTAAGGTCATCAATTTTAACCTGAACTGTTTAATAATGAGAGTGAGCGGAAGATGTGGTGGAAGTTACGTATCGAAACGAGAAAATACTCTTCGCAGGGCTGTAGAGAGGTTGCGAGACAGACTCCCTAATCGGCCCTCGCCGAAAGCTTTGCTCCTGTGAAGCGCCAAGCTGTGCAGCTAGGAGGCGGAATGTTATCTCTCCTAATAGCCAACAAGTGAAATGGCTGTTCCGCCAAACTGTGCCATAATCAGTTTGCTATAATTATATAGTTATTTCTTTGAACCCCACCACTATTTGCATTTAATGCAACTCAGCAGTACATTTTTAAAGTAAGAAATATCTGTGATGACTAGATATTTCAAATATCACCTTTCTGTGCTCTCCTTACCTTCCTATTTAGCACCGTGCGACTTTTGGCTATTCCCTAAACTCAAAAGACACTTCGGGGAAGCCGATTTGAGTTCATTGAAGAGATTCAGCGTGAATCGGCGCTTTCTTTGAAGGCCATCCCTGCCGATGACATTTTAGCATGCATTGAGGATTGGAAAAAAAGTTGGCATAAATGGTGTCTGGAGAGAATTACTTTGAAGGCGATGAAAAAATTTGGAAGAATAAATAAAGAGTTCTTGAAAAAAATAATTGGTCTTACTTTTTGGGCACAGTAGTATGTTAACCTATAAACGGATCTACTGAAATTCAAATAATTATTTTTGTGCGAACAAAATCACATCAAAGAACTTTTATGAATTACTTTATTCGATAGTATAAAAAAAAATTTAAAATAATCTTCATTATTTTGAATTAAATGATAATTTCATTTAATTTAAAATAATATATCATAATATAATCAATAACGTCAATAATTATTGCTATTAAATTAGTATATTTTTAAATTAGTTCTCTGTCGTTTTTTTTTTAGTTCTAATGCAGCTAGTGAACACTTAGACAGTTGTCTTGGATGCCTTAAGGCAAACGCTGCACCGATGATATTCACTTAGCACTACCCAGGAGGTGCGTGTAGCTTGAAGATAAGCTACAGACGCGAAGTAACAATACCCCCGTAACGCTCTACGATCCTGTTAGACCGGGACCTACGGTTTAAAGTGGATTCTGAACCACTCCAAACATACATGACACTGACATCGACGAACCCGAAACCATGTACATCCATGACACTGACGAACCGAAACCTGTGGTACCGATTCAGACGAGATTTTGCGTTCGATGTTATTAATATAACTAAAAATTATTAAGAATGTTTTAAAAGCAGTATCTAATAAAGTAAATTATTATAGTGATTCTGCACTATATATATATATATATATATATATACAGTCCAGTCACATTAATGTAACCACCTGTCAAGCAACTCTATCATCGTATTTCTTGCATTTGTAGATGTTATTGGATTACTGACATCACAGAAGACATAGATGAAACAGCTTGTTTGGCGTCTTGGAAAAAAAAATGGTGGGGGGAATTAAAAGTTTTGTGACGTCGAAAGTAGGTGGTGGTCACATTAATGTGACTGGACTGCGTATATATATATATATATATATATCTAATAATTTAAAATTAATATTACGTTTTATAACAATTTTAAATTATTATAAAACGTTATATTATTAAAATCGTAAAATATTTTTTCTTACAACCCACCATATTTTTTTTCAAAGCTTGTAAACTTTTGCGGGGGATACATGGGAAATCCTTGAAATATTTAACAATCTCCTAAACGTGCAGCTGTGCAAGCGAGATAACCGTATATTAAAGAGACAACTAATGTCAATATTCCTAGACATAAAATTTAACAGATCGTAACAGAAAACAAACTGAGAAAATCCTCAATCAAAAAGTTGTAAAACTTTAAATTAATTATTACATTGGTTTTATAGGAATGTAATAAAATGTTACTTACATACTTTAAAATCGCCGAACTCTCAACACTTTAAAAATTATAAACGGGCAATTTTTTTATTCGATAGAAAAAACGAATTAAAAATTAGGATGTTTTAAATATTTCAATAACAGCAGCATTGGTTGTTTGAAGCCCATCGAATATTCAACTCGTTTGGGCCCTTTGTATGGAGGAACATGAAAAGCATTTTTAAAATCTCCAATGCATGTGACTTAAAAACTGAAAAATCGATTTAAAATGGGATTGAATGCATTTTTAAAAGTGAAATTTTTAAATTATATATCTAAATCATATATAGGGAACTAAACATGTTAAAAATCCAAAAATTACGATGGATAAGTGCAAATAAGTGAAATAATTTTGCAATCAATATTAACTTATATAACAAAAAATATAAATGATGAGCTTTACTTAAAAAAATGTATCTATGTGAATTTTTTAAGAGAAACAACCGAATAACAAGCAAGTTGAATCTTCACCCCCGCCTCCTATTCTTCCTGTGAAAATGGGTGAAATTCGATTTGCAAATGGTGCATACCCTGGAGGACACTTGTCGAAGGGAATAATTAGAAGTCACTTTATCAATTTTTGTATCTGAATAATAGTGTTTTTCGAACTAAAATCTAGAAAGCAATTAGTGGAAATCATGCGACATTAATGTTGAACAGAAAAGAATAATTTTCCATGGATGTTTTTTTTTGTTACGTCTTAAATTCAATAAATGTTGTTACATATTAGAATATTGAAAAGTGAAATAAACATAAATAATTAATCTCTTAATAAAAGTGCTAATTTATTGGAAATTCCTTCCGATAATTAATACTTTTTCGACACAATACAATGAGTTTTATTTACTATTTCAGTAATTTTATCAAATTATCTAGAGTGAACTACGCCAGTTCTCTTAACCGTTTTCACTCGCTATACTAATGAGTCATTTTATGCCATTGATTATTCGAGCTTATAATGAACGACTTTAGTACTCCAATAAAAAAATTAAATTAGTTATGTATTGAGGTATTCATTTTGTTAAACGATGTATTCGTGTATTCATCAAAAGAATTAGGTATTTTTGTAAACAATTTAATTTCGTGTTGCATAGAAATTAAAATATTTGAATAGATTTGTATAACGGAAGAAATATTGAAAAAATACATGCATCTATTCCGTGATCGCCTGATATCACACTTTTTATACTATAATATTGTACACTACTGAACATATTGGATTTATATATTAATATATGACGTATTTCTGGACAGTGTATGTTTGGTTTTTACGGGGTAGGGCTGTCAGCTTTATGCCCAATGCTCTACTGTCATGTAGACCTATGGTTGAAAGTGGATCCGAACCACTAAAACTGTAGCATCGATCGCTACAAAATTTATGCGCATGCTTATTTTATGCTTATTTATGCGGATATGAATGTTAAGAACGTTGATAAAAGTATACAAAAATGTATAATTAACATTTTATAAGAATTATGATATTAAATAGTATTAAATATATAAAACAAAGAGCATTAAAAATTGTGAGAAATATGTAAGATATACAAATTTTAATAAATAATTATTATGATGGTAAATATATAATGATTAACTAATACGATAATAAATGAATAACATTTATTATGATAACTAATAATAAGTATATAATTATATGATGAGTATATAGTGGATGAATGACGGTGAAACCAGCAGTAGACGATATGGCGTTGGACTCCCACACGCTATCAAAGAAAAAGGTCGTCGGAGACTGTCACGCATATTGAAGCAAAACAGGAGCCAGACAGTGGCTCAGCTGACAGCCCGATACAATGCAGGGCCAAGTAAAATAGTATTGGGGAACACTATTCAGCGAACACTGTTTTGATATGGGGCTACACAGCAAACGTCCCACTCGTGTGCTTTTGCTTCATCACCAATTGCACCTGCGCTGGGTCCGGGAACATCGTGACTGGTCCATGGATCAGTGGGAGAGAGTTGCCTGGTCAGATGAACCACTGTTTGTCATTCATCACGCCGATGGCCGAAGGATACGCCGTCTTCCAGGCGAACAGTTGCTCCCTCAATGTACAGTAGGTCATACACAGGCCGGTGGTGGCGGTTTTATGCTTTGGGAGACGTTCTCTTGGGCGTCTCTGGGACCCGTGGTTGTGGTAGAGCAGACCATGAATGCTACAGGGTATCTGAATATCATTGCGGACCAATTGCACCCTTACATGACCTCTGTTTTTCCAGCTGGAAATGGAATGTTCCAACAGGACAACGCCCCTTGTCACGAGGCTAAAATTGTGTTGAAGTGGTTACAGGAATATGATGCTGAATTCCAGTTAATGTCTTGGCCGCCTAACTCCCCGGATTTCAATCCGATAGAACACATTTGGGATGTCCTGGGACGGCAGCTCAGAGTCCAAAGACCACCAATTCGCAATATCTCGGATTTGCGTGACCATTGCTTAAGCATCTGGTACAATCTGTCTCCGGCCATCAACCAAGGACTTGGGGCATCCATGCCAAGGCGGGTTGAAGCTGTGTTGCTCGCCAATTAGTTATTGACAGGTGGTCATAATGTTTTGGCTCTTGAGTGTATGTGAGAGAATTGTTAAAATTAATTATCCAAAACGTACGCTCACAAGGTAAAGATAAATCACCCTTGGTCTCATTGCTTGATAAAATTGAATCCCATATTAGAGCTCTTGAGGAGTAAATCAAAACTCCAATGCTGTCTGATTATATCCCATGGTGAAATCATGATTATCAGCTGAGTTGATTAGGGTACGACAGAGAAGTGTACTATTTAATGTCAAGGGACCACGTCTCTCAAATCTCTTAGAATTTTTGCGAAAAGAAGTTGAAGGGGAAAAGAGAGCAAAACTCGCCAGGTCAGGATTTGAAATTTTTCCTACCTCGCGTGAAGAGCACCCTAAGGAGAACAAATTAAAAAATAAAAAACCTTTTATGAGCGCTGCCAGTTTGGTAGCAACCAAGGAACTAAAGTGCGTTTTCTGCGGAAAAAGTCATGAAAATAAAGAATGTTTTTTAGCTCCGTCTTGGACCCTAAAAGAGAGATTTGACAAATTAAGAGAATTAAAGTGCTGCCTCCGATGTTTGAAGCCTGGGCATTTTGCGAGAGATTGTAAACAATTTGTTCAATGCCAACGATGCAAACGATCTCACCCCATAATTTTATGTCCCGAGATTAAAGGGAAAAAGTGTGAGAGTGCAACGGGCGCAAAAGGGTCTACTACGGCACAAACTACTATGTCTACTCCTTCATGTATGAAAGCAGTCAGGGTTGAGATAGTGTCAGGGAACATCAGAAAAAGGGTAAGGTGTCTTTTGGATTGTGGTTCTCAGAGGTCTTATATTCTGAGATCTGCAGCCGAAGCCTTACATTTAAAAAGCCTTTCGTCTGAGAAATTAACTCATATGCTGTTTGGGGGAACAAGAACTGAATCTAAAAATCACAAACGATATTCTATGAGATTGATACCTGCAGGGAGGGGCACTGAATATTAGCTCTGCTTTCTGGATCAGTATATTATTTGTGGAGTAATACCACGTATCCCTAAGGGTCCTTTATTGAAGGAATTAAAAATGCACGGAATTTGGATTTTGGATATGGGTGACGACTACTCGGAAATAAAAGTTTAATAGGCAGTGATATTTATGGACAAATTATTACAGGTGAGGTAATTCAGCTTAGTGAGGGTCTGACGGCCATTAATACTAAATTGGAAAGAATTTTTGTGTGGTGAAAAAAAAGGAACTAAATGTTCAAAAGTTACAGAGTGTCCAGTCCATGTTAATAACTAATCTCCATATTCAAAACATGAAAGATTTTGATATGTGGTATTTGGAAAAAATTGGTATTGGAGATGAAGTGAAAACCTTTTCTAAAGCGGTAGGAGATCGCTTAGCTCAGGAACAATTTTTGAAGGGGCTTAGTAGTTACGAAGATGGGTGATATTGCGTAAGTTTACCGTGGGGTCAAAAATTTCCTTCAAACGTTGCCTCTAATCGGTATATTGCAGGAAAAATGCTATTTTCCACTGCGACAAAATTAAAGAAACTGGATTACTGTGACGAGTATAATAAGATAATTATTGAGTAGTTGTCGGAAGATGTGGAAATAATCCCAGAATCGGAAAAGAGTGCAAAAGGACATTATTTATCACATCACCCAGTTTTCAAAGTAGATAGTTTAACTAAATAAGTAAAATAAGGCCCGTTTTTGATGCCTCGTGCAAATCAGATAATTCGCTTTCGCTAAATGATTGTTTGACATAAGGTCCAAATCTCGTAGAAGAAATTCCTGCGACCTTAATAGGTTTAGGGAAATGGCGATTGGCATAACGTCCGACATTAGGCGAGCCTTTGTACAAATTGGCATAAATCGAGAAGATCAAAATTACCTGAAATTTCTCCCGTGGGAAAATTAACAAAATTGTAGAATTCCGCCATAAAAGGATTGTTTTTGGCGTTACCAGTAGCCCATATTTGTTGACAGCAGTGATCTCAGAGAGTGAGTTGTTGCCCGAAAGCTTTTAAATGCATTTTACATCGACAACTGCGTCACTTCAGTTGATACGAATGTAGAGCTTGAAGTATTTATGCAACAAGCAACTACTATTATGGCAGACGCCAAAATGAAGCTGCGTATGTGGACATTTGGCCCAGAGCAAGAACTATCGTTACAGAATTTTGATCCTATATCTCCAATTTTAGGTCTTCAATGGTACCGTACAGAACATAAGTTTATTGATACCATTCAAGTCTGAACCAATATCAGATTTATCAAAAAGAAAATTACTATCGTTAGTACATTCCGTATTTGATCCTGTAGGCTTCGTCGTGTCAGTAATGGTACCTGCAAAATTAATAAAGTATACCTTGGGCAACTGATCAAATTGGGACTTACCTTTGCCAGATGAACTAAAATCTAGATTTTCAACATGGTACCACGGACTGTCTTGTATTTCCCAGCTTAAATTTGAACGGCGTATAGATAATGAAAGAAGCGGCTCCTGCCATTACATATTTTCTGCAATGCCAGTAAAAATGTTTGCGCCATTGTTATATTTTTAAGAAGTGGAAACAGTGGTGGTTTATGTGAAATTTGTTGCTGCAAAATCCCGCAAATCTCCATTAAAGAAGGTTACTATTGCACTCTTGGAGTTATTAGCTTGTGTTTTAGGCTCACGCCTAGTCAAATACGTTGTTACCGCCTTAACTTTGAGAGAAGTTCCAACCTACTACTGGACATGCTACAGTAGCTCTTTGCTTTATTCAATGAGAAGAGCACTAGGGGGTGTTTGTCAATAATAGAATTAAAGAGATTCTAAGTCTGTATAAGAAGGAATACTGGAGGCACATCATAGGAAAATTTAATCCAGCGAACATAGTATCTCGCGGCTATACCTTCCAACATCTGTTGCAGCACGGTTGGTGGGAGGGTCCTGAATTTTTGAAAGGCTCCCCGGAGGCGTGACCAAAGTCTAAATTTTCGCCAGACGAAAAATTAATTGCAGCAGAGATGGAAAAGAAAATAATTGTTGATTTAAGTGTAAAAATCGAGAAGCCCCAGTGGTTCGAGCGTTTCTTCAGTTTGAACGAGATCATCATCTCGTTCAATAATCCTAGTTTTAACACAAAGACCATCTTGCCTCCCCTCACACCACTTGCAGATCATACACAGAATGTTCTTTCTCATTAAAATGCTTTTTCTTCTCTATACTCCACAGAATGATCTAAGCCTCAGTTTTTTCTTCAACTGTTCGGGTGTTGTACCATAAGAAGGCTTTTTTTCACCGTTGATTTACAAAACGTATCATCCAGCAAAAAAACTCTCACAATTTTAGAAAAACTGAAGAAACGCTCAAACCACTCGCGTTTCTCGATTTTTACACTTAAGTCAACAATTATTTTCTTTTCCATCTCTGCTGAAATTAAATTATTTTATATCAACACGATTCCTTTGAAATTCCATGTCTCTAATTGTAAATCGATGGCTTGCAAGCACCAAATCTTTAATTATTGGATGTGAATTTCATCGGTTGATGTTGATGGTCGGCAAGATGGCTCTTCGTCTTCAAAGCGTTCTCTACCTTCTTTGAACTGTGTATATCACTTGTAAATATTTCTTATATAGGAATGTTCACCGAATGCCTTCTGCAACATTCTATACGTTTCCGCAAACAAAATTTAATGCAAGTTCTTTGCTCAATTAATTCAATCATTTCAAAAATCGTCGGAATCAGTTTAAAGGGAATTACCTCGCATTAGCGTATCGTATAGGAGAAAACCCGGCAAACTCCCAACAGGTAGTCAGACTCACAAGACAAAATGCTGAACATCACAAAAGCCATCGAGTCTCCTCGAGTTTTGAAGCAGTGTCTACAACAAAGCCTCTGGGTGATTGAACCTCAGCCCTAATGCCTCCCAGCGGCGCACGTTGACACTGGGCAAAAGATTTAATGAGTTACAAGTAGAACATTTTTTTGTAAAAATTTCTTTTGCTATTTTATAATTTTTTGAGGCCTGTTCATTTGGTATTATTATTTTTTTTTATATTTAGGGTACAAGAACGAGAGGGAAATATTAAATACTTTGTAATGAAAAAACTGTTTTTATAGATATATGAGTTTAATAAAATCATTGAATTTATTTCATAAATGCTTCTAACCGCATTATTACAAATCATTGTACATAAAATCACGAAAAAGAGACAGGATTCGTGAATAGCTATAAAAAAAATTTTAAAAAATGAAACTTTTATGGCGATTTTTTTCTCAGCCCTGGTAATAAAATACATGGATATTTACGCATAATTTAAAAATTTGTTATGAGTGTCCAATATATTTATTTCGCAATAATAGCTAAAGTTTTCAGTTAAATTAATTTGTTATACTACAATTCAGAAAAAAAAATATTTAATTGATTTATTGAAAGCTCAGAAATATGATTTTAGTTCAAGGATCATCGATTTTAATTTATGCTTTTCTAAGACCTATAATAACTTAAAATTCGTGCATAGATACACTGATTGTATTAACTAAAGTATTCCGGATTTAAAAATTATAATCTCGAAAGGTCCTGTGCCCTTTTTCCCACGAAAAGAATTGCAGCATTTTGTTCCCAGGAGAGACAAAAGTACATTTTTAACAAGTACATAATAGCAACCTATCACTCAAATTTGACAGCAGATAAGCTGTTTTGTGGATATTTATATTACATGCAATTAGTGTTTTGTACTAATGCGAAGAACAACCTGTCACTCAAATCTTCTGATCACTCAAAAAGTAGTATCGTGAATAATGAGACGTCATGAAATTAGCGATGGTCTGTGCGACCTTTACAGGTCAAAACAATTACAGATGATATATGGACTACGTTATAAGTTGTTGCATTGTAATGGGTAATAGATCATGGGTTGAGGAAGTCTCAAATCCAATGAGAAGAGAGGGAAGCCGGCCTCCCCTCTTAACGAATTTTTTAAAAGGAATCTTTTGGAGAAGAAAAATGAGTTCTGCGACAAGAAGTGTTGTCTATTTCTCTGAAGTGATTGAACAAGTCAATGCGTCCACCTGTCTACAAAGTAAACCCTTTGTGACTTTATGTATCACACGTGATAATTAAGATCTGCCGCAGACCACGTGTTTTAGATTCGTCATAGACTGAAAATGTCCATCCTTGCAGTGAATTGCACTTGTGTATCTAATTTATATCTTTCAATTACATTTCAATGTAAATAGAATTCTGTATATATAAATAATGCTCGTAATTAAAATTTAAAGTGTTCTCATGGGCCTGAAAATGAATAAAGCCCTCTTCTTGAAGAAGCCATTATAAGTCTAGTGTAAGCCGAGACGTTACAGTCCTCATTCCTTTTAAAAAAATTTTATGCGAGGCTGAGTTTTCTTACTTTTGACTCTTGTTAAATAACATGAATAATTCAATGTAGGAACCGCCTATAACATAGACATTCGAAGACACCGTTATACAATTTTCTGGAAAAATTGTTACAACCCATGTTATTAGCTAACCGCGTTTGTTTTTTTAGAAGGCAAAGTGTGAAACCGGTTGTTAAAATATTGGTTCCGATTGATATAATATAACAATATTACTACATGTTATACATAAAATTATATTATTACAGAATGAAATTAAAGGCAAAAAAATAAAGTACTGTACTATGTTTTGGGGTTGAAATTCGGTCGAGTTCGTATTCGTATTCGTCGATTTTGGAGTAACTTAAATAGTCAACCCTGTGTCAGATAGAGTATCAGTATGCGATAGAAATGTACTTGTATACTATTAAGGCGACTAATCCGAATAAATGTCGTATAAATGGCAAACAAATAAGAATTAATTCAAGAAGAATAAAACAAATAATAATTCATTAGAATACATCGTTAGAAAACACGAAACAAATTATAAGTTTAATTAATGAGTATCGATACTGTTTTACCTTGAATATTAATGAACTTCTTTTTCTTCATTGGTGCAGAAGCCCCATGGGGGGTCAAGGCCGTCTGCCTACTGAAGAAATTAGTGAACTTGGTTGTATGTATTCAACGAAAATGAATATTAACGGAGTTGAAAACCTGTGTGTGCCAGACCATCCAAAACAAATACTACTGAATCGTGCTGCTGTACAATAAATTTTTCAAAAGTGGAAAATTCATAGAGTTAAAAAAATTCGATCTCTTTATGTTAGTACAGTTATATTAAAAGAAAAAAATTGGTGAGCAACGCCTGGCAGAGAACCAAGAGTGCTTCAATAATTATTTTTAACCTAACTATATAAGTACGAATTTCATACTGTAAGTAAAAAAAAACTTTCTTCAAGAATGTTCTCATTTTTCTAAAGTATTTTGTAAATAATAGAGATTACCTGAACATATATTAATTGATATAAAGCTAAGATTTACTTCTCATCAGTACTTCTCTTCAAACTGAATCGCTTATACTTTGAATTTTACGAAACATCATAGAGCAAATGATATGGTTGCAAGAGTAAAACGCACTGTACTGCCTGTAAGTACAGCTAGTATGGAAGATGAGCGATAAAAGATTGGGTTGCTCATTTGAGATAAATCTTAAAAAGTGCAATTAATCTATCCATTGGTAAGACTCCCTTTGGAGTTATATTAAAACTCCCTTTCCCCATTGGTCCTCTTCATATCACGAGTAAATGATGGAATTAATAGAGGGCTAGTAGATGAAGATACAAACATCTGGCATGAGATCCAGTAAATGCAAGAAGAGAAGAAGTGAAGATCAACACGAACACATGAAAATTATATTCGATAAAAAAAGTCTGATTCAGTCTTTTGTAGTGTGAAATGCAGCAGTTGTTCGGCGACCCTCCAAATCCAGTGGACGGTCAAATAAGACAAAACCTAAAGTATCGAGGTGATCTGGTAATCATCGATGTATTATTATCTTATGATGCATGCGTAATAGCTCAATTGAAGGCGATAGAGAAATTAAGAATTTATTGCACAAGTTGTACTTGCTTGAAAAGTTCAAAATAGCGAAATTTATCATATTAGCAATTGCTGATATTATATTATACGTTAATATAATAGTGATTGCAAATGGAAGGCAAAACTTTAAAAAACAAATCAATCTTCCGAGCTGAATTTCTTAATATCAAAAAGCCTTACAGTATAAGATAGCCTTAGAGTGTTGTAATAGCCTTAGAATATTCGAAATATCTAAATTCTTCAGTTTCAATTTGGACAAACAGCCAATGTAGTTTATTTTACTTCCTTAATTCTAAAATCCCTCATCTATTGGCCAGAATAATGCAGGAAAAACTCTTAAGCAATGAGTCCATCCAGTGCTTTGGATAAAAGCGCATGCAGACTATTTTAGCAATGAGTATCAGATAGCCTAAGCAAGCCTTAGTAAAGCAAGCATTATTGCCGGCGAATCCATTTGTCTTCCTTTTACGTCTTTAACTTCTCAAAAATAACTTAAATAATTGTTTTTTAGAGAATTACCAACGTGACTGGAATAAAAGCAACACAGGGCGAACACAAAGCAACACAGGTTTTGAAATCATTTCTAAATTATCAAAAAGTTACAGAATTCTTTATAAAGAAGAAATTAATGTTCGCTTGTGATCATGGTCCATTCTCAACATGCCTCAAAATATTCCACCTCACAGAAGAAGATTTTTGTTCCTGTTGAGAGATTGGAAAACTATGACACTATATAACTACTTGTCCTTTTACAAATCCTTTCTAATCCTGTTTATATTCAGGGGCACATAACTGCAATTTACAACCCATGAAATAGATGGAAAATCATCCAATTAATGAGCTATTTAGAAGAAAATGAGAATTTAATCATCCCAAAAACCATTACCCCTGAAATACAAATTGAACTCTCTGTGACTATTTTATCACCCTCCATGAAATATTTCCCTTTTCATAGAATGAATGCCGTCATAATATCCTGTATCAAATGTTACAGATTTATCACCACTAATTGTTCCTTCTGCATCCGTTTCACGTATGCTTTTTATTAGCAATTGCTGATTTCACAGTTACTACATTTTTTTTTCTGTATTTTATCTCTTTGTACTTTTAAGTAGATTCTTTTCCCACCTTCATCTTTTTGCATAGCCGTGGATACAGGCGTGGGGTAAGTAACGTAAAAAAGTGATTGTGACAAAAATGTTATTTATACTCATAGAAACATATAGTCCTGAAAGTACAAGCAAAATATTTATTTTTTTAATTTTTCTAATTTTCCTTATTAAAAACACATTAAAATGAAAACTGCTTTAAATGAATAAATATTAAGTCCTTCCAAGTTATTTAATTCATTGGTTTACATAAACATGTTTCAGCGAATTTATTAGGTTGAAATATATCAAATTATTGATGAAGTTTATGAATAGTGTGTAGGGTTCACAAACTGGAACATTAAATTGGAAATTTTAATTGAAAGCTTTCGTGTGTATACCGGAAATTCCTTCTGTTAGATTAAATATTATAATATTCGTTATCCATTGCCCATTCAAGAAAAATTTTAATTTTTTGTTGCAATTAATGTGTTCATCCATGTATTGCAACCATTTTGTTGAAAATGTTTATTTTCTTAACCATGGTGCATCACAGAAGTCTTCCCGTGATGCACTACAGTTAAGAGTTGAATATTGTCCCTCCAGTGGTGAAAGATTTCGTATCAAATGTGCAGTAAATACAAAAAACAGGGCAGATGGTGTTAATCGAGCAGTTTGTAAATGAGTTAGAGCCATATTTACATTGCAAAAAGGAATGTTAAAAAGGCAGTCTTGACAGCAGCGAAGGTGAGATGTCATGGTGCATCATAATTTGTCCCTTTCTGCAGTGGCATCTGAAAGTTCGCACACTGTTTTTAATTTCTCGAACACAACGGGAAGACTTTCTGATGTACTACTTAACGTATTCTTTCCCGGCATAGACACAATATTTAATTAATCATGTAAAAAAACGTTTATTGATAAAATGTAAACTTTTACAAAAATATTAATTTAATTTGAAGTTCAATGATAATGACTTTAAGCCATAATAAAAGAGGAAAGCAATTACTAATTTCTGACCTTACAATGCAGTTAACAGATTTTTAACAGAAAAAACCATCAGGCTATTATTATTATTTTGGATTAAAAAGAAAAACGAATATAAATAACTAAAGAAGAAAAATATTAAATTGACATCAAAAATTGTCCAAAGGAGTATAAAGTTATTAAAAAAAAGAAATTAATCTACAAAAATCTGTTTAAATTGGATTTTAACAATATTGAAACGAAATAAAAATTCTTTAAAAGAAATAGAAAAATATGCATTGCTATGGAAATAAATGAATTCGAAACAGAATAATTTTATAAAAGATGAAATCATTTATTCAGGAATCTAAATGAGAAAGAGCAGATATAGTTATAATCGTAGATATCTAATGTTTGATTTTTTTTCATCCTAAAATAATGCTAATTAAAAATTAATTTGATACCTATTTAGATATCAATGTATAAAATAGTCTATAGAGATTTTCACAAAAAATATTTTATATTTTTCAATGTAAATTATTAATTAATGTCAATATATTGTAGGAAAAAAATACAATAACTTAAATCCCTTCACGAATTTTAATTCACCATGTGTTGATATAACATGCTGATCGAATACACTTGGGAATATACTAATGTTCAATAATCCAAAAAATAAATGAAGCAATGGGTCAGTATACTATAAGAACGGGAGATCTGCATTTTAGGGTTCCGCTCGTTTATCTCATATTTTTCTCTTGCGATTTTCCCTGTTAAACAAACAAAACGGTCTTGGTGGTATTTATTTTTCACTACCCTTCAGCGATTCTCCTTGAATCGGAAAAGAAAAACAGAATCTAACAAACAAAGAAATCAGAACCCTAAAATGCAGAAATTTCCCAAGGACTATCAAATTCAATAACGACAGGAATGTAACTAAATTTAATAGCTCTATAGAATTTTATGAAGAAACAATTGTTCAAACAATACGAGAAGTACTACCCAATTCAGACAGAGAAGTACACTGGTGTGCAAAACTTAAGCAACAGGTGAGTTTTTTGCCATAACTCCACGATAAATCATCTGAGAGACATGACATTCAGAAATGAGGGAGAGTATTATGTACGTAAAGGATGACGAAAGCATCGAGGCTGAAAAAGGAATACAATGCATACGGTATGGAATCAAACAAAAAACAAGCTTTATTGAACGCATAGTATCGTGATTTATGATTGTCTATCCAAGAGGAAGAACAACAAGCAGATGTTCCTTAATATGGGATACGACCTCCCTTCACTGCAATGGTTGCTCCGCATGCTAAGAACCAGCTGGTGCAACATTTCTTACGGTAGGCGTGCCCATTCCTCAATCAACATCTGTTTGAGCTGTTAGGTGTTCTCCGGAGGATGTAAGCGTGCTGCAATGCGTCTCCCCAAAGCATCCCACACATGTTCGATTGGATTTAAATCTGGGGAGTGCGCTGGCCAATCCATTCGAGTGATATCTTCACTTTCCAGTAGCTCCTCAACAGCAAGAGTCCGATGTGGCCGTGCATTGTCATCCATAAAACTGAAGTCTGGGCCAATGGCACCTCGGAACAGAAGCACATGGGGAAGGAGTACCTCCTCACAATAGCGATCCCCGGTTACAGACCATCTGTCGAAAACGTGGAGCTCAGTTCGCCCGTTCAGAAAATGCCTCCCCAGACAGGAACTCCAGAACCACCATAACGGTGTCTTTCCTTGAGGTTACTGGGATAAAACCGGGTCTCGACCTCTCTCCAAATCAAAACGCTTCGAGAATCGCTTCTGGTACAGAACCGACTCTCATCCTCAAAGAGGACACGACCCCATTGATCATTTGTCCAGTTTTTGTGCTCTCTGCACCACTGTAAACGGTGGCGTCGGTAGCCAACTTTCAACGGGAGGCAGAGTTCAGGACGGCGGGCAAATAGGATCACTTTGTGAAGGCGTCTGGCCACTGTAAACCGCGACACTTGTCGCCCAGTTGCTGTACAGAGTTGCTGAGCAATGGCGCTTGCTGACTGCTGTCGGCGTCTTTTCGCCTGCAGGACGATATACCTGTCATCCCCTGAAGTTTCCTTCCTCGGGCGGCCACCACCAACCTTTCTAAACCTGTGGTTTGGAATGCTTTCCAAGCTCGCGAAACGACACTTTTGTTGATTCCGAACTCTGCAGCTACACTGGTGACAATACGCCCCTCCTCCACATTTCCGATCATTCCTCCACGTGTGAAGTCGTCCAGGTGATTTTTTTAAGCCATATTTCACGAACTGACTCACTGGCACTTGCGTCAATTTGTTGAATTGCGTATCCGTCCTTCCTTTTATTCTACTGTTGAGCTGTGAGCTCACGTCGCCTCCGACGTTTCGTTCCTAATATTTGCATACGCATGACGTTTCTACTGACTTACGTATTCATTGTACTGATCTCCAGACCTCCTTTTCAGCAATTTCATGACTATCTACTAAATTTTTGCATTGTTGCTTAAGTTTTGCACACCAGTGTATGCTAAGTGATGGTTCAATTAACTTTTATAGACATAAACTAATCCTTAGCTGCTATTTTGACGTTATTGAAACACTAATCTCTTTATATTTTGAAAGACAGACTTAACTTGATACTTTTCAGACGTACATATTGCCACACATATTTCATGCCAGTTTTGTTGTTGTTGTCGTGTTCCTCTCGGAAGGAGGGGTGCAGCTTCTGTTCTGATAGAGCACCCCTACGTAGAAGTCTCACTTCTGCTCCGTAACGCTCTTACAGTCATAGGAGACCGGGACCTACGGCTTAAAGTGGATTCCGAAACACTACAAACATCCATGACACCTCCGGGACTCGAACCCGAAACCTGTGGCACCGATCGCCAGAGAGCTAAACGGCTATTCAGGCCCCTCATGACAGTTTTAAAACACATAATAAAATCACGTGAAAAACATCAATTATTTGAAATAAAAATTTATGAAATGAAAGTTTCTTGTATGGCACGAATAAATTAATCTGCTTTAAATAATAGCTTATATTCTTATAAATATTTTTTATTTTATAGCCTCACGAAGTTTTTTTTCATGTTTTTAGACCTCTAAGCAGTACAACATCATTCACACATGAAAATTATATATATATATAAGAACTAAATGAAAAGTAATAAAAAAAATATAATATATATATGGATATATAGCAATATACAGCAGAGCTCTATCAGATTCGGAACTCAACACTCTCTTTTTATATATAATATACCCAATAACGCCAATAATAGATATGATCAATCTCTAGGTCAAAGTAACTTTGTTTAAGATAGAAAAAGCTGACTCTCCACCAATGAGACCCCTGAGAATGTTAGTTTCAAATTGCGAGAACAGATTGCGATTGTCAGATATAAGAGTAAATCTGATATACATCTGCTGTTACGATAAAATGTTTGAAATCTTAATTCAATAATTATACTTGCTGAAAATAAAAAGTCAAAATTAATAGTGGGCATTTTTTACATATTTTATTCATAACCAACTAACATTAATAATATTGATGATTTTAATCAATCAAATGCAATGTAAAATGTAATCCAATAATTGGATTTCTTATAGGGAAGCTGAGACAGTAAATTTATATATCAAAGTAGTTGGATTATTAAATGCATTTAAACCAAAAACTAATGGTGAAGTTAATTAATTGTAGATTTTTATTCAAGAAAATAGTTGAAATGAATCTGAATCAAATGTAATAATAACTAAAAAAATAAGCTTTCAAAAATTGCCCTTCTACATTAGATTTAGTTTTAAAAAAAGAATCATCCTCATTTAATTAATAAAAAGGAATTATCATGTTTTAAATGATCAATTTCAATGGAAATTAATCATTAAATAACTTATTCAAAGATAACACTTTGTAAGAAAAATCTAATTAACTTTCAAAGAAAGTTCAGCAATATTAAATAAAAATGCAATTTCGTAAACGTAATGTTCTAATAAAGGTTATAAATACGTATTACAAAATTTCAATATCCTTTTCAGATTAAGTCAAAATAAAAAAAGCCTCTTCATTTGATTAATAATTAATAAAAAATAATTATCATGTTTTAAATTATCATTTTTGATGTAAAATTATCATCAAATAAATTATTCAAAATTGGGGCCTGAATGGCCGCGTGGCTGGCGCTCGGTATCACAGGTTTCGAGTTTGAGTCTCGGCGGTACCATGGATGTTTGTAGTGGTTCGGAATCCACTTTAAACCGTAGGTCTCTGTCTAATAGGATCGTAGAGCGTTGTAGGGTTAGTGTTTACTCCGCTTCGGTGGCTTATCTTGGAGCTACACGCACCTCCTGGGTAGTGCTAAGTGAGTAACGTCGGTGCAGCGCTTGCCTTAAGGCATCAAGTGTCTAAGTGTTTGACAAGTGTTTGCCATCTTCATTAGAACAAAAAGAATTTATTCAAAGTTAATATTTTAAGAGTAATCTAGTTAACTTTCAACGAAAATACAACAATATTAAGTAAAATGTCGCAATTTCGCAAACATAATGTTCTAATAAACTACGTATTTCAAAACTTCGTCAAAATTATAAATACAGGATGACTCTATTTTCCAAAGATAAAAATTCAAAATTTCAAACTCCTTTTCAAAAATTGCCCTTCTACATTAGATTTAGTTAAAAAAAAAAAAAAAAAGGAGCCTCCTCATTTGATTAATAGAAATGAATTATGATGTTTTAAATTATCAATTTCAATGGAAAATAATCATTAAATAAATTATTCAAAGTTAATATTTTTAGGGGAAATTTAATTAACTTTCAACGAAAGTACAACTATTTTAAGTAAAACGTCAATTTCGTAAATGTAATGTTTTAATAAAGGCTATAAATATGTATACCGAAATATTGAACTGTATACTAATTTTATGATATTTGAAGTTCAGATCTGTAGTAGTGTATGTTTTATATTTTTGTTTGTAAACTCGTTATTTAAACAAATATATATATATATATATATATATATATATATAATTACGTTATAAGATAATGTCTTATAAAGTAATTTATATTTTTCCTTTTTTTCATTTTTTTAAGATTAAACTAAATAAAATTTTAACGTACTTTTCACCCAAATTATTTAAAAGCTGCCTTGAAACTTTTTGAAGAATTCAGTTGTGGTGTTTAAAGGTTTCTTAGGTTTCATTAAATATTTTTTGACTTATTAAGATGCATCCAAGATAAAATTATCATATTTTTTTTTTTTTTATTTTAAAATTAACTTTGCATGAAATTTGGGAAAGGATATTAAAATATTAATATAAAATTTTAATAATTAATTAAATTACGAATACGTAACTAAATTTATCCATATTAATTAAGTATCAAATAAGTAATTTTTATGAGTTTAAACATATTCATTTGTATGCATTTATCTATAGTTGCTTGTGTATGTGAATGTGTTATAATGTTATGGAGCGGAATTTTAATTTGGTTTTTAAATTGTAAAATAATAAACGCGCGACGTTTAATGAATTACTTTTACTCATTGATATGAATGAGAAATAATATAATAAAAAATATTAATTTTTAATTTTTTTTTTATAAATTATATTTTTTTATAAATTTTTATTTATCTAATAAAAGTTATTTAATTTTACTATGTTTATTATTAGGGTAAGTAACTAATTATTATAAATTTACTGTTATTAAATAAGTGTATTCTTAAACTACTTCTACTTAAAAAAAAAATAACAATTTTTTTTCGTGGTAAAAATAAATTTACAACTATACACATGTATATTAATTCTTGACAACAATCAAAATTCTACATATGAATAAGTTAATGATATAATCATTGTATCTTTCCCACGTTAAATCTTTCTAAATGCAAGTGAAATTTATACCGGGGGGATAAATTTCACCCTAAAGGAAATTGGGGGGGGGGCAAGTGACCCAACCCCAAGAAAAATTGGTGCATTATTAATATCTATCTCATTCTTCTTTACATAACATTGGTATCTTTATAGTTTTCAAAATATTGGTTCAAAGAGTACAAAATTCAAATTCAAAAGAATTTTATCAAATTTTATTTTATTATTACTTAATTTATATCCTCAATTAATTTCCAATCTGAATTGTTTTCAATGGAGAATCATGATGTCCATCTTAATTTTTGAGTTAAAATCTTTTTAAAACATTATCAAAAATTAAAAATTGAGAAATATTTCTAAGTTATGAAGTATAGAGATTAGAATTTGTAAAATAAAATTTTTGTTGGTAATGTGGTAAAATATCCACATAAATTATAACAACTAATAAAATTAAACAATGCTCAAAATTATGTTAAAGATTTATAAGAAGTTAAAAATAAATTTTTTAAACTAATTTATAATCATAAAATTCAAAATGTCTGTGTTTTTTAAAAAGGTATTAATAATAAGAATATATTAATAATAAGAACATTTATCTCTTTATTATTATTTATTTTTATCACTATTAAATTATAAATTTCTTATATTGAAATGTTCATGTACATATGGCAGTCTACAGCAGGGATCTCCAAACTTTCAACCCTTAGGGCTTTAGTGTTTACTCCAGTAAGTACCAAGGGCCAAAACCGTTTAAATTTTTCTGCCATTATCTATAATTTCTAGATTAGTCGCTGAGTATGCGCTCTGAGAGAGCTTAAGCTTGATAAATTCGCTGGTTCAATTACTACAATTACTATTGTGTGTATCGATACGACCATGACACTTGACGACATCTAATCGTCAAAAACGGAAATTGGTAGGTTATATGCTCTATCGGTAACAGATGGCGCTAGTAGTAGTTTCGAAAGCGCATTAACAATTAAACATTCATTAATAACCTCATTGGTTCGAGAAGGTTCTGGTGTATTCCACTCACTTCGAGATAGTAGTAATTGGAGTATAAAAAGTTAGAGGCGCGACCGCGACTCGGTCTACCCTAGGGAAGGCGAAGGAAGTGGAACTGTGTCTATTAATTTTATTTTTATTTTAGCTTAAAATTTTAAATTTTAACTTCAACTTTTTATTTTTGGACATCGCAACGGACTCCTAATTGTACCGATAGGTTTAGCCTTTTCGATCTCCAGCTTTAATTGTTCTCAAGTAAGAGATGTTTTTCTTAAATTTTATTTGTACTTCTTTTATATTTCTATTCATTATTTTAGGCAACTTCATTTTCTGTGCTAATGTGTTAACTAATTTAAGATGTGGAGTTTTTCGTGGTTCTTAAAACCACCTTGGAACTTCGTAATTGGTACACTCGTTGCCCGTTGTGTCCATTGTGAAGTAAAGTATGCGTAACTCCGTTTAAAAGACCGATCCGACCGCATCCCCATAACTAACTGTATTTTGATAAAACTTGCAATTTTTTTTTGTGTGATTTACTAGTATAGAAAAGAAGCTAAAAGTAGGCAGTGAATGCAGAACATTCAAAGATCAATGGAACTTTCAATATTTCGTGATTAAGTTCAGTAATAAGGTACTATGTTTGATGCACAATGAAACCATAGCCGTTCTCAAAGTATATAACATTAAACGTCATTATGATATGAAACATTTTCAGAATTACTCAAAATACGCAGGAAGTTTGCGGATAGAAAAATTTGAAGCTTTGAAGAGCGGATTGAAATTGCAGCAATCTTTGCTTACGAAAGTCAATACTGAACAAGAGGCTGCAACTCGTGCCAGCTTTCGTGTGGCTCTTGAAATCTTAAAACATGGAAAACCATTCACCGATGGAGAAATGATCAAATAATGCGTAATTACAGTAGCCGAAGAAATGTGCTCCGAAAAGGTAAATTTATTTAAAACTGTCAGTTTTTCAGCAAACACCGTGGCTCGGAAGGTACGAGACATCGGAGAAAATATATCATCTCAACTGTCTGAAAAAAATGAATATCTTGAATGGTTTTCTCTGGCCTTGGATGAGTCAAGGGATGTGTCAAATACGGCTCAAATAAGGATTTTTATTCGAGGAGTAAATAAAGGCTATGAATAGTATGAAGAACTTCTTGATATTGATAGTATTCACGATACGACTACTGGAGAAAATATTTTTAAGGGAGTTGGCAATGCCATTAATAAAAAAAACCTACGATGGAAAACTTGAAATCTATTACAGCTGATGGAGGCAAAAACATGTGTGGTAAAAATAAAGGAGTGGTTACACTTGAGTCATAGGCAGTAGAAAATGATGGGGGTTCAAAACCATTAGTCGTATTGTATAAAGAAAACCATATTGTCTTTCATCAACAGTAGTTGTGCGGAAAATGTTTGGATATGTCTGAAATTCCAAAACCAGTCATATCAATTGTTAATTTCATCAGATCCACTGGGCTGACACACCAATTCCGCGAGTTTATTGAAGATATGGAAGAAAATGATTTACCATAGCATATAGCCATAGCAGTTGCGGAAAAGTAATGCAGCTAAGCCTTTGAACTTCGAGCACAGATCGAAATTTTTTCGAATGAAAAGCTTCAATCTCATACTGAATAACAAAATAGCGTATGGCTGTGAAAGTTAGCATTCTATTTCGTTTTTACAAAACATATGAACGAACTAAATTTGAGATTGCAATTAAAATACCAGCTTCTCCCTGATATATGCACTAATTTCAAATCGTTCCGGCAGAAAATAATATTGTTTCAATCGCAATTAGATAAAAAATATTTCATGTGAAATATTCAGCAGCATGTGAAAAAAAAACCGTGAAATATTCAGCCGCCCTACTGAGACTGAGTTTCAATTCGATTTTGCAGTTGAAGTTTTGAGTGCTTTTGAAGATAAATTTTGATACTGGTTTCTCAGACTTTGATGTCATTGCAAATGAAAAAAAGATTTTTCAAAATACTTTTGATACTGACATTGAAACCCTAGCCCCGGAACTTCAAATGGAAATTATTGATTTACAGTGCAGTGATATAATAAAAAACAAATATCAAAACTCATCTTTGTTGGAGTTTTATAAGAGTCTTCCACTGATACAATTTGATAATTTACATAAATTTGTACTACTTACTTACTTACCGTTTTCTGTTTTGGTACTACTTACTTGTGTGAGAAAAAATTCTCCAAAATGAAGTACACAAAGAATGTTTACAGATCTAAGTTAACCGATGAGCATCTTAAATCTCTTTTAATAATTGGTGCAATTAAAATTGAACCACTGCTACAAACCATTGTCAATGAAAAATCACAATTACATAAATCTCATTAGTATTTTTTTACAAGTGCATACCCCGCGATTTCATTCGCATTAATTTAGCTTTTCCATTCCTGAGCGATTTTCAACATAAAAATCACGTGTTTGATTCAGTATATATACATTCCAAACATCGATATACATACATATGCGATACTCTTTACCCCAACATAACTACGGAGGGTAACCGCGGGATGTTCACTAGTTTATAATGTTAGTGGGATTCATTTCAATTATTTGTTAGTTGTTATGTTTAAGTTAAATTTTCTGCGTATTATGCTTGTCATTAAGCTTTACCTAGCAAGTAAATAAAAACCGAATTGTTATCATTCTGTGTTTTATTATCAAACGTATTATACTAGCAACAATAAGCAATTCGCTGTGGCGGGCAGTAGTTTGGAGACTCCTGGTCTACTCTTACATAAAATAACTAAACTTGATAAATTTTTTAATCATGAAATCATTTAAATTTTGTTAATTATATTGACAAAATGATAAAAATAGGATGATTCTCCTTTTCAAAGATATTTATTTATTGTAAAAGATAACAGGCGTTTCTGCTTATTTATATTTTATGTAATAAAAATATCATCAGGTATTTGGGTATAAAAATAATAAAGTTTAACATCATTATAACTCTGAGCTGATATTCACGAGGGAAAAGAATCTGGATTAATTCACTATTTTAAAGGGACAATAATTTGCAAAAAAGAAAAAATAATAATAATAATAATAATAATATTCGAGTGAGGATAAAGCAATCTTTTTAAGAAGGAAAAAGAATAATGACTGTTTTATAACTATTTCCATTGAGAATATTTCCGGAAAAATACTCATTAGAGGTTTTTTTTCAATAAGAGAACTTTCAGCAATTAATTCTAAAGCAATCAATAAAGTGTTGACACTTCATTGCACAATTATTATTGATTACTTTAGAAGTATTCCTTATCTTTGATAGGTCATTGCTGGTTTCTGATGCCATGAATTCTCTTCTTTTCCCCTTTCTTTAAATATATTGTAGAACCTTTTTGTCCTATGGTTTTATTATGTTTATCACTGGTGTAAACACAGGCATGATCGCATCTACTTAAATATCAAGCTTTGTTGATTTCTACACCAAAAGCGTATCCTACTTGCCACTAAGCAAGCCCCATACAATGAATGTATTCAAGGTTAGTTTTATTCCCTTTTAAAATATACAAAAATTATTTTTTTTAAATAATTGTTTCGTATTTCATAGCTTTATTATTTTAAATATATCAGTATAGATAGATGTATTGATACATTTATAATACGAACAATTATTTTAAAAAATAATTGTATATATATAGATAATACTAACAATAAAAATGTATACAACTTATATTTAAAAATTATATTTGACAATTACTGTTAGATATGCCCCGACATTGTGTGGATAAATTTTAAAATAGAATTATAATAAATTTTACCTCTGTGTGCTTGTTTGAAAAAAAAAAAAAAAATTCTATTTAGGTGTTATTACGAAATTTGAATTTAGAAAAATTTCAAAAGAAATCGTATTTTTTTTTTTTTTTTTTTTTTTTTTTTTTTTGCGGAATCGATTATTTCGTATTTTCATGCGAATGAGGAAAATTAACGAAAAAAAAAATATTTGATCAAATCAAAATAAGTCATTTGATCAGAAATACAAAAATACCAAGTCAAAATGAACATTAGAAAATTGATACCTACATTAAAACTAAAATACAAAACATGAAATTATAAAAAAATATATTAGATTATTTTATATATCAAAGTACTTAGTCACAAACTATTAGTTACAAACTACTACAAATCTAAATAAAAATATTTGAAAGTAATGAAAAAAATGAATAATTATATAGTTAGCGAAATTAACCTATTTATAAAATTATCGAATATAATATTAGCAGAATTTGACTAAAATCTTATAATTTAAAAATATTACCTCACTATAAAACTAATGATTAAATCGATAGAGAATTACGTAGAAATTATTTTCAATCCATAAACTTTTAACAATTCTATCACTTAATCAATATTTGTCAATTTGAAACGCTGCTTCACAACTTTTAATTTTCGTTTGTTTTAATTTAGCTTAGTTTTCTTTATTAAATATATTTAAAAAAAGAGAGTACATAAATTATTTTTAACTACATATTTTAAATAATTTTAAAATTATAAAAATTCTAAGAAATTAATCTTTTATTGAAATCTATTTTTAAAACATTTTGCAAAATTCTTATAAGTTTTTATTTAAAACAAGATTTTATTAAACCAAAGATAGAAAAAAACCCCTTTCACTTCCATCAATTAGTAATAAATTATAATTGCACAAAGAAATACGCACTTTTCTGTATCTATTATACTGCACTTATTATTTTTGTATCTATTATTTCTTATTTTGTATTTATTAGACTTTCATATATTGGTGTATACTGGCATTATTAAAATGTAGTAATATGTACAGGCATGTATTGGCTTTTGTACTGGCTTTTTTTTTAAATTTATTTAATTTGTACTGGCATATCATTGAATTAGAAAATTTAAAATGGACTGCAAAAACTGACGAAATTTTATACGGCTTCTCAACTTAAATAAATTGCAACCATTTAATGATCAGTTAACTACAAACAATTGTCGTTAACGATTATATTCACTTTAAATAGCATAACAATAAAAAAAGAAATGTCTTTCATCATTTACTTATTTGTAATTGGTCGCGAGATTAAGCAAGATACGCTAAATAGATTGCATGAAATATTTGATTTAGTAATCGGGAAAAATTTCAGTTAGTAATTAATAAACCATGAGAATTAGTTTTTAATCAACTACAATGGACTTCCTAATAACACGCTCCCTTGAAACACAGTCTGTATACTCTTTTGTACACAGTCTGTATACATACACTTTATCCGACAATTCTTATATTACTCAAAGAAAATATTTTCTTGAATCTGCCGAACCATCCAGTACTGGCTCTAAATTCGGGTTTATGCAATTCATAGAAGGAACTCTCTCAAAGTCCTTTAAACGTTGGTAAACTTTGAGTGCCTTTTGTTTTATGGCAACATTACAGGGTGTTTCATACTGAATGAAACAAAAAGAAAGCATACATCTGAACGCTGTAATTACTTTATTTTGATAAATCAAATTTACAGTGAGAGTATAATTATTCAAGTTTTTATAGATGATATATGTGCACACCACGGTAAATATGTATGCGGTATTTCAATTCCTATCACACTCGTTATTAGAATATCTTGTGTTAATGATTCGAGCACTTCAGTTATCCGCTGCTTCAATTGTTGTTAAGTCCTAGGAAAGTGAAGAAGCAACAAGCACTTCGACTTTAACAAAACTTCATAGGAAAAAAATTACAAAGGCTTAGAACTGGATATCTTGATGGCCAACAAATCAATGTCATATTGTTTGATCCAGCATTGCCAATGACTTTAACAGAACTTCATTGGAAAAAAATTACAAAGGCTTAGAACTGGATATCTTGATGGCCAACAAATAAATGGCATATTGTTTGACCCAGCATTGCCAATTTTGCGATAGGGTATCGTTTAGGTACTGACGTATGTTTTAATGTCAATGTGGTGGAGCACCGTCTTGTTGCAGAATGAATCCGAATGAAGAACAGCTTCCTCCAATTGTGGGAACAGCCACTCTGATAGTATATCTTAATAAATGTATCCGGTAATCGATTTACTAAAAACACAACTGTTGGAAGTGGCGCAGGAAACATGCACCTTTGGAGAATCCCGCTGATGTTCCAATACACCATATGAATTTTTCTTGCTCAAAAATCGTAAATTATGGCGATTAACTTTGTCAGAAACGTGAAAAGTGGCTTCATCCGTAAACACAAGTCTGCTCCAGAAACCATCTACCTCTGGCTTATCTTGCAAATTCCCACACAAAGCTTTACGCAAAGGTTTGTTGGAAGGTTTTAAGGCCTGCACCATCAGAAAGGAGTATGGCCGGAATTGTAGACGTTTCCGTAGTACACGTCACTGCGTTGTATGAGGCACATTGAGTTGAGAAATCGCTCAATTCTTTGATTTTGAGGGACTTTCTAATTATATTATATCTAATTTGAATATAGGGATGCACACTACTTTGGCCATTATAAAAAAAAAATATTTTGTAAAAGAGTGAAAAATCATTTCACTGGCCGGGAAAATGTTCAAAACGAGTTGGCCACCCCTAATCTAGAAATCCATGAAGGAGAAGGGACAGCATCTGGCTAGAAGGTAGAAGTCTGGCATGGCTCCGAGGGGCTGAAAAATGAAGACAGGAATTTTAGGGGAAACTAAACCCGCATGTGCGTATCGTAGAGGAGAAAACCCGGAAAATCCCACCATGTAGTCGGGAAGATGCTGAACAACACAAGCGCCATCGAATCTATGAAACGGTGCCGACTATATAACAAATCAGCCAGCGGACGGAACTTCAGACCTAATATGTTCACCAGAGTCGCATGTTGCCACTGAGCCACGAGACGGCCAATATTACTTGTAATATTATTGAGTTTTCTTTTTAGGATTAGTAAAACATTTAAGATCAATACAAATTTTTGAAGTTATATTTTATTCAAATTTTACAGCGTAATGATTGCTAGTATATTTCTTTTTCCTGGTGAAAATTTGGAAATGATTATTAGTAGTTATTTTTCAAAAATTAGCTATTTAAATTATTCATCTAGCTATTTTTCAAAAATTACTGTTTGGTCTTTTGAATGTTCATTTACAATCTTTTTCACAGTTACTTTTGTTTTGTGCTTCGTTTTCCTTGTGATTGGAATTACTTGCTGCTTATTCTTATGTAGAATATAGCATTATGAAGCTGAAGGAATTCAAAATTCCCGGGATCCTGAAAATTCTCTTGGGTAAGTATATGTTTCCTGTATTTATATTCAAAATTTAATATAATTACGCTTCATGTAAATATATGTTTCATTAGGTTTATATGTTACGAGGTATAAAATATAAATAAACCTCATACCCTTTTATAACTCATGAGGTATTGATGAGGTTCATTTACATGTTTCATGAGCATACATGATCGGTCTTTATAAGGATTTCATTATTTTGTCTCCTATTACAAAATTGTGGGATATTTGAGTGGCTTTCCTTTGTTGAATGCTAAATTGATTGCATGTGAATTGCTAAATTTAAATTGATTGCATATGAATTGCTAAATTTAATATGATTGTATATGAATTGCTAAATTTAAATTAATAGCTTATATGTGTAAATAATTTATTTTAAAATTTTACTATTTATACCTATATAATATTTATATAATATTTTTGACTGATAAATTTATTAAATGTTGTTTGATAAATATCTATATTTATTAAACAACATGCTCATTCTAAATGGAATTCATTAGAAACGATTCTTTTAAAGTTTCTAATGAAAATCATTAATTTCAATATCGTAAAATAATGTTGGAGTATTACGTAAAATCTTCTTTATCTTCTTCATTAGCGCGACAGCCCCATTGTGAACCAAGGCCGTCTGCCTATTGGCAGATTTTGAGACAGATGATTTCTTTTACAAGTAGGGATGTCAGTCCTACGCCCAACACTCTAACATGACAACACTCTCTTCAGTCAGGGACAACCAGTCGAGTCAGCCAACGTCATGTCAGACAAGAAGCTAAGGTTTAAAAAGTATTCCGAAACACTACAAACACCCACGTCACCAGCGAGACTCTAATCCTAAGCCTGTGGAGACGTAAAATATTTCCTGAAAATTTGAAAATACCAATTTACGATAATTGTTATTTATTTATAATGTTAAAAAACTGTTTCAAGCATCTGATATTAATACATAACACATGCTTGATTGCTTTTTTAAATTTTCAAATTTTAGGCAATTTTCACTATATTATAGAATCATATATGAAAACTGCATGATCATGAATTTATCATAATCATTCAGTTTAGTACACAGTAGTACCAGCGACTAACACTATCTCGTATCCAACCGTGGTCTCTATAAAAACATGATTGATTTAAAATAAATTATACATTCCTTGTTAAATTTTGCATTTTGAAATCAAATGATTTAAAACGTTTGGAAATTTCTTAAAACCATGTTGTAGAGCTCATATTGATTACACTGTATCTAACAATACTGGCCTTTGGCACCACAAGCTTCAAGTTCGAATCCTGGCGGTGGCATGGATGTTTGTGAATGGTTTGGAATCCACTTTAATCTGTAAGTCCCAGTATAATTAGCCTAAATTGTGCAAAAATGAACGTTAAGCGGCAAACCAAATCAAACCCAATCTATGAAAAAACAATCTGTTAGCAATACCTAAAGATGTATCTTTTCCTGGTAAGCCGGTTACGTATGAAATGGCAATAAAGTAGTTTAATCATTTCGTTTCATAACTTAAACTTCAGAATTATCTTGCATTATATTATAAAATATGTCTATTAAGTGAGTCTGTGTAATGTGTAGGAGATATTCTGGAGCAAAAAAGATATGGAGACGTAAACATGAAGATATAAATTATTTTGGAGCAAAATAAAAGTGGAGACATAATAATTTTTTCCGTTGTATATCACACCATTATTACAATAAAAACCAGTCCAATTCATTTAGCGGCCTAATGGCCAATTGGCTAACACTCTGGCCTATTGGTATCACAGCCATCAGGTTGGATTTCTGGCGATGGCATGAATGTTTGTTTGTAGTTCGTAATTCATATTAAACATTATCATGTCCATGGTCTAGTTAAATCCATGTCCCAGTCTTTGTATGCAAAAACTGTCCGTAGAGCGACAAATCAAACGAGTTTCTTTTAAATGTATTGGTTATGATGTCGAGGTTCGAAATAGATTTTCCGAGTTTTATATCGTTTCTCTGTAGCACACTTGTCCACGTAATATAATGCTGAAAGAAATTCGCAAACCAGAGTTAGCTTTAGCTATTTCTCAATAGCATAATGCACATGTCCGGTGCCATAGAAAACGTTTATACCCATGAATTGCTGTTGGCAAAGGCACAAGATGGAAACGCATCCTCCGCAGCGTCAAACGGAAACGTATCCTCCATGAAAAAAAAAATCTATGATGAAGTGTTAGCTACGGTTCGTTATCCCCGCTACTTTTATCAATAGCGGATATGAATACATTCCTGACATTATTTATTCATGTTAAAGTTATTTTATTAATCGATATGGAGAAATTTAAAGTAGCGTTCTCAATCAATAATCATTTAAATTATAAACCCAGTCAATTCACTTTCGTTTACAATAACCTACACTTTAATTTAAATTTCATAATTCTAATAATATCAAAAACTGGATTTCCTAAAATTTTGTGCTGTAAATTGAATATAGTTGAATATTGTTTTAAAACTTGTCCTACGTATTTTTTAAAGTTTGAATAACTAATTTATTCTAAATCCTAAATCTATTTATTGCTCTGAATATATAATTTTTATTTACTACCAACCGTCGTTTTATCTTTTTGATATACTGCTCTTTTTTAATGCTTCCATGTAAAAATATTGTGAACAATTATAGAAAAAACAAATATACATAATTCGAAAACAAATATAAATAATATATACATATACATAATCACCAACACAAAATAAAGAAAATCATCATAAAATGCTGATTATTTATTTTAAAAAAGCGAATTCGTATACGCAGTCCAGTCATATTAATGTGACCACCTTCAAAAGCCAGAATATATACTCTTGTATATTCTGGCTGTAAATGGAGTGTGGAATGTGGTATTAAGTGGAATTCTTTATATACATTGTTGGCATTTGTTGCTTGTGCTAAATTTTGCATTTTCGTTACTCATTAAAATAGATTAACATGAAAAAATAAGAAGTAGTGTATTTTTAAATGTTAGTTTAAAAATAAATAAATCAGTAAAAAAGTTTTCATGTAAAAAAAAAGCCTTTCATATAGTTTACAAAATTGTTTAAATTGTAATTCATTGACGGAATTATTAATTATGTCCTAAATATAACATATTGTTTATATATGTATCAGAATTGTGGTCAGTATAAATGTAGATAGATAGTAGATAGTAGTCGGATATGTAGCTGATTCAGTTCTACCCAAGATGCACTTACCCCTCGGCAGGTTACGCTTACATTTTGTATTGTAATTTGGAATGAACATTCCGAATGGCGTCCTCAACCATGCGTCAATGATATAAATTTCTGACCTACCAGTTTAACTTGACATTTCCGATATATTAATGAGAATTCTCTTATCTGCTTCAATATCAAGTTTACTAACTAAACTCTCACAATTCAAAAATTGAATGGGAACTCTACCAGCTATTCCATGTATGTATATATGGATGTATCATAAATGGATTTATTTAAATTTACGTGAAATTTAATTTTACGTCTTGAAATCAAAATGCATGAAAGTTCTAAACACATTTTATCAACATTTTCGTTGAACTCCTGCAATATTTTGAAGCCTAAAGGTTAATTGGCTGGCACTGTGGGCTTTGGTACCACAGGCTTCATGTTCGAGTCAGGCAGGAACATGGATGTTTAATTATGATTCGGAATTCACGTTAAACTGTAGGCTAAGTATCCAAAATTGTGCACAAAATGGCAGTAGAGCAGCAAACCAAACCTATAACGCTTCACAATGATGACTTCGTATATGACTCTCTCTTTTTTTTTTTTTTTTTTTTTTTGTATATGTCTCGACACAAAGTTACTATAGTTGCATACTAACATCCATCTTATTCAGCAGCGAATTGTAACCTCTCCAATTCAGATTGGCTTCCGGAAATTAAAATTTTTCTTTGAGTGTTTAACTTGTGGTTGTGTATGCTTACATGTAAAATCCTTTACGTTATTTTTTTTTCCTTTTTTTTTACGCGATAAAGGCTTAGTACTCGATAAAACATTATTCAGACCTCTTTCTTCCTAATTCAATTCCACAAGAACCTACTCGGAATTAATACACAATTTTGCATTTCTAAGCAGATAGGAAACAGTCCTATGCATAAAGTTTCTTTGGGCTCTTGATAACTTAAACAGGTCTCTTCAGTACTTGCTTAAACTTTCCAAAGAATCCATTAAAATTCTGCTCAGTTTATTTTATTTTAGTACTTTACTTGAACTTTCCTTATAAAGCTTTTATTTTAATGAACATTCAGTTGTGTTTCACTTAGTATTTCTTCACTTCCCATTGCTTCGCAAAATTAAAAAGTGTGGCTTTTCGTAAGCAGGGTGATTAGAATGGGGATGAATTCGCATTTTATCATTTTTACACTGCGAATCCATCGAAGGCAAAAAAATATATTATTGAGAAAGGTTGATTTAAAAATGATTAGAGCATTATTCAATATCAATAGGGCATTATTTTAGTTGAAACCACATAAAAAGCTTAAGATATTGATGAAAATAAATAAATTTGAACGTGTGCACTACTGTGCTCCAAAGACCAAATATTTTTTTTTTCAAAATTCTTTATTTATTCTTCCAAATTTATTTCATTGCCTTCAAATTAATACCCTCTGGACACTATGCACTTATGCCAAATTTTTTTCCAATCCCCAATGCATGCTAAAAAGTCATCGCTAGAGATGGCCTTCAAAGCGCTTGGCAATTCACGTTGAATTTCTTCAAAGGACTCAAAACGGTGTTTCCGGAGTTTTGAGTTTAGGGAATAGCAAAAGTCACACGGTGTGAATATGGTGGCAGTGGAACGATATGGGTTTCTTATTTGGCGAAAAAGTCACGCAAAATTAATGCATTGTGAGCTGGAGCATTCAGTGTAATCGGTACCAATTCCAGATTTGACGTGAATGAGGCCCAAAATGGAAATGACTGATCCTTTTAAAATTCCAACATCATCAGTAAGATCTCTAATTGTAAATCAACGGTTTCAAGCACTGAATCTTTAATTTTTTTGGATCGTCAGCTTCATCTGATGAAGTTGATGATCGACCAAAGGGCTGTCTTCAAAGCGTTCTCTGTCTTCTTCGAACTGTTTATACTACACTCATGCCCGTAAATTAAGGATAATTCAGAATCACATAGAAACTGAACTCTAAAAAAAAAATTTCACCTGTAGAATTATCACACACATCTTGAAGAAGAATATGCAAATTACAGGAAACCACCAGATGGCGCGGATACTGCGTCACAATGACGAGAGTGTAAGAGAGGGGTATATAAGGAATGGTGGCAAAGAAGTAAAATTGTTCACAAGCGCTTTAAAAGCCTTTCAGTGCAATAACCGCATAGTTATGGCACAAAGGAAGCATTTGGATGATTTTTTACGTGGTAGAATTATCGGACGACTGGAATGTGAACGTACCCAGCTGGAAGTATCCGAGGAATTTGGAATCGGTCAGAGTGTCATCTCCAGGCTTTGGAAACAAGTCCAAGATGAGGGTAATGTGAGTAGATGTTACAGCACAGGTCGCCCCGAAGTTACAACGCTGAATGAGGACCGGTATTTAGCAGTTACTGCCAAAAGAAACAGACGGACCACAGCATCAGACCTGTCTTGTCAGCTCTCTTCAGCTACCGGTACGACAGTTCCAAGGCAGTCCGTGTACAGACGCTTAGGGCACATTGGTCTATATGCTCGTAGGCCTGTCAGATGTGTTCCACTTACCGCAACTCACTGTAGCTTGCGATTAACCTGGAGTAGAGCGCATGCATTGTGGACACAGCAACAGTGGCCTGGTGTGATGTTTTCCGACGAGTCCAGGTTTAGTTTGCAGTCTGATTCTCGCCGGACTTTCATATGGAGAGCGCCAGGTACCCGTTACTACCAAGAGAACACCATAGAACGTCCCTGTTACGGTGGTACAGGATGGCTCGTTTGGGGAGGAATTATTCTTGGTTCCAGAACTGACCTGCATGTCCAGAGTGTAACGATGGCAGGCCACATCTATCGGGATGTCATTCTGGAACAACATGTACGTTTGTTTTGGGGGCGCCATGGGTGCTGAATTTCTGTTTATGGATGACAACGCCCGTCCTCACCGTGCAAACATTGTAGACGAATGCCTTAAATTGGAGGGTATCACCCGTATGGATTGGCCAGCATACTCACCGGACTTGAATCCAATAGAACATGTGTGGATATGCTTGGCCAACGATTTGCAGCCCGTCAACCCCCTCCCACCTGTCAACCGGAACTTCGGAGGGCATTGCTTGATGAGTGATGTAATATTCCCCAAGATCAGATAGATAATTTGATACTCAGCATGCCTAGGCTTTGTAAGGCCTGTATTGCATCGTCCGGGAGGCATACTCCATATTAACCATCATACTGCCCCTGTTATACTGTTTTTTGTAAACAGGTTCTTTTTTGAAATTTGCTCCAGGGAGTAAAAATCGCAATTTTTATTAATTATGTCAAACATATAGCATCTTTTTTGCTCTTTACCTTTTAATAAATAGACTTTACAAATAAGTCAAATTTTTTTTGCGTCTGTCTCTTTCTTTGCCTGAACTGCATTATCCTTAATTTATGGACATGAGTGTACTTCTAAACATTTCTTTACTATACAAGAATGTTCACTGAATACAAGAATGCTCACCGAACGCATTCTATACGTTTCCACAAACAAAATTTAACGCAAGTTCTTTACTCAATTAATTCAGACATTTCAAAAATCACCGAAATCAGTTTAGCCTCTCACAATGCTAAGCGTAACTGAAACGTAACTAAGCTAACATATCTACCTCAAATTTCGCACAGATAACAAGGACAGTGCCAGCAACCTAACAAAGAAAATAAAATTGTAATTCCATAAGCCCCGGGAATTTTAAATTGAAAATTGTTCTTACTTTTTAGAGTATAGTATGCTTTACTTTTGTAGTATAGTATGCTATCACTACATGCTATATGCATAACATGCCAATGATTATTAAATTTTTGAATTTAATCCAGTAAATTAATAGCATCCAATTGTTAATAATAGTTTAATTGTAGATATGTAAGAGGCTAATAATAAAATTTTAATTTTATCAAAGAAAAACAGGGCAGATAAAAAAAATTACTTAAACCGGCAGTGCTAAGTATATTTAGTTTTTGTCATTAATTACTGCTGGTAATAATAAGTATGTCTTTCAAATGAATTATTCCAATTAGTAGTTAAAGCGAATTTGAAGAAATTCCCATGGATCCACCTATCACAAAAGATTGTAAAATCAAATTTTTATATCAAAAAACTTTTAAAACTGTAATTCCACTTTGAAAATTTAATTAAAAACTGATTATGAAGAAATATATATAGATTCTCTTTTTTACTTTTAACCACGAAACATTAATTATTAATTTTTATGTTCAAAAAATAAATAACATTTTTTAAAACTGTGTCTATTTACAGATATTAAAACCACATAAAGGTGTAGCATTGAACCATAGACTGCCATGGGCAGCTAAAGGTTTTATTGTACGTTGAGAATGATCCCAAATCAAAGTGTCTGGCATTCAAAATATTTTTTGTCTAACATTTCACTTAGATCCGGAAACTGCTCATCCTGTCATTTAAAATTAGCTAATTCCTGGAATATAATTTTTATTCATCGTAGTTCTGTAGCTTGGTGAAATCCTTAATAGTTATTTTATTTATCTTTAAACCCTTAAAAACATACAACAACTTATAGCTAAAATGAACCCACTAAATCATCTACCCAAAGTGCCTTAACACAAAGAATTCTGCAATAATCCATTTAAAAGCAATATAACTAGAAATCCGCTTTAGCACATACTATATGTAAACCTGCAAGTTCGAAAAGGAAACACACGCAAGTGAAATAATTCACAAGCAGATTTCATGCTTTCAGATATAAACAAAAATGCATTTATTAATATTTACACTTTAGGTTAGAATAAGTATTACAATTAATGTTATACACTGAAGTGACAAAAGTCATGGGATAGCAATATGCAAATTTTCAGATGGCAGTAGCATCACGTAGAACAGGTATAAATGCGCAGTGCTTTCGCAGAGCTTTCATTTCTGTTCAAGTTATTCATGTGAAGAGGTTTTGACGTGATGATGACCGCACGACGAAAATTAACAGACTTTGAACGCGGAATGTTAGTTGGAGCTAGACGCATGGGTCATGCCATTTCGGAAATCGTTAGGGAATTCAACATTCCCAGATCCACTGTGTCAAGAGTGTGCCGAGAGTATGAAATTTCAGGCATAACATCCCACCATGGACAGCGCAGTGGTCGACCGCCTGCACTTAATGACCGAGACCGACGACGTCTGCAAAGAGTCGTAAATTCTAACAGACAAGCAACACTGCGTCAAATAACCGCAGAAATCAATGTGGGACGTACAAGGGACTTGTCTGTTAGAACTGTGCGGAGAAATTTGGCTTTCTTGGGCTATTCCAGCAGAAGACCGACTGGAGTGCCTTTACTGACAGAACGACATCGCTTGCAGCGACTCTCGTGGGCACGTGAGCATATCGGTTGGTCCCTAGATGAATGGAAAACCGTGGCCTGGTCCGATGAGTCACGATTTCAGTTGGTAAGAGCAGATGGTAGGGTTCGAGTGGGGCGCAGACCCCACGAAGCCATGGACCCAAACTGTCAGCAAGGCACTGTTCAAGCTGGTGGTGGCTCCATAATGGTGTGGGCTGTTTTTTCATGGCAAGGACTTGGTCCTCTGGTGTGACTGTACTGAACATTGACTGGAAATGCTTATGTTCAGCTACTTGGAGATCACTTGCAGCCATTCATGGACTTCATGTACCCAAACAACGATGGGATTTTTATGGATGACAATGCGCCATGTCACCGGGCCACAACTGTTCGCGATTGGTTTGAAGAACATTCTGGACAATTCCAACGAAGGATCTGGCCACCTAGATCGCCCGACATGAATCCCATCGAGCATTTATGGGACATCATCGACAGGTCTGTTCGTGCCCAAAATCCTGCACCATCCTGCAGAAGACTTCCAACGACTTGTTGAGTCCATGCCACGTCGAGTTGCTGCACTTCGCCGGGCGAAAGGAGAGCCGACACGATATTAAGAGGTATCCCATGACTTTTGTCACTTCAGTGTATTAGTGCAAGTGAATTTCTATTATGCATTAATCAAATATAAAATATATAATATATATAATTAATAATAAAGATATGAATATTCCTACATCTCACTTGCAAATGCCACAATTGCTGGCAAAGTGCCCCCCCCACCTTTTTTTGCTTTATTTATTTAAATGGAAACATTTATGTAACTTACCGGAATCTGGCACAAGGGAAGCCGGTCACCATGAAGGTAGATGGGCAGCTTCTTTTCCCGACGTGGCAGCCAGGGGATCTTCTGCTGAATCGCTGTGGAGCAGTTGAAGGCAAATATCTTCCGTGTGTAGCGATCAGCTCCGCCTTTCGTTCGTTTTCGTTTCGCCTTTAATAAGATGGCCGGGCATACAGCAGTCAGGACCTCGTTTTGTCTTCCCCAGCGTCTTTCAACCTGCTCCGGAGAGCACCTTTCTCATTGACTTTCTTTTCTCCGATTCCCCTTCAAGTCTCCAACATCTATTCTTACGTCTTTCCACTTCACTCAGTCTCTGCTGGATTTTATTAGAAATTCAGCCTGTGGGCCTGTATGCTTTTTCCTTGGGGATGTTGCTTAACCCCACTTAATCAAGACGAAGTGGCGGCAAATCATTTTTGTATAGTTTTCCAAAACAAGCATTTATCAGCATATTTGTCAGCAAAGGAGTCTCCAAAGGCACCCCATCCATAAATATTCGCGCGCAAATAACTCAGCTTTGTTGATAAACTGTCGCTCTTGACCATCTGGCATTTTGAAGTTTCATATGGCCCCCGCAATTATAGCACCGCCCAAAGATGCCACTTTCAATCGCAGTCGTGGCAAAAGAACCGCTTCTTCCAGAAACTGATCATTCCTTTGAACAGATCGGATTCGCATCCGATAAAGGCTGGAAACTATCACCTCATATTATTTACGTATATCCCTTGGAAGGGGGCATGACACATGTAAATAAAATGAATTATAAAAAAAATTACCTTAATCAAAAATATTTTTAAATACATGTTGCCCATACTGGCATGACCTCAAGGCCTATTGTCAGATTTATAGACAGGGAATATTTTTCTTTTAGGGTGTAGGGTCTCTTACTCTACATCCAACACTTTACAGTCATATTAGAGCGGGATATACGGTTTAAGGTGGATTTCGAACCACTGCAACCATCCATGGCGCCGCAGAGACTCGATTCCGAAATCTGTGGCAACGAGAGCTATTCACTCGGCCATCAGAACCCCTTTTAGTTGTTTTATATTAGGAAAATATATTTTTGGCATTTTTCAGTACCGAATGATTTAAGTTGGAGAAGTTCGTAGAGTTTAATATTATATAATATATTGCAACCTATCAGTTAACCAAGTATATATGCTTAAATGCCAGGAATAATATTAGAAAAATAAAGCAGCAAAGTGACATTAGAGAATAAAGATATTTCAGAGACACAAAGAATTTTTCTTTCATTTCTCTTTGCAGGAAAAAGAAAGAAACAATAAGAAATTCGGGGAAGTTTTACATTTATTTTCTCATCCCTGAGAGAATGAAGAGTTGGGAATGTATGTGAAATTGACATGACTGAATGGTTGAGATAGAAGAGATACAAATACATCCTCGTCATTATAGGAATGCACTATTTTCAATTTCAGAATTTTTTCACCGCTATGATGGATATTTTTATTTGTTTTAACATTATCAATGAAATCATTTATGTCCATTGAATAAAATGGATTTTTTTTTTTGTCAAAAACCAACATAATTGATTCTAATTTCTCAAATTAATTATTTTATTATTTTTAGCAGACATTTAAAAATAATAATTGTATGCATAATATTACGTAAAAAATGGATAGGAATTTAAAGGTGATTTAAAATCTCTAGCTCCGCAAAAATATCACATCTAAAAATTTCAATAAATTAGTTTGAAAGACGTTGGAAAAGTTGAGTCAAAATACAATATAAAGCAATTCAAATAAGACTTCAACGCAGTTGTGGAATTTAGTGGTCTTTAAATTAAAAAAAAAATTGGAAACAAGTTTAACTGTTTTTAGGGGTAAAACACGCATTTTATTATTTGTTATTCTAGAAACAGTAATATGATGAAAGTGAAACTACTTTCTTTTAGTAAGCTAGGTTTATTCATAAAAAATTTTAAAAAATCGAGACGAGATTTATATTAGAAATACAATTATACCGAAGATTATGACATGAAATTGTAATATAATTTTTAAGCTGTAAAATTATTTCTAATACCTACAATATAGAATTTCCAAGATAAATCTTTTCTTTTTACATTGATACCTACGTTTAATTATTCATATAGATTTCTTGATATTTATCTGCCTTAATAGTCATCTCTCCAATTGTTGCAATAACTGTAAAAATAAGGAGATATAAATTATTTTGTATTTTATTTGACTTTAAAATAAAACGCAATGTGCAATAATATTATTTATATTTATTTATGAGAATTCTGAAGACTACAGTTTTTTTATTTGGAAGATATTTTCCAACCGGGCTGCAGAATGAGCAACTAAAGTGGTTTTCTTCAAACCATAAAAAAGTAAATTGAATGAAACTGAAAGAGGAATAGAAGAAAGCGACTGAAAATCTTTTCACTTTTACAATATTTAAGCTATCTCTTTCGTCAGATACAGATAAGAAATTTAGAGGAAGATGATGAAGATCGAATGGTATTCACTTTCGTGAAATGCGAGTGGTTTAGAAAAAAAAAGCAATAATTAACACAGAATGGAGAGGTTTTTTTTATTATGGAATTAATTATATTTATATTGGCCTATTAAAATGGTAAGCGCTTGATAACTAAAACATCATCTCATTTGCTGTCAAGTTTATCTGTACGCAATAAATAAATCGCCATACACTTATCCGATCATTGCAAAAAATTTCTAACATCTCTCCTGACCGTTTTCCATGAACGTTCATAAAGTTTTAGTTTGTGAGAATTTCTCTGCTAAGTCTGCTAATTAGATGATTAGATGTATTAACTGCAGAGTGATAACTCTCACAAATAAGTGTGATAGTTCAAGGGAATTACAATAAATAGGTGTATTTTTAAGAATCGGAGAGCAAATTGTAATCATGATATTATCAGGTCAAGCCCCAAAGACCCTCCCCAAAACAAAAATAACTAACGAATTCTTTAAAGGTGGAATGCAGAAAAAATTCTGAAAGTTCCAAGATGTAATTAAATATTTTGTTCATTATTGTAAACTTAAATTATTAATTTTAATTACATCAAAGCAATTAATTTTTTTGATGATAGACAATTCATTATAAATGCATGAATGTAATTTTAAATAACCTTATAAATTAGATAAACATAATAAAAGAATATGTGGATGATTGCAAGCCCAGAGATATATTTGTGTTTTTGCTGGTCAATGCATACATTTATAGAAGACTTGTAATATTTTGAGAATGCCAGTAAAAATAAACTCATGTTTGTGAAAATTGCAACACCATGAAGGACTTACGCGAGTGAGCTGAAATTTTCAGGAAATGACAATTAGTGCATGATATGCAAATGATTAAAATTTCAAATCCGTAGCGCATGCGTATGCTGAGCTACGCCCTCTGAACGGCGGATGGATCCGAATAAATAGACGGCTGTAGCGAGGCGTGTATGGTTATCGGTGGTTATCTGCTAGTGGTAAACGTTAGCTCAATCGTTACTTATGCCTCTTCGACGAAAGACAGCAAGATTTGAACAAATTACAGAGTTTGAACGGGGGAGAATCATCGGCTTTCGTGAAGCTGGATTGTCTTATCGTGCAGTAGCCGCTCGTGTGCAGCTTAACAGCAGCACAGTGATGCGTCTTTGGAAGCAGGGGACGGACGAGTGTCGGACAACTCGGAAATCCGGGAGTGGACCCCGAAATGTAACGTCAGCTCGCGATGATAGACAACTGGTCGCATGGCACTGACGGACAGTACAGCTTCTTCTAGACAATTGTCAGCACAGTGGTCAATAGCTACAGGTGTTTCATTGTGTGCTTCATCAATTCGTAGACGTCTGCTGCAGCGTGGACAGCGCGCAAGGACTCCTTTATACAGGATCCCTCTCACGCTACACCTTCGCCGCGTGCGGCTACAATGGGCCGCTCAGCATAGAGACTGGCGTGCTGATTGACAGCATGTCGAGTTTTCCGACGAATCCCGCTTTAATTCGTGATACCATGATGGCCGCAGGCGGTCAGACGCTATGCCGATGAACGCCACCTTCCGGAGTGCATTATCGAACGCCACATTGGACGAACACCCGGAGTTATGGTCTGGGGTGCCATAGAATATCATGGAAGATCTCAATTGCTAAGAATTGTGGGCAATCTGAACAGCAACCGGTACATCAGTGAAGTTCTACAGCCCCAAGCGGTTCCCTTCCTTCAAAGCTTGCCAGGCGCTGTATTTCAACAGGACAATGCCCGCCCTCATATCGCTAGGACTGTTCAATCCTTCTTTGCAACGCGGCAGGTACAGTTTCTTCCTTGGCCTGCGTATTCCCCGGATATGTCGCCGATTGAACATGTGTGGGATTTCGTTGGTCGGCGTCTCGCTCATGATCCTCGTCCTGTTGCTTCTGCAGACTTACTTTGGGTACGCATACAAACAATATGGAATGCTCTTACTCATTCAGACATTAAAAATTTGTTTGACTCCATGCCACGTCGTGTAGCAGAACTTATTGCGACGCGTGGTGGCTACACAAAATACTGATTCTGATCTCTTGTTATTGTTTGTTTGCTTTGAACATTTAATCATTTATTTGTATCACTACCACTCAACTGTGTATTAATTTTGATTCAATAATGATGATTCCTTCAATGTGTTGTAATTTTCACAAACATGAGTTTATATTCATACAACCCGAATATTATACAAATATTCGATAACGTGGCCACTGCTTCACTGTGCCAACAATTATTATTATTAACAATAAACAAAACGCTTAACTTTGTTTTGCTAAATATATTCATTTGAGACAAAAATATAAGATATTTAATGTAGATATTTTGCTAATGATATAAAATTAAATCAAACTTCCATTCTATAGTACTATATTGTGTTACAATATGGAGCTTGCTAGTTTATATGAAATTAAGGCAATATATTCTGCATTTTTCATAATAAATATATACATTTTTTGTTAAAATATAAAAATATATTTTAACAACAAAAAAAGAACTATATATTCAATAATGCAATCTATATATATTTTTTTGATAAAATATAAAAATATTTTTTTGTACAAGATTTCAGACTTTTGACATCATATAAATATTTATGTCAAAATTTAACTTATATTAAGAATACCACTGTACATAAAATAATTATTTTCTAGCTGGATATGTATGGGGCCTTAACATTTCTTATGTAGAATTGAAAATGTTGATGGTGGAAGTTAGTAAATTTATGGTATGGAAATTTAAGCTCAATAACGTCTTTTACTCAAAGCATAAATAAAAACTTTCCATTTCTCACGAAGTGTTTTAAATAAAAATTGAGTTAGCTTACAGGCATGTTACTAATCTCAAATTAAAATTAAGGAATGAAAAGACAATAACATACAAATAGAAAAATCTAACTCTCTAAAATCTAATCTAAACTCTCTAAAATCTAATTTATCTTTGAATAAATTCTGATTAACACCTATGATTTGATTTATTTAAATAAAATTAATTCTTTAGTTTCAAATTCATCATGATTCTTTAGCTGTTAAATTCATATCAGACAAAAATATATTTTAATATACGAGGAAAATGTTATTTCAATTTTTATAATTTAATAAGTAGTGGACTTAAATTATGACCACTACTTATTTCATATTTATTACACACACTTATTTCACGTTTTCATTTATATACTGCAATGATAAATGTGCTAGTAGTTTATATTGAATGTTATGTGCTTAATACATCATTCTTTAAGTAAGGGAGCAAGAGATATTTTGATAAATTCAATCGTTAAGATTTTTTTTAAATATTAAATTATTGTATCATTATCGAATTTTTTTCCCTCTTTCTTAGTTGATTTATCCAAAATCATCAGCGGTGAAGGTTGAATCTGCAATTTCAAGGTTATTCTAAGAGAGCTTTGCTAGACACAACGTAAAACGTTTTTACGAATATTAAAGCGATTGAAGAAATTCACTGATTTTTCACGCAATTTCAAATGTGAAATTAACTATTCACTTCTTTAAATAATTTTGAAGGAATTTTCATTTAACAGTTTTTCCACATTGGCCAACCTCAAAAACATGTTCATATATGTCTACTACATGTATTAATAATGTAGACGACAGTAAAGTAAGAATTTTCATTAGTAATAATAAGTACATTTTTTACGGCGGTGTTTAGAAAATGTTGTTGCGAACACGGTTGTTATTTTGTTCACGAAATATAAAAGATTGAAAATGAAGCACCATAAGTCAAATCCAACGAGCTCTTGACGCCACTTCATCGATCAGCTGTGGAGGCAACAGTTTGTGTACGGCCTGCAGCCGGGGCCAGCGAGATTGTTCATTCATCGAGCTCTTCTTATCCTGAATGTTGATATTGTGACCTCAGAGCCTAGGGCAGGCTTCTACGAGGGTGAAGACGAACTTTTGTGATTTTAGAAACATTTAATGTTACGTATTTATTTTAAACAATAGAACCATGCCTTGAATTCTTTATTTACAAAAACGTTTTTTTTTTATATAAATATATATTTTTTTAAAAGTAGATAATATTCACAACCGAAATATTATTTTATCTTCTTTTGTTCGCAAGCATTTCCCACAAAATTTGTTTAGTGGCAGGAATTCTTGTAATTAAATAGTTTATTTATAAAAAAATTATGAACAAATAACCCTTATAGTTTGTATATATTTTACAGAAAAGATTTTCTAAATTTTTACTTGTAGATTTAAATTTTTTTAGAGAAATTATACAAAAAATAAATAGAGGAAACATTCAAATAAAAAATTTTGGGATTGAAATTGATTTAAGTAAATTATACATTTCAAAACAATAAGAAAGCCATTCATGATACAAAAATACTTTTTTATCATGGCAAGAAAAGTTAGTTTTAGTAAAGAATTTTGGGATATCCATAAAATTACAGCTTAATGAATGCCAGAATATTTCTAGTCAAACACTAAGCTAAATCATCTGGCCGTTATCCCTTTATACTAATCTTATACAGCATTTAGATAAATACTAAATAGCAACTCTAAAATATTTTAACACTAAATATAAAATAGTTAATAATCTAATTTTCAATCACAATGTATGCAATTATATATCACATGTAATTATAATTACACTAGCTAAAAATATTTTTTAATTATATTATTGAGAAGTTAAAGTTGATAATTATTTTTATTTGAGATCTTAATTTTATCATTATTTTACCTTAACACAATTATTAATAAAAATAGCTAAACCAGTTAAAAAGTGTTTAGTTAAAATTTCTGCTTTAGTTGTACAAATACATTGAATTTCTGTAATAAAAGATATAATATCTTATCTAGTCAAAAACTATATATATATTAATATTTATGGCTAATAATTTTTAAAACTATTATGTAAGTTTGAGCAACGTCAACGATAAACCTTATTGAGCAATTTTAATATACTTCTGTAAATAACAGTTAAATATTCTTTAATTTCACAATTATCCATTTCATATTCAAAAATGCTTTTTGGAACTACTAACTCACAACATAACTTGCAATTAATTTTCTTATAAACTTGCCTTTGTACAAATGATCCTATACAAATGAAAACTGCTTTTTTGCTTATATTTGTTTCAACATTATATGAATTATCAATGCATTCATGAATTATCAATGTTTCGTATAAAATATAGATTGCTAGATTGTTGAGAGCATTTGATTTAAAAGATTCAAGATTTCAATTGAGGCAAGCTTTACATTATTAAAAACTACACATTTAAATATTAAAAACAACACATTCACTAATATTCTCTACTGATATACTGAAATTTATTGAGGATATTTAACATCAACTATTTTATATTTTTAACATTAAATCATTAAATAATGCTGTATTATAACTTTTTCATTTAGTTTACTCTTTAAAGAAGTTATTATTTGTTTCATGAAATAGATTTAAACCAAATAAAACATTTTGTTTTTAAAATGACGATAGATAAAAAACTTTTTTATAATAATTTAGGTACAATTTTTACAACTCATATTTTTTCATATTCATAAATATTTTTTAAGGATTTAATACTTACCAAATAAACTTCTGAAAATCATTTAGATTGCAGAAATGAAGAATTTGGTCTTCATCTTTCTTTGTTATACCCAATTATTTCTAACAGATTTTATTAAGTGCGAGATGCACACACACACATACACACACACACACACACATATGTATATATATATATATATATATCCCAGGCTAAACTGGATTTTGAATGAAACATTTAAAGTCTCTACTTATTTCTATTTTTTTCTATTGTTATCTAATATTAAACACAAAACAATGTAATTGAGTTCGTTTAAAAACTCTTTGAGAATTTGAATACACATCAGCTATTTGGATTTTCATTGGCATGAATGCAATTATAGTATCTTTATGTTTAGAAAACATTGATGCCATTACAAAAGATTGAAAAATGGTAGCTTCATAAATAGAATTTTCTACCACACTAACGATATGATCAGATTTAAATGAAATACTAGGATTCATGAATATTTCCTCAAGCAAGTTGTGGTTTTGGATTATGATTATGAAAACGGTTAAAACTTGTTAATTTGCTTTCAATATCACACTTTGAAACCAAACGAATTATTGCGATATCCAGGCTTAAAATAATTGATTAATTAGAACATGTGGTTGCAGTAAGTTCAGATCAGAATAAAGAATTTGATTTAAGAAGAGATTTAAAAAAAACAGTGTTTCCAATTCCAAAAATTCCGTGTCTAACAAGAATTAAAAATAACATAAATTATTTTAGCTTTATTAGCATATAAATACTTTAAAAATTTGTTTTACATATAAATACTTTAAAAATTTGGAAGCATTTTTAGAATAGAATTTTAATGAATACTTTCTAAATATTCTTAATATATAGATAATATCTTTCTTAATATATAGATAAAATTTATATTTGAAATCATAAATGATTTTCACTGTTATTCCTTAATTTATTTAAAGCCATTTTTGAATGCATTTTTTTTTATTCAGCTAGTTTACTTCATCCATTAAAAATAATTTCAAACAGCTATTTTTATATGTTGAATTACATGTAAGAATATATTAAAATCAAAATTATTAACTTAAATTTTTATGCTAGGATTGTGAAGATTTCAGATTCACTCAGATTGACAATGCGACATCTGGTGTGACAGACAGTCCCTCCCTTCCGAGTTCGGACTCAACCCTCCTGAGCCCCAACGAGAGGTAAAGCAAAAATCGGTATCAAATTCTGCTGAAAAGCCTACTGTTCAATTAAAAAAAATCCTCTATCTCTTAACCAAACGGTAACGAAGAGAAAAATTACTTAGGATCGCCTCGTTTCAAAGGATTTAGGATTGTGGCATGAATATCATATTCCGAACGTTAATAGCCAACGTTAACCCAACGGGAGAAATGAAAATGCTGGGTTAAGAAGTCCTGTTGATATTTTGGTAGATCCGTTCTACGGCTCCAAGCTTTATGATTAATTTTTCTGTTTTATCCCTCGAATGGCTAGAATTTTAAACAAAACTTCACAACTGGAAGGGCAAAAGTGTAACACATTCAAGTTTTTCCAAGCTACACATCGGCTGTACTCGCACAGTTTTAAAAAGGGATAAGGCACTCCTAATTCTCTCATGGAGCCTAGTTGAATGAAATTTAGACCAATAAAATTAAATTTACGATTCGCGGCATAAAACAATTATTTTTTCTACTGCATATATAGATGCAGCAGAAGAGAAAAAGAATAGGTAAGGCTTAAAAAATAACATTATTACTTTCATAGAATATATATATGATTGCACGATCCATTAACTTCATACGGATAACATGCCTGCCTACTCGGCTGCTAGTGATAGGGGGCCGTTGAGATCCAGCACGACGTTCCGTATTACCGTCCTGAACCCATCGATTCCATATTCTGCTAACAGTCACTGGATCTCGACCTCAGCAATACTGCGATACGATAAACCGCAATTCGACCTTTATCAAAGTCAGAAATGTGCTGGTACACATTTCTACTACTTAAACGATGCATCACAACAACTTTTCACCAGGCAACAATGTTCAAATGCAATTTGTGTATGAGAAACCGGCTGAACAATTTCCTTATTTAAACACATCGTAGGTGTCGCTATCGCTTCCTGCTTTGTCTGTAGCTTGTCGCCTTCTTGGTATAGCAATTTTAATAGCCAATAATGTATTTATACATTCCCCAATGATGTTGATTGAACGCGACATGTGATAAAAATTGAATTTATATATAATATTTCATTGGACTTTTTAATTACTCTCATAACAGGAAATTCGTTTAAAGGAGAAGAAATCTTTTTTCTCACCTTGAAATGAATTTAAAATTTCTGTTTAAGTAAAATAAGTAGTGTTTTGCTTCAATTTAATAATTATTTTTGATCTTCTACTAAATTTTAACAAAACTCTTATATTTTTAGACATTTTGTTCATTCGATTTCCAGACATGAACATTCTATTAATGCGCACGTACAAATCATTCATTTTTAAAAATCTAGTATAGAATTTTTTTTTTTTAACTAAGGCATCGTATAAAGTTTCGATACCTATTTCAAGCTACCGAAACGTTATATTGGAAATTTTCTCTTTTTAAGCATCTGAAGCAAGAGAAAATCTAATTATTCACATTTTGAGAATGGTAGATTAGATATATCACAAAAATTAGTCAGATTGTAAAACTAATGATTTATTTTTATAGTAATTTTATAATTTTATTTTATCTTTTATTTTTTTATAATTTTATTCTCTGGAGAAAACGTTACAAACGCTTAAACGTTATAACTACTAGAAGGAGACTACTTTCACTACAGTTTTCATCTTCACCAGTATTTTTCCTAGGCAAATACAAATATTTCAGATTTTACAAACTAAGTTTTTAAAATACATTCAAACACTTAGTTTGTAAAATCTGAATTATTTGTATTTGTGTAGGAAAAATACTGGTGAAGATGAAAACTGTAGTAAAAGTAGTCTCCTTCTTGTAGTTATTTTTAATGATTATATATCCCATTGATATATAGCTTTGTAAAAAAGTGTGAGGCAGCCTGTAAAACATTTGTAACTGTTTTAAAATAAATTAAAAAGAAGGTTTTCCACGTTTTCCTTGTTTTTTTATAATATTCGGAACATTACCTTCTGGCTCTAGGCAGCATCAAGTAATCCTATTTTTTAAAAATCTAGTTTGCAACACTCAGTTGCTACTGTTTCGTAGAAGATCGTTTTCATAAGTATGTATAGATGCTATTGAATATTGACGCCTAAATTTTAAAAGCTATTATAAATGTTCATTTGGGTTAAAGTCTGGAAGCTATGGGGTGCTATATGAAATAAGAATTAACCAAACATCAAGGAAGATTATTACGTTTAAAGGGCTGGTTTGTTACTAATTCGTTTAAAGGACTCGTTTGTTTGCAAATTCAATATTGTTATTCTGTAAGATAGAAATAAGATGAAGTTTACCGGAACATTTATCAGATGAAGTTGTTTTGAATAATATTTTGCTGTTAAATTCTTGTGATATAGAATTTAGTTTTGAAATCAGGTTACATGTTTCACGGTCACATAGTTTTTGGTCTTAAACATTCATAATAGCTTTTGTAAGACTCTTTCTTGCACTCAATGATTAATTCCTTTAAATGAGCAATAATTAAAAAAAAATTGTGTCAAATAAAATTTCTTAATTCTTTGAATAAATAATGTCATTTTTAGGAAAAAAAATTTGAAGCAGTGCACGTGAAATCCCATCCCTATAGCAAATAACCTACATAATTTTTATGAAATTATGTTCTTTAAACTTAGAGAAAAAAAATTTCAATTAAGTTTCTTTAAGGGATTAAAATGTCTCTTGAGAGGAAAGAAAACAAACAGTTAAATTCCAATCTTCCAAATTTAATTTATTCCATTTTTAATAAACTCGTGCAAAAAAAGGATGACCAACATTGTTGATATTCTTTTCAGAAGTGATTCAAGTTGATAGCATAGTCGAAGACTTAATTTTCATGGTACATCAATAATAACCTTGACACAAGTTTTCATCAAAAAAAAAGTTTATCTTAGTTATTAGATTAAATAAATAAAATTGTTTTATTCCTTAATTTGTTAGATAGAAATGCTCTCCAATGATTTTGAAAAATTTGGGGATAAAAATTTTACTTTAAGCTAAAAGAATCACAATCTTTTTCTATATAATTTATTTAAATATCTTCGTAATAAGACTGATGAATGCCAAACAGTTGATGGAAATTAAATGAAGTGCAAAGAAGTGCATTAATGGTAGTTCAATATTATTTTTGCAAAATTTTCAATGAGAAAAATGTATTTAAAAAACTCGAAGCATATGTTTTGCTTCATGAATAAATAAATACAATTGCAATATTGAACTCATAAAAATCAGATTAGATTTTTAGAATCCATAAAAAAACAGCAAAATGTATGATTAATGAAAAAACGGCGAAATACTTTATTAATGAATAACAATAAATTGTATGATTAATGAAAATAGAGTAAAATATTTTCAACCATATTTACATGCATGAATATAAAATTTAAACTGAAGTTTTACAGCTTTTAAAGAAATACAGATTTATCTTTAATGAAAGAAGTTTGGGTGGAGCAAATTCAATACAAGCTAAATATTATAATTTAAATATTTATGAAAGTATTATTTTTTAGAAAAAAAATTAATAATGCATGAGTAACTATTTATAAATGAAATTGAATGATATGTGTGCATAGATTAAAACAGAATTTTTGTGTAATGCAAAATATGTTAAAAAAATAAGATTTCGAGCAAAAGAGTGATGTACATTTTTTTCCCGTTTCATTAACAAAAATGAAAAAAAAAAAAAAAAATTTTAAAAGCATTTTTCAAAATATATAAAGTTTTAAAAAATGTCACATTGAATTTGTAAAAATTATTTTTTACAAATTCAATGTGACATTCGTTAACAAATATAATTTTTATAAAATTTTTCTTTACTAAAAATTTATTTATTAGATATATATTTAATTTCACAATGCTATTTTTAATATTTTCTTCTTTCAATAATTTGTTTGCTAATAAGTGAATTTTCCTTCCAAATAAATTAAAGAATAAATATCTTTATTTATCAAAAACATAAAATTCTGTAAAAAAAAGTATTGATAAAATAAAAATTAATTAATTTCTTTACCAAATAAGTTTTGTAAAATAAATAATAAATGAATAAATTCCTTTATAAAAATAATTATTTATAAAAATTTTAAAAAAATATAAAATAAATTACTGTACCAAATTAGATTTTGCAAAAAAATAATGAATTTAATTTTTTTTTTGTGAAAATAATTATTTGGAAAAAGAAAACTTAAAAAAATAAATGTATTTACCAAAATAAATATTGTGACTTATTTAATTCGTTTAACAAAACAATAAATTCATATCACATTGAAAAAAAATTAAATTAAGAAATAAATTATTAAAAAATCCTACATTTATTATTTAGTACTCTTGTTATAGGGCAATTTTCCAATGTTATAACAGGAAAAATGTTTTTTCACATCACTCCAAAATCTCCGAATCAGCGAAGAGTCATTCCACTATTGCCATTGGAGAAAAAATGTTCTCAAAAGAAAGGGGGGAATTTCTTTATTCTCAGTCCATATTATCGCATTGAAAATATTATCACATTGAAGTCCATAGATCACATCAGTCCATATTATCACATTGAAAAAAAATTAAATTAAGAAATAAATTATTAAAAAATCCTACATTTATTATTTAGTACTCTTGTTATAGGGCAATTTTCCAATGTTATAACAGGAAAAATGTTTTTTCACATCACTCCAAAATCTCCGAATCAGCGAAGAGTCATTCCACTATTGCCATTGGAGAAAAAATTTTCTCAAAAGAAAGGGGGGAATTTCTTTATTCTCAGTCCATATTCTTGTCTAAGACGGTTCAATGATCACTTTTGGTTCAGCAGAAAGCGCAAGATTTTAAAATCCTGTCAAAAAAAGTCAGTGCTACTCTGGGAAATGCTGAAGCATATATGGATCTACCATTTGAGTAACTATTTTAATCTAATCTGTATCTGTGATTCTAGTTATCACTTTAGCTAATATGTACCTGTCATTCTGCATTGGCTTACATCCACATTGGGATAAATTCAACTTGATATGCGTCCTATTTGGTTGCAAAAATTTTTGTTTGGCGTACAACTTTTGCTTGGAATAGGAAAAAAACCCGTGAAAATGAGATAAGTATGCCACCTAAGCAAAGATAAAAAAAGCCAATAACTTGAAAGAAATATAGTTTGATAATCGAAAAGATCATATTTTGATTCAAAAGAATATTGAGAGTCCCCATCAGTTATGCAACAGTCCCATGGTGGGCCAAGGCCGTCTGCCTATTGGCGGATTTCGAGAGAGGAGATAGCTTTTTACTGAGTAGGGTTGTCAGCTCTAAGCCCAACGTTCTACGATCATATCAGACCGGGACTTACGATTTAAAGTGGATAATATTGAGAATACGCTTTAAAAATATGTCCATGAAGAAGACATGCAATAAATTGTCTTTCACACCAAGATGATGAGTTTCGAAGCATCAAGCAATAGAGAAAGAAATCCTTTCGACCTATGTCTATGAATTCATCACTTAATTGGATGTAAGCTGATCAGTAAATAATAAAAAAAGGCTTAATTTAAACTTGAAATATTTTAGTTGGGGTAAATAAAATGTCTGCTTAAATTGACACGGTTGATCCCATTTCACTTAAATAACTGTTGAACTTTGATAAAATAAAATTATATGGTGAATGCTTTTAGAAAGAACAGGCAAAAACTTTTCTCCGCACATCCTTCCAAGGTTTAAGTACTTGTTCTTTGCATATTTAAGTAATTGTTGATGCGTGCATTTAGATCTTTTGCAATAAGTTGATGCATCACCAGTGAACAATATTTTGTTGTAAAAGTATGCCTCTTCTTCTTCAATGGTGAAAGTTCAAAGTATAATTCTTCTTCAATTCTAAATTTGAATCATCAAAGGAACAGTCCGTCCTATTTGTTGTCATGTTCGGTTATAGGCAAATCTATTTAGGATTTTCATAGGCCGTGTGCCAAAAATGGGAAATTTAAGGGAATGCTCCACCAAACGCACAATCTTAATGAAAAAAGATTATACAGGGGATCGTCTGTAAATAGTCCAATTCTCTAGCACTTTCATTAAATCTGGAATTTCATTGGTGCGCTTAATTTTGAATTATGTTTTCAATAACTCGACAGAAGGCGATGAAAGTCGCTTCATTCCTACCACCCACACATATGCACACACCCATCATCACACAGAAGCACTTTATCGTTCTTCGCCGTCCTTTGTTTGCTCCCCGCCTACTCAGCACATTTCAAAAATTATTCCTGTTTCGCTCTCGTCTAATGGACTTACACGATTTTCTGATTGGTTTAGTTTTTCGCTCAATGATCATTTTGTGCCTGCTGTGGATTAATTAAACCGGCACAATTTAACTTGGATTCCAAACCACTTACAAATATCCATGTCACCACCACGATTCATACCTGAAGACTGTAGTACCAAAGGCCAGAGTGCTAGCCATTTGGCCATCAGATCGCCACGAATTTCTGAAGTATGGAATTGCTTACAGCCAGTGGAACGCGAATAATAATAGTGATAAGACAATGCATTTTGTATTGATTTGAGGACATAAAGAGTGGGTCTGTTGCCGCTGTCGAATCGATTAGAAGATCGTGTTTCTCCTTTCATACAATTGATTGGACGTTTCGTTGCAAGTCTAGATTTTTTTAATTATATTATTTGATATGTCAAGCAGAACGCATTTGTTGGATTTCCTAATCGGGGAAGCCCGGCTCAAACTAAAAGTTTTCGTGTCTGGGCTTTGACTATTTTCTCATATAATTTAATTTCTTCATTGCAATTTCGTTGAAATAGATATTCTAAAAAGATTTTTTAGAAACTTTTTATAAAATTCAAGTTTTATAACTTTGACTGAAAGATTTTCTCAACAGAATTTAACTTTCGAATGAAATCGAAATAAAAAAGCTATTCTTATTAAATAAAATTTTTAAAAATTTAAAATTTGTAGAGATTTTACTTAAATCAAAATTGATGATAAAACAGGCTTATATTTCCGTCTAAGCTAAAAATTCTATTCACGTAAAATTAATCAAAATCTCACTCAGTTGTTCTTCGTCCCTTGAATCCTTGGAACATTCATTCGATGGGTCCTCCCAGATTTTATTAAATAATACACGGATATGAAACTTATTATTTTCCATATCATATGAAAGATTTACAAATGTGTTAAAATACAAAAACAGAAAACAAAAGGGAATTTTTTCGAATGACTATATTTTTTTGTAAATTAATGTAAAAAAATGCATTTCTACAAAACATTGTTTGACTTTAAATTTTGAGGAATATTGCTTTCTGCTGAATTTAAAATAAAAAAAGAAATGTTAAATGAAGCTAAAAGTAGTGACCATTACAATTCTCGTTTTTTCCAAACTTTATCTCAGGTTCCTTTTCAATATGTTAGTTATTTTAGAAATTCAATGTAACATTTGATATTAAGATATTTGGAATAAGTTACCAGATTATATATATATATATATATATATTTCAAAGAAATTGAAATGTCTGAAATTTCAAGCTTTTAAGACACTCATATATGATTTTATATATTTGTGTTTTGCAAGATCATTTCAATGGTTATATAATTCTTGTACTTGGACACGATGCTTTTTTATTTATTTATTAGTATAATGTTATCTTAAAAGGTTATTAAATTACTGAAAAGTATTATGTATATTTTAAAATATTGACTTACAGAAGGATTAGTATGTTGGAACTTGCAACCTTGCGTATTGAATGTATTGAGACAAATCTCCATTAAAAGGCGAAAACAAGGAAATAGAAGAATCCTCCATTAACTACTATTTTCTAAACTAGCTATATCCACAAAGCTTCTATGAAAAGTTTCGTTTCTCTATGAAGTACATACTTTCAAATTTTGTAATACAACTATGAAATTAAACTTGATTTTTTTAACATTATGATTGAAAATGTATAGTCCACACTTTGGCTTTAGGGGATGCACTTTATTTAATATTATGTCCATAGTGATAATTACATTTTTTTAAGAAACATAATAATGAATACTAATATATACAGTATAATTAGTATGGCGTAAAATAATTTTCACAATCACTTCTTTGAAATGCATTTTACAAATTCTTTTCTCTTTCCCCTTAATCTATAAAGCCATCCGGATCCATGAAAATTTGCTTTGAAGTAACTCATGAAGACTTTCTGGTCAAATATTTGGCATCCACGTTATGCCTATGTTAACAGGTTATTGAAAGAATCCATGGACGTCTGAGTTCTCTTTTTTGAAATCACTTTGAAGATTTCGTGGAAGTCACTGGAAGTTCGATACATTCATGGAAGTGAGGCTTGTTTGTAAAAGTACGAAAATTGACGTCGTGAATTAAAATTAAGGGCATAACTAAAAACAAAAATTTATCATGGAGAATTTTTAGTGCTTTCGTGAACAAAATAGAATTTTGCTTTATAGGATATTTTCCTTAGTACAATTTTGATTAGAGTACTAAAAATATATAACCATTATTAAATTAAATAGACAGTTTATACGGTCTTTTCTTAGAAATTAGTTTAATTATCAGCTAGAAGGACCTTGTAACATTAAGAAATACATTATTTTCTGAAATTTTAATTTTGTTTTTAATACGATTTCTTTCATTCTTAAAAATTTTCCATTTAAATTTACTTTTATTGCCTTGTAAGAAATTTAGCAAAGTAATTGTTTTTGCTGTAGAAAATATAAATCAAAATTGTCGTTCTTAAACATTTTCAGTTGGGAAGTTTGGTTTGGTTTGTCGCTCTACGGTCATCTTGTGCACACGTTAGGCTAAACAGACCGGAACCTACAGTTTAAAACAGTAGGAAGGAGTATTGAAATATTTATTTGATCAGCATACTTCTTTGAGGTCTATATAAGTATGTATAACATATAAAATACATTATTATTAAAATATATTTTACAAAAATTGTAAAATTTCACTCATTGCTTTATTCGTGGCCTAGTTATAGTGCGAAAAGCGTGCTAGAATGATAAGATATGTTTTAAGTGGAGCCGAAATCATGTATATCTCAACACGTATCGAATTTAACTTCCTACAATATTGGTTTACGCCTGGACGATAAATGGACACCCTCCATTTCAATAATCGATGAATCGTGAAAAATTTGAATTTGTGAATAAAATACTTTAGTTAGATACTTCACCTAAGGAATCCAATTAGTATTGTTTGTAATGCCTCTCATATCGTTGGCCTTTCACTAGGGTATCTTTGAATGAATTTAATATCCTATACTACGACTGAAATAAAGTTTAAAAAAAGGGATCTTCTTATTGCTTTCAGGGCAAAATATTAATACATTATTCTCTAAATTAGAGAAACATGTTTACAAAGATATGAAATACAAACGGTTCGATTTTCCAGCATTTACAAAATGCCACATTAGTTACATAAATTTTCTTATCATTTTTGTTTTCTTAAGTTTGCGAATCTTTTCAGTGCATTAAAATTCTCCAACTATCAATTTGCAAAATAAATATTTCAGAAAATTAACAAAAGTAAGAAGGTTGTTGGGACATGCTTTTTTCCAATATTTGTTTAAAAATAAATGTACAAGATGATTCTTACTAATTCTAATTAATTAAAATGCGAAATTTTCTTCAAATTTTTCAAGTAATATTTATCTATAAAAGAGAATAATTAAAATTTAATTTTTAAAATGGAAATATTTAATAAAAATGTGATCTCTACCAAAGAAGAATAAATATATTTAGTTCATTTTAAACCTTAAAAAAATCTTACATTTGCTGAAGGAAAAAAAGGGCAATTTAATTCAAATTAAATACATAGCATCGTGAAATAAATTTGTACCAACTGACATTACGAAAAAAAGTATTGAAAAACTTCCAGTGTTCCAGTTTTGGTGAGATTTATTTTCCGAATAAAGAAACATAAAGACCATTAATTTCATTTTTCAGATATCTTGGATGTTTTAAAATATCATTAGGGATTACAATCCATTATTTTAACCTCATGATCTTAATCATTATGCACGGTAAATAAATATTTTCGGAAGGAAAACGCAATGGAAATTATGATAGGCTGTTTAGGTTTCAAAAAAAAATATCATGTAAAAATATTGTGTTGATACTCAAAGGAAAAATGCCATACAGAATAATTAGGTACTTTATTGTTACCATAGGCTGCTGTGGATTATACGAATTGTGGTGAAAACAAGTAATATATTTGAAATAAAATTAAAGTCAATTCCTACTTTTTTTTCATTATATTGCAGAAAGTCCTTTATAAATAATTTTCATTCATTTTTTTCAGTTTATATAGAGCCATCTATTGGTAGATATATGCAACTTAAATCTAAAAAAAACTATAATTTTTTAATTAAATTAAATTAATGAATTAATATTTGAAAAAAGTGTGTTAACATCAAGTGTCATCCACTACAAGTTCAAAAAAAATGTATTTGAGCTTGAGTGGATGAATAAAAAATATTTTATGAACTATTGGAAATTTGAACAAGATATATATAGGGAGAGTGTCAGCTAATAGAAGGAATTGAAAAAAAAAGATCACTCAACGGAGCTTATGAAAATAACTGTGCCAGTGATACGGTGGGTGCGTGATAAATGCATTTTTCTGTGAATTTTATAATTTTACCCGAGTTGAGTTATTTAATTCATAATAAAAATATTATGCAATGCAAACGTTTACTTATGTCGTTTTTAGATCTAGAAACAGGGTTATGGGTCTAACGATTCATGTGCAATTGGCGGCATATTATCCATCACAAGGAAGTTTCATTTGATTAAAAGTTTTGAATTCAAAAAGAACTTAATGGTGACTTTCGTTTCTCCGAGCTTTCAGACTCTAAGTACTTAAAAAAAAAAATAAATAAACACATGAAGCATGTTAGGAAAAAAATTGCAATGGATTATTTACATGTTACTACCTAACTATTAATTTGCTCCGTTGCAGATACGCAAAGATTTTATCTAATAAAATTATTACATTTTCTTCATTACAAAAACACCTTATGGGAAGAGAAAAGTTATAAGAAATCGAACAAAAAGTTGTAACGCAAAGAAGAGGAAGACAAATATAAAACTAAAGCAAATCTTTAAAAAGTAGCTAATATTAAGGATGAAGATACTAAAAATTAATTTTTTTATTATATGCTTGATATGTACGTTTTCTTAAATAAATTTTTATATTAAAAATAAACAAATAAATTTACTAAACAGATATTTAACAAAAATTTAACTAATTATATCCTGAGAAATCAGTACCCAAAACAACCACCTCTTGCAGTAATAACAGCACTTATACGCCTGAGCATTCAGTCAAACAGAGATTGGAGGGCATTGTACAGGTACAGATGCCCATGCAGCTTCAACACGATGCCACAGCTCCTCACCGTAGTGACTGGCGTATGGATGGAATAGACGTTTTCTATTGGCGAGAGATCTGGTAAATGTGCATACCAGGGCAGCAGCCGAGCATTTTCCTTATCAAAGAAGGTCCATACAATACCGGCAAAACTAGCCACGGATCGTAACGCACTAGAAATATAACGTGCATTGTTCAAAGTGCCGTCATTGCCAGCAAGAGGTGACCGAGATGTGCATCCAATAGCACCCCATACCATCACGCCAGGTGATAGGCCAGTATGGCGATGGCGAATGCGCGCTGCTAATGTGTGTTCACCACACTGTCCCCAAACACGGATGCGACCATCTTGAGGCTGTAAACAGAACCTGTATTCCTCTAAAAAATGACGTTTCGCCATTCGTGCGCCCAAGTTCGTTGTTGATCAAAACATTGAAGATGCTCCTGTCTGTGATGCAGCGTCAAGGGTAGTCATAGTCTGTGATGCAGCCATGGTCTCCGAGCTGAGAGTCCACGCTGCTGCAAACGTCCTCGAATTATTCATGCAGACACTTGTTGTCTTGCAAACGACTTCAATTCTTGACCCAGGTCTCCTGACGTGGCTTCATGATCCATTAAGGCCATGTGGGTAACATGCTACGTATGGTACTAGAAAAACTTAACTCAGCATATATTAACTTAATTAGCTTAAGTTTAAGTAACTTAATCCAATATGTATGGTACTAGAAAGACGTATTCCACCAAAGATTTCAGATCAAAAATATGATTTGTATAATTATACTGGCTCAAGTCATCAACATCAATATCTAATGTAAGCAGAAATACTGATTCTTATTTTTCTAATATGCCAATGATTTTTTATGTCAAAAGTTTGATTGGTATATTACTGGATGTAGTCATAGTATCAGTGAACAAAGTACTATACATAATAATTACAGTTAAACGAAAATTGCTTATAACAAAAAAAAATTTAATTAGATATTGTTTGTCATCATTTCAGTAAAATATATACTTATAAAGAATTGTTTTATTTTTAAAGGCAAATTAAATTGAAAAAAAAAATTCCATGAATTCTTAGTAATTAATATTTTTGTCACTTGCAGTATTTTTTTTTTTTAAGATTTAGTGAGTTAAGAATATAGTCATTTAATTATTAAATTGAAAAATGTATGTTTTATTTTTATGGTTAAATAACCTAGTTTACATAATCAAATTCAAGCAATAAATTTGATAAACAAACATAGTTTGCACTTCAAATTCTTGAACACACAAAAGTAGACAGTATTTATAAAGAAATTATATAAATACGAACTTATATATATATATATATATAAGCTTTTATTTATATCACTTATAAGATAAAGATATATAAGTTATATATATATATATATAGATAGATAGATAGATAGATATAGAACTTATTTTGATGAATAATACACTATTATGTGTACCAAATATTACTAGCATTTTAAAATTCACCCAATCATTTGAATCACTTATTCCAGAAGATTTGCCTCTATATTTTAAATATATTTTTATGAAAGTAATAAGCGAAATTAAGAAGGAAAAAAATTTAAAAAAAAACAACAATAGAAAACAAAATCATGCGGGAGTAAATTTTTTCAATAAGTAATAGAAGGCGTCAAGATATTAATTTTTTCTTGCTGCAAATGTTTAAAAAATTTATTCGAATGATAAGAATTATTTATCTAATTTTATTGCGATTTTTTTATCTATATATGCTCACTGTAACTTGACCTAAACACACACAAACCCTGGATCCTATCTTGAATTGTGTTTTCAAAATTTCTAAAAGTTTTCGTGAAAAGTGCTTTTAAATTCATAATGAATCTATTTAGAACATCTCTGTCTATCATCTGGGGTTAATAACTCCAGGAAAAGATCCCATGCCCTCAATGACAGGGCCTATAATTCATTTTTCAAGACTCAAAAGTATACGTTGGACTCTATAGACACACGAATAACTGATATTACTAATTAGAGAAGCTTTTTGAATCCTTAAAAATTCTAAATTTCTCTTTCTTCGATGTAATCTTAGTTTGATCAAATGCTGCCTTCTACTTATTGTAATAATTTATACACTGTTTGGTGGCTCCATCTCGAGACCTTTCTCTTCTATTTTTTTTTCTCATTTCAAGAGAACTTTGCTTCTCTTCCGAGGCTTGTTTAACTTTACTTTTTATTTTAATTATTTTATATTAAAATCTAGAAATAGATATATAATTGTAGCAGATTATTTAATATCGTCTCCTAAAATATTATTATATAGTATTATTTTAAGTTTATTATAGTTTCTTTTTTAACTTGATAAAAACACTAATTGACATTTTTCTAATGTAGAATGATGTTGGGAAGGTTTTCGGTGTTAATTTGTACCTCACAGAAACTCTGTAAATGGTGCGTATGTTTCCGCTTCCGTAAAAATAAAACTGAGAAGAAAATTGAAATAAAAAAATAAACTTATTACAAATATATACATATTTTACTTGAGAAAAGATTTAAAAAATTAATATAATTCTAAATATTCTGGAAATATTCAAAGATTTGTTGGAAAAATTTGTTACTGTTTGATTCTCATACAAACATAAATAGCAATTATGAAGAGGCATATGTACAAGCATTATGTACAATCATATATACGAGACACATAATTTTTTTATTACATTCATATCATCAAAGATAATAAATTTCCACTGAAAAACGATTAAATTCAATTTTTTTGAATTTATTAGATCTGAAATATCTTTCCTATCGGGAACTGGATATTTTCAATTCCATAACAATATTCAACTCCTCTCATTCTAAATTTTATATTAAAGTGGTTTAGAAGTTATAATAAGGGAAAGCAATCACCTATTAGCGGAAAACTGAAAGAGTGCTGTTTTACATTATGCAAAACTCTCTAGAATTAAATTTAAAAAAAAACTAATAATACTCATCATCAGTAAACAAAACATTTATTTCATCGCTTTCAAAGTAATCCAGTCAGGACACAATGCACTTATGCCAACTTTTTTTTTTCCCCAATCCTCAATGCACGCTAAAACAATCATCGGCAGGGATAGCCTGCAAAGCGAGAGGCGATTCACGTTGAATCTCTTCAATCGACTCAAAACGGTGACTTCGGAGTGGTCTTTTGAGTCTAAGGAATAGCCAAAAGTTGCACGGTATGAACACGGTGGTTGTGGAAAGATATAGGTTTCATTTTTTGGGAAACAGTCACGAAGAATGAATGAATGACCTGGCGCGTTCAGTGTTTTCGGAACCAAGTGTACAGTTTCAATGTTTTCTGAAATTGGTCTTAGTTTTTTGGACAAAGTAGTATGTTTAATAATCAGTAGAATAACGATGACAGAAATTAGATAAAAACCGATGAATATATTGTTACATTGTTGATGTTTAAGAAACTAGCAGCAATAATGTGTGTTGAATATTAACATAAATAACTACAAAATTGCAATTTACACAGTCATCTTAAATATATATACTTTTTTTTCTTCTTCAAAGATCTTTCAGCTACAAATGGGCAAGATCACCCTCACACTTATTCCTTTGTAATTTTATAGAACAGACATAGTATTGGATGATTCAATGAATTTTTATAATTCGTATTCTTGAAATAGTCTTTTTAAATGATGTGAATCGAAGGATCCACTAAGTCGTCTATATTGTGGCGTCACATATCATCGATTAGAGAAAATAATGGCATAAAATAATTTTTAGCAAAATATTTATCCATGTATTTATTTATTTAAAAAATTTCTATTAAAATGTATTACACATATAGCGTTAAAAATTTCTAAAAATTCTTTTTCAAATAAATGTGTTCAATTAATTTCAAATGTTATTAATGTTTGAAATTTGTAATTTATTCAGCAACTTGTATATTTTTCCATTCCTGACTAAATGTTTCTGCTTTTTAAAAATATATCGATTTTTCACCGGAACTAAACCACATTTGATTTATCGCCTTTTTTTGTTATTTTATAAAATTTCAAATATTAAAATAATTGTTCTTTCCTACATCACTAATAAAAATTTAACAATTTGCTCTAGTCTGTTATTCGTCTCCTGTTGTGATTAGAAAAATTGTAGCAATCTTTTATATCAAACTTATTGTATAGACTGGATTTTGTAAACTTGGATTCCTTGCATTGAATCCCTTAGAATGTTGTAATTTTTTAGAACTAAAAATAATTAAATTTTCAAAATCGTTATTTGCTAAGCAATATTTATTGAACAGCACACTTATTCATAATTTATATATTTAACTACATGTTTATGCATAGCACGTATTTCCTCATGCTAAATAACAGTTTAACTCTTTTTTACCGTAACTCTTATTCTAGAATTAATTTTAAAAATAAGTTTCAGTTTTTACTGAAAATGGAACACACATTTTAAAAGAAAAAGAAATTAAAAGAATGCATTGTTTACCATCTACTTTTTTTACTTTATAATATTCGATATTTTCTTTTTTTTATGACATTGTATATTTCCTCATTATATAACATTGTATATTTCCTCATTATATAACATACGATATTCTCCATTCAATATTTCTTTTGCCCATTATAATATAGTATTCGATATTTAATCCTTCAAATTATTTATTATTTCAGACGTAAAACATTTTATGTTACATAATCAATGTCAAAAGAATCACATATATAACATGATATTATTAATATATCACAACATATATCAATGTATATAACATATTTAATGTTTTTACATTAAATGCATACTAAAACAAATTCAGAAAATAATTTGATATATTACATTTTTCTAATTATTGGTCTATTTCAAGGAATGATAATCAATACTGTTTTCCTGATAAAAATATTCAGCACTAAATATTCTAAAGAATTTGAGACTGAAAATTGAATAAAGAAAAACTATTTTACTTTAAAAATGATACAAAATGTGTTACACAAGTTTATCAATTTACAACCGTGTATAAATAAAAATAATGCTGTTTAGTTCAAATTCAGTTCAACTTGTATACTAAGAGCTATAACGAAAAACAATTTACTGTTAAAAAAGCATCAAACACACAAGTGATCAAATGAAAAGTTACATGAAAATAAAACACATTTTAATTTTACGAAACGTAGTGGCTGACTAATTGAATTTTTTCCAACTCAGCTAAAATTATCCTTTCACATCGACAACAAATTTAACAAATTTTTGGCAGTTAATAATGTACAAATAAAACTAATTTACTTATAGATTCTGAATGCTAGCTTTGTTATTCACAGAACAGTTATGAACATCTAACTTGGAATAAAATATTTTTCTATTATTTAAAGGATCTCTTATATTTTTTTATTAAACTGAAGTTTGATCCCATTCCATGTGTTAAACTTTCAAAAAATTGATAACCACGTTTTCTAAGACGAAATTGATAAATGACAGACTGTTAGCTCTGATCTAAAAGTAGATTCTATTTCTAACAATGCAAAATGCATCTTTTAGAGAGTGCTCGCAATCTTATTTCTTTTTAAATTGTCAGAACAGCCAAAACTTTCAATTGAAATATATTCTGCATACAAAATTTCATAAAAATGAATTACTGTAGGGCGCACCCTATTATTTAAAGTTTAGCTGATTTTATATGAAAAATCATTACAACTGTCATCTTTGTGTTAAAAAAATATTAATAACATAAAAACATGTTTGTAATTGGATATACTTTATGTTTCAATAAATAATGGCAGACTTAACTTTTTGAAACACTTATTAAAATTTAACAAACATGCAAACTAAATCTTTGTATAGTATAAAATTTTACTATTCAGGATGTTTGTTAGACAATAATAAGAGATATTATGAGATATATGAGAGGTTAATAGGTAAATAAAATAATAGAGAGGTTAATAAAATACAACTGTATGAAGAATAATGTATATATTTTTTTTATGTCTCATGTGTGTTTATTTTGTTATCACAATAGATTAATTATAAATCCCAAGACATAACATTGTGCTTAACATTTCATTCACTACTTAACAGCGATGCATACAGTATGACTGAAATCAATGGTTATGATATTACACCGAAGTCATGAAAACAATAATATTTATCTTGATTTTGATAATAAATATTTGATAAACAACTCCAAAATAACGGATTATTCTGGTAATAAATGCAACGCCACTGAGAATGAAGAATCAAATGTCGGTGAATATCTTGATTTCCCATGGTGATTTATTAGATCATCTTGCAACAATTCAGAGCTGTACATTTATGCTTACTAATCAGTAGAATAAATTGACAGCAATTCGATGAAAACCGATGAGTATCTTGTTTCATTGTCGAAGTTTAGGAAACTATTAGCAGTAATTTTTGTCTAATCTTGTCATGGATGAACATAAGCAATAAATAAAGAAATACTGACGGAAATACAACACAAAGTTCCACCTAGCATACACTATGTTGTTACATGAGGAATTATTTCAAGTCCACTATGCAGTCTTCATAGTTTCAAAACTGTATGAAGAATAACGCGAAAATAATGGAACACAGAAAAAATTTAACACATAGTTATTTGTATACACTATGATATCTCTTGGTAAATGTCATGCAAACTAAGAAATCCATGTTGTTCTTAAGTAAATTTTCAGTTTTTCGGATTATTAATTTTAAATTTAACAGTTAAAGTAACTTCAACTGTTTTGCATTGTTCTGTTTCTTCGACTAAAATGTTAATTTTTAGTGGACTGCTTTAATGTTTAATATTTTATTTATTTATATATTTTTTATTAGATATATTATTTATTCATATGCAATACATGAACTTGTAACGTGCAGAGCTTAATATATTTAGTGGTGTTTATGGCAGGACATTCTAAGAAATTTGGAATAATAAAAAAGGTGAACGTCACTTATAAATATATTGAATGCTATATAAAATTAAAAACAGATGGTTTGCTCAACTTTTGCAAGAGAAACAAATAGAATAAATATAAATTAAAGCCTAGTATTAAAAGAAACACGATATAACAATCTCTTCCCCTGTTTTATTTCTCTCATAAGACAATTATTGAAAGGAGCCATACTACTGTGTCCAAAAAGTAAGACCAATTTTAAATTTAAAATTCCCGAAGCTTATGGAATTTCAATCTTTTTTTCTTCTTTAGGTTTCTGGCACTGTCCTTGACATATGTGGGAAATTCTACGTCAAAATATTTATTACTGTTTGAGTTATGCTTGGCCTTGTAAGACGCTAAAACTGATTCCGACGATTTTTGAAATGTCTGAATTATTTGAGCAAAGAACTTTCATTTAATTTAGTTTGCGGAAACGTATAGAATGTCGCAGAAAGCATTCGGGGAGCAATCCTATATTGGAAAGAAATGTTTAGAAGTGGTATAAACAGTTCAAAGAAGGCAGAGAACACGTTGAAGGCGGAGAGCCCTCTGTTCGACCCTCAACCTCAACCGACGAAGTTTACGCCCAAAAAATTAAAGTTTAGTGCTTGCAAACCGTCGATTTACAATTAGAGACCTTGCTGATGATGTTGAAATTTCGAAAGGATCCGTCAATTCCATTTTGGACATCAAATCTCGATTGGTATTGAAAACACTGAATGTGGCAGCACACACTGCATTGATTCTTCGTGACTTTTTCGTAAAAAATGAAATCCAATTCGTTCTAGAACCAGCGTATTCACACCGTGGGATGTCTGGACATTCCCTGAACTCAAAAGACCACTCCGGGGACACGTTTTGAGTCGATTGAATAGAGTAAACGTGAAGGCCATCTCTGCCAATGACTTTTTAGCATGCATTGAGGATTGGAAAAAAGTTGGCATAAGTGCATTTTGCCCGGAGGGGATTAGTTAGAAGGCGATGAAAAAATTTAGTAGAATAAATAAAGTGTTTTTGAAAAAAAATAATTGGTCTTACTTTTTGGGCACAGTACTATGCACAACCCACATACATTTACACACACACGTATATACCTTCAGTTACGAGAACCAATAGCTCTAAAATTACAATTTACACAGACATCATCAATACATAAATTTTTTTAATTTTTTAATTAATTGCCAATAGTTCAGCTTGAAACGTCTTTCTGCTGTCAAATGGGCAAGACCACCAGCGTTTTTCTTTCTTTGTAATTTTATGAAAAAGACATTCATATCAAGTCTTATGAGATGCATTTATTTCGTTGCTTTTAGTGTTAAGCAGATGTTCAATTGTACACAAGTCCAATTTTTATCTTATGTAGCTGAATTAAGTTATTAATTTTATCGTGCGATACGCTGGGAACAATTAAATCCAATTATTTATATGTGCCAATTATAAAGTATTGGCTATTTAATCCCTCTATAAATATGACATAGTAATGCATAATTAAACTATGTTTTATGGTTCATATTCTAGAAATAATTTTTTTTAAATGATACGATTAGAAAGATCCACTAAGCAAAATTTCTGTATTGTGGCGCCATCTATCGCTTGTCAGAGAAAATATTGGGATAAATTAATTTTTAGCGAAATATCTAAATTTTTCGCAAAATCTTTGTACAATAAATGTGTCAAATAAATTTCAAATCTTATTGATATTTGCCGTTTGTAAGTTATTCCACAACTTGCATATGTTTTCCACTCCCTTGCTTAACTTTCTGATTTCTAAAATAATATCGATTTTTCTTCCTAACTAAATAACTTTGGATTTCTCGCATGAATTTTATTATTTTGTAAAATGTCAAATTTTAAAATAAGTTTTCTGCTATAGATCAGAAATAAAAATTTACCAATTTGTCTAATTTGTTATTCATATTCTATTGTGATTAGAAGAATTGGAGCAATATTGTTTATCAAACTTATTGTATGAACTGTATTTTGTAAGCTTGGAGTGCCTGCACTGACTTCCTAAGAATGCGGAAATTTTTTTAATCTGGCAATAATAAAAATTTTTAAAGTCCTATTTGTTGGTTAATATATTTACTGAATGACATCATTATTTATAATTAATATATTTTACATTATCTTTTTGTATACTAAGTACTTATGCTATACAACCGATTAACTCTTCTTTTTTTACAAAAATATAGAAATCTACTATATAAAAGACCAGCCTTATTATAGATTGAATTTTAAAATAAATGTCCAGCTTATTCTGAGAAAAGAGCATGCATTTTAAAACAATACGTTACTTACAATCTATTTTTTTTTTTTTTCTTTTTAACTTAGATAAAATTTTATACTTGCGCATTTCTATGATATTTGATATTACCTCATTCTATAACAGTCAATATTCCTTTTACCAATTATATAATATTCGATATTTACTCATTCAAATTAAGTATTATTTTACATGTAAAATAATCAATATATCACATATATAACGTAATTAATGTGAAAAGAGCATGCCATAACAAAATTCAGACAATAATTTGATATATTTTTTTCTCTAATTATTGGCCTATTTCAAGAAATCAATTAGATAATTAATACTGATTTTCTCATAAAAATACTCAGCGCTAAATTTTCTAAAGAATTTGAAACGAAAACTAAAATAAAGAAAAATGATTTTCCTTTAAAGGAAAACATGTGTTACAAAAATTTATAACTGTGTATAAATAAAAATATTGATGTCCAACTCATATTCAATTCATATTGAGTAATAAGGGCTCTATTACAAAAAATAGCTTCTTAGAACTGTTGTTTAAAAAAAAGCAAAAAACAAAATTTATCAAACGTAGGGTATTATGTAAATGTAACACATTTTAAATTTATGAAATCTGGTAGCTGATTAATTAAATTTGTTCTAACGCCGCTAAAAGATAATATGTTTATTTTTTAACATCTACACTCCTTTTATTCTGGAAATTGTCCTCCAAGAAAGAGCAGTAGATTTCTCATTGTTTCAATCAACCTCATTTTCCGGCAGGCCTTACTGAATTGCTTTCATTCTTTTTGGACAAATGAAAGGCGAATATACCACAAACTTTTGTTTGTAGTAAACTAAGCACAGAATATTTGATCCAAATGGTGTTGTTTATCGAATTGTTTGGATATTCATTTTTAAAAATGTTGTATGCACACTTATGGTGACTCAAACAAATTTGCAAATTTAGTTATAGATTTTGAATCCCAGCGCTGTTATTCACAAAAGCATTATGAACATTATGAAAAGCATTTGAATTAGAATAAAATATTTTTCTGTTATATAAATTATCACTTTTTTAGTAAACTAAATTTTGATCACGTTCCGTGTGTTTATATTTAACAAAAATTCGCAATCAAAATTTTTTATTTAAATTGATAAATGATAATACTAACGGTTTTCTTTCTGAAGCTGTGATCTAAATGCCGATTCTATTTCCAAAATTGCAAAATGCATCTTTTAGACAGTATTCACAATCTCTGGTACATTACTTTTTTTACTCGTAAATGTTCAGTTCAGTGTCGGATCTTGGGTAATGAGAAGGCGGATTCTCTTGCCAAAAAAGGAGCAACCATCACCCAAACCTTTTGTAAAGGCATCTTTCACTCGATGAAACTGATGATCCGAGACTTTTTTTGGAACACTCTATCTGATAATCTACTTGAAGGCAACTCATCTAAAACCTGGTTTAAATTTATTTTAAACATCCCTGATCAGCCCAGGTTTAAAGCGATTGCCCTTTTCAGACTCCTAATGGGCCATGATTATATGGCCAATCATCCTTTTCGTATGAAAATGTTTGCAAGCTCAAAATGCATTCACTGCAGTCTTGGAGAGGACATGGATTCACCTCACCTTCCTGTCTGCCCTGCACTTGTTTCCTCTACTGTGTATGATCGTTACTGGGAGGCTAGGGCTCTTATGGGCTAAACATGTCACTATGTGATTTCTTTCGTTCTCGTTGTTGTTCCGATGTTCTTTGTGTTCTTTTTCTTTCTTATTTTTTTACTTATTGTAGCCTGCCACTGGTTTTAATCTGCATACCGATTTTCATAAAAATGGATTACTACAGGATGCACCGTTTTATTTAAAACTTTACCTATTTTATATCGAAAAATCGTTGTAATAAATAAATATTAATAACATGAAAACATGATTCTAATTGGATATACTTTATGATTCAATAAAAAATCCTAGACTTAACTTTTCGAAACACTCCTCCAAATTTAACAATCATACAAACTAAATCTTTGTATAGTATAAAATTTTACTATACAGTGATATTTGTTGCACAATAATAAGGGGCAAACATTAAGGTGTTAATAAAATACAACTGTCTGAAGAATAATATAGAATATTTTATGTTTCATGGACAAGTTCATTTTGCTATCACGAAAGATTAATTAGAAATCCTAGGACATAAAAATGTGCGTAATATTTCATTCACTGCTTAACAACGATACATGCAGCATGCCTAAAATCAATGGTTATGATATTACATCGAAGTCTATGAAAACTATAATATTTATCTACATCTAGATAATGAATATTTGATAACCCTCTCCTAAATAGTGGATTATCTTAGTAATGAATGCAATGATACTGAGAATGAAGAATCAAAAGTAGGTGAATATATTGACGTCTCATGGTGATTTATTAGAAGATTATCTTGCAATAATTCAGACCGCCTCAAGAATCAATTTTGCACATTTACTACTGTGCCCAAAAAGTAAGACCAATTATTATTATTTTTTTTCATAAACTCATTATTTATTTTTCCAAATTTATTTCATCGCCTTCAAAGTAATTCCCTCCGGACACAATGCACTTATGCCAACTTTTTTCCAATCCTGAATGCATGCTAAAAAGTCATCTACAGGGATGGCCTTCAAAGCGTGCGCCGATTCACGACGAATCTTTTCAATCGACTCAAAACGGTGTCCCCGGAGTAGTCTTTTCAGTTTAGGGAATAGCCAGAAGTCGCACGATGTGAATACGGTGTTGTGGAACGATGTGGGTTTCATTTTTGGCGAAAGCGTCACGAAGAATCAATACAGTATGAGCTGGCGCATTCAGTGTTTTCGGTACTAATCGAGATTTGACGCTTGTGAAGACCAAAATTTAATTGACCGATCGTTCTGAAATTCCAATATCATCAGCAAGATCTCTAAACAAGGTCTCAATCTACGGTTTGCAAGCAACAGATCTTTAATTTTTTGGATTTGTTGCTTGAGTGTGAGCTTCGTGAGCTTGAGCTTTTACGTAAGCTTCGTCGGTTGAGGTTGATGGTCGACCAGAGGACTCTTCGTCTTCAACGCGTTCTCTGCTTTCTTTGAACTGCTTATACCATTTCTAAACATTTCTTTCCTATATAGAAATGCTCACCTAATGCCTTCTGCAACATTCAATACGTTTCCGCAAACAAAATTTAATCCAAGTTCTTTGCTTAATTAATTCAGACATTTCAAAAATCACCGGAATCAGTTTTAGCGTCTCACAATGCCAAGCGTAACTCAAACACTAATGAATATTTTTACGTCAAATTTCCCACAGATGTCAAGGACAGTGCTAGCAATCTAAAAAAGAAAAAAAAATGAAATTCCATAATTCCCGGGAATTTTAAATTGAATATTGGTCTTAGTTTTTCTTACACAGTAGTATGTTTAATAATCAGTTGAATAACGATGACAGAAATTCGATAAAAACCAATGAATATATTGTTACATTGTTGATGTTTAGGAAACTAGCAGCAGTAATGTTTGTTGAATATTAACATAGATAACTACAAAATTGCAATTTACACAGTCATCTTAAATTTATATATATATATATACACTCAAGAGCCAAAACATTATGACCTCCTGTCAATAACGAGTTGGCCCACCTATGGCGCGCAACACAGCTTCAACCAGCCTTGGTATGGACGCCACAAGTCCTTGGTAGATGGCCGGAGAGACATTGTACCAGATGTTTAAGCAACAATTACGCAAATCCGAGATATTGCGAATTGGTGGTCTTTGAACTCTGAGCTGCCATCCCAGGACATCCCAAATGTGTTCTATCGGATTTTGATCCGGTGAGTTAGGTGGCAGGACATTAACAGGAATTCAGCATCATGTTCCTGCAACCACTAAAACACAATTTTAGCCTTGGGACAAGGGGCGTTGTTCTGTTGGAACATTCCATTTTCAGCTGGAAAAAACAGAGGACATGTAAGGGTGCAACTGGTCCGCAATGATGTTCAGATACCCTGTAGCATTCATGGTCTGCTCTACCACAACCACGGGTCCCAGAGATGCCCAAGAGAACGTCCCCAAAAGCATAATACCGCCACCACCGGCCTGTGTATGAACTACTGTACATTGAGGGAGCGACTGTTCGCCTGGAAGACGGCGTATCCTGACACGGCCATCGGCTTGATGAATGAGAAACCGTGATTCATCTGATCACGCAACTCTCTTTCACTGATCCATGGACCAGTCACTATGTTCCTGGGCCGGCGCAAGCGCAGTTGTCTATGACGCTTGGTCGCAAAGTCACAGAGTGGGAAGTTTGCTGCGTAGCCCCATATCCAACAGTGTCCGTTGAACAGTGTGCTCCGATACTATTCTACTTGGCCCTGCATTGTATTGAACTGTCAGCTTAGCCACTGTCTGGCTACGGTTTTGCTTCATCATGCGAGACAGTCTCCGACGACCTTTTCCTTTGATAGCTTGTAGACGTCCAACACCATGTCGTCTACTGCTGGTTTCACCGTCATTCATCCACTTTGCATAAGTACTAGCAAATGTAGATCGCGAACAACCCACGAGTCGTGCAGTTTCGGAAATATTTGTTCCGAGCCTTCGAGCCATTACAATCTGCCCTCTATGAAAGTCGCTTAGATCCTCAGCCTTTCCCATCACACACAGAAGTAAGTGAAAGAATGATTCTTCAGACTCTCCAGCAGCAGTTAAATACCCCCTTCCACCTGATCACGTGCCTTCCACGTCATCCCTGCGAGTTCATTGCAAAATGTAGGGGTGGTCATAATGTTTTATCTCTTGACTGTGTATATACATTTTTTTCTTCTTCAAAGATTTTTCAGCTGCAAATGGGCAAGATCACACTTATTCCTTTGTAATGTTAAAGAGAAGCATTCATTTCAGACCTTATTAGATTCATTTATTTCGTTACTTTAGGCTTTATTCATTGTGTTAGTCAAAACCCAATTGAACGCATTTCGAATTTTAATCCTATGCAGACGAATTAAGTTACCCTGGAAACAATTAAATTCAATTCTTAACTTGAGCCAATTACAAAGTAGTATTATTAACTACAAAGTAGGCATTGGTTATTCAATTCCCATAAGATACGATACAATAATGGATGATTCAATGAATTTTTATAATTCCTATTCTTGAAATAGTCTTTTTAAATGATATGAATGGAAGGATCCACTAAGTTATGTCTATAATGTGGCGCCATCTATCATCTATTAGAGAAAATAATGGTATATAATAATTTGAAGCAAAATATTTATCCAAGTATTTTTTTTATTTTAAAAATTTCTACTAAAATGTATTACATATATAGAGCTAAAAATTTCTAAAAATTTTTTTTTCAAATAAATGTGTTCAATTAATTTCAAATTTTATTAATTTTTGAAATTTGTTATTTAATCAGCAAATTGTATATTTTGCCATTCCTGACTAAATTTTTGTACTTTCTAAAAATATATCGATTTTTCTTCGAAACTAAACCACATTTGATTTATCTCCTTTTTTAATATTTTATAAAATTTCAAATATTAAAATAGTTATTCTTTCATATATCACTAATAAAAATTTATCAATTTGCTCTAGTCTGTTATTCGTCTCCTGTTGTGATTTGAAAAATTGTAGCTTTTTATATCAAACTTATTGTATGAATAGGATTTTGTAAACTTGGATTGCTTGCATTGAATCCCTTAGAATGTTGCTATTTTTTAGTTCTAAAAAAAATTAAATTTTTAAAATCGTTATTTGCTAAACAATATTTATTGAACAGTGTTCGATAGCTCACTCACACACACAAATAAGACTCAAATTAAATGGACTGTAATATTTTATCTCCTTTATTTAGGCAGCCATCACATTCGAGGATGGACTGACCACACAACTTCTCTTTCTTATATTCTTTCTGTTTCTCCGGTCATCTCACCGCTACCAGACTCCCCCACAGACAGGATGTTTACAATATAGGGCGTTGACTTCCCCTATGCACGAGGACCTGGGTTTCAAGGCAACAAACAGCATACTTATTTGTAATTTATATATTTAACTTTATCTTTATGCATAGCACGTATTTCTTTATGGTAAACAACAGCTTAACTCGTAACTTTGTATTTTTAAAGAAAACACAAAGTGCTACCTAGTATACACTGTGTTGTTACATGATGAATTATTTCTTGTTCTCTATGCAGTCTTCATAGTTTTTAAACTGCATGAAGAATAACCACATAATAAAGAAACTCGGAATGAAATAAAACACATAAAACGCAATAAGACATATAGCTGGAAATAGACACACAGTTACACATACACAAAGCCGCATATAGACACACACACTATATGTTTATTTCATATAGAATGAAATATTATGCCATGTTGTTCTCATTTTAATTTTGCGTTTTTCAGATTGTTAATTTTAAACTTAACAGCTAATATAACTTTAACTTTTTTGCAGTGTTCTGTTTCTTCGATTGAAATGTTCATTTTAGTGCACTGCTTTCATATTTAAAATCTTTATTTATTTGTATATTTTTTGTTAGATATATTATTTATTCATATGCAATATATGAACTCCTAGATTGCAGAGCTTAATATATTTAGAGGTGTCTATGGTAGGACATTCGATGAAATTTGCAATAATAAAAACCCGAACGCCCCTTTTAAATATATTGAATGCTATATAAGATTAAGAAAGATGGTTTGTTCAGCGTTTACAAGAGCAACAAATATAATAAAATATGAATTAAGGCCTTTTATTAAGAACAAACACAATATAAAATTATCTACCCCTTTTTTGCTTCTCTTCCAATGCAATTATTGAAAGGAACCATATTATTTACGAAATTAGTTGATTAAAAATACGATTTCGATGGAAAATTGAAGTTCGAAATACAAGTAGTTCCTAGGATATAACTAATGTTTGTTTACATGATAAATGTATGTTTATATATTTTTTGGAGAGACAACCTAAATTGCAATTCCCCATTGATATGATTCTCCTTTATTGCAGTTCAAACCATTTTGTGGTGTCATCTATCATTGATAGTTATAAGCATTCTAAATAAAGAATTATTTACGAGAAAGGGTTTGTTTCCATTTTCGAACAAGATTCTAAATTTTGCTTCAAAATTTTCCTTTGAGCTTAATTTGTATGAAGTATTTTTGAAGTAAAACAGAAAATTTAAGAAAGAAAAAAATTATATGTACTACTTGATAAGAAACACATAAGGATACTTTGGTGCAATGTTAAAATAATTCAATTTATATATTCTTATCATTGCATTCATAAGTTCTTTTCCTCCTTTTTCCATTTAATTTACCGCATTCATTCTGTTTCAGTCCTCTAATTTTTACCCTGGAAGTAAAACTGAACACATTTTATTTAAAAGTATTATACTACAGTGCCCAAAAAGTAAGACCAATTTTCAATTTAAAATTCCCCGGCTTAATGGAATTTCAAATTTTATTTCTTTTTTTAGGTTTCTGTCACTGTCCTTGACATCTGTGTGAAATGTGACGTCAAAATATTTATTAGTGTTTGAGTTACGCTTGGCTTTGTGAGACGCTAAAATTGATTCCGGCGATTTTTGAAATGTCTGAATTAATTGAGCAAAGAACTTGCATTAAATTTTGTTTGCCGAAATGTATAGAATGTTGCAGAAGGCATTCAGTGAACATTTCTATATATGAAAGAAAGGTTTTGAAATGGTATAAACAGTTCAAAGAAAGCAGAGAACGTGTTGAAGACGAAGAGCCCTCTGGTCGACCATCAACATCAGCCGACGAAGCTCACCTCCAAAAATTAAAGATTTGGTGTTGGAAAACCATCGATTTACAATTAGAGATCTTGTTGGGGATGTTAGAATTTCGAAAGGATCGATCAATTCCATTTTGGGCCTCAAACGCACTATGCCCGGAGGGGATTACTTCGAAGGCGATGAAATAAATTTGGAAGAATAAATAAAGAGTTTTTGAAAAGAAAAATAATTGGTCTTACTTTTTAGGCATAGTAGTACGTCCAACATAAGTATTTTTATAAAAATGTGATATATAAATTCTATATTTCTGTATCTATTATTATAATATGCTATGGTTCAAATAACGTAATTGACCGACAAAGAAAATTTGTATTTCTCTGCTCATAAGATTAAAATATAATATTGAGTTAAATAAAATCTATGATATTTTTTAAATTAGATAAATATTACAACATGTAATAAGTCATAATTTATGTTAATAAATTTTCTAATATATAATAGTTATGATATTTATATAAAAAAGTGAGATTCAAGTATATTTCTTTTCACTTCCGTTTTATCCATCTTTTACTATCCAAAAATATTTCAATGAAATTGTATTATGATTTTTTTATTCCCATATACGCATGTATTACATAAATATTTCGATATTTTAAATTAATCAATTCTTACAAATTAAAAAGTTCTGACATGAAAAATAAACATCAACCTAATTTAGCAGTTGTTATTTAATGTGAATGCTGCTGAGAAACCATATCAGGATTATTTCAGATAATAATTTATTCCTAATTAAAAGCTATGGTATTATATAGAATATTGAATAAATACATTTTTAATGAATTTTAATGAATAATTTTGAATTTTTAATGTATAATTTTAATGTAGTAAATTATGGCATTCAGACTATTATTTAAGAAATCGTAGTAAAAAAGTGGTGAAAAAAATTATTTCATAAATTAAATCAAAAGAACGACGTAAGAACAAAATTATAATAAATTAATAGAAATTTAACTATTGCAAATTAAACTTTAAGTTTTATTTTCTCCAAATTCATTGGGAAGAATGTTTAAAAAAATTAGATACAAATGGTTAGAAAATGTTTTTTATCTGGGGAAAAAAAAAAAAAAATCTGACGATTGTACTTTTTTTTATGCATAGGAAATTATATGTGGTGGCATTTTTTGGTGTATATACGCATACTAGTTTTTAATTTAAATAGAAAATATGTCTCTAAAAGTTGATGAAAAAATATATGGTATATCTTTAAAAATTCCCTACAGTATTTGGTGACAAAGCATGCAACAGCTTTTCATTTCTAAATTTTTTTTTTATGTTTTATTATAATTAGTTTGTGACATTTTCTGACAGTACATACCGTTAATTCATTCAAACACACTCAATCAAGTGTTAAATAAAAATTCAAAAATTAATGGAATTCATAAAATGTCAAACATTTTTTAACATTTTATAAAAATACCAATATATTTGTGTGCATTTAAAATATTATTAACTTGTCTTGAAATAATTAGTGCTATTTAATAGATAATAAATTAGAGATAATATAAAATTGATAATTTAAAATTGTCAAATACTATGTCAAAGTTTAAAGGCTGTTATGCATGATAAATTCAGTTTCCAAATTAAAATATTTTAAGATGATAATAATTAATTGTAGAAAATTTAGTTCTTTAGTTTTAAATTTTCTTTATGTTTCGTTTTAATTTAATGTAACGAAAATGAAGCACACTTATGCCGTGTTTTTAATAATTTCGATTAAATTTATCCTGTCTCAGTGCTGCCATCTATTGATCGTGTCGCGTCCGCGAGCGAAATTGTATACAACTCAACTTCAGAGTTTCTTCAACTTTCAACAACTTCTACTTTCACTGTTAACAGGGGAATTTCCCCGTAGAATAAAAAAATTATGTTAATAAAATGAGTTCGTTGTGAATATGAGAGTTACATTTCTTTTAAAAGAGTAGAAATATCTTTGAAGTTATTAAGATATTATTTACCCTTATTTTGAATATGATCCAATCTTATTTTACGAATTAAAAGAATCTGATGATCTAGCGTTTTAGTAATTTGAAGTTAGTTTTGGTTTTTGTATTACTGAATGCTGGTACATCAGATCGAAATAAACAGTTATTCTTCGCAGTATTTGAATTAAAGTTAACTGCATTAACATTACATTTAATAAAGATTACATATCAATAACTGCGACACTTTTGAAAAGAAAATTTTGAAACAAATAACTGTTATTTTTTATTTCTAAATATAAAATGATTCTAAAAAATGCATCATAATATAGTTATGTCTGTATATTACAATATATGTATTTCAAGTGGAATATAGGTGGGAATTTTAATAATGTAATTTTAAAACAAAACATTTAAAATACTAGTAAACAATAAAATTAATTAACGCAAACAATAAAATTAAGAAATGTTAAAAAAGTATCTCCAAAATTTTATCATGTTTGAAAACTAGAAGAAATATTAAGCAATATCTTCTTTAAGTAATAAGAAACCTTAAATACTGAAAAGATGCTGGTATTCAGAAGATCGTTTTTATTATTATTGTTATTTTTAAATCAGTTTTATGTTCTAACTACCGAATATGGTAAAAAAATTTAAGATTATTGCTATTTTTTTTAAACCAGTTTCGTTTAGTGGTTTTCAATAATATTATAGAAACTTATAAATCCTGTTTATTACTTTATAATTTGGAGCTATTATAACAATTTCTTAAAAGTGTTTTTCGAATAAATTTCAGGATTAAATATATTAAAAAAGCATTCATATAGCAGTCATTTTTTTTTTCTCCAATAGAATTTTTCTGTGGTATATGTGCTGCCATCTAGAAATTCATTTAGAAATCATTTTCTGCTACAGTAATTTATCACCCAATAAATTATGTTAATATTACTTTACCATTGTTATTGCTGATTTGCAATGGTACATTTTCTGTATTACTCACCAATTTTAATCAAAATAAACAATATCAATATTTGCATTGGAAAATTTTAGAGATAAAAATTAAATTACAAGCGCTTTTTAGTATATTTTATTTATACTTAACAAAATGCATATGTATTATTATTGTATTTGATTACTTTTAATACAACTGAGTAACTTAAATTATTAAAATTAATTCATACGGTTTTTCTAACACAAAGCTTAATTAATATCATTACCAATAATCACATTAACAACTCTGAAAGACTTTGATGTTTATTTTGTTTTTTTTTTTTTTTTTTTTTTTTTTTTTTTTAAGTATAAAAAAGGTGCTTCATTTTATTTTATTAAGGGATTCAGTACTTGGAGGTTGAAAAAAAAAATCGAATTTTGGGATTATTGTTAAAAAATTTTCTTCAGTAAAATTCTAATTAAAAGTATATTAAAATTGATTTTAAATAAAGGTAAACAAATTGTCATATGGCAGACCACACCAATTTTTTGACAGATCATTTTGTATACAATGAAGTTATTTTCAAAGTAACACGTGAAAAGCTTCGGAATATATTTATTTTAATTACATAACATATTTTACTTTAAATCCATTTTTCTCAAAATCTAAATTTTTAAACAGCAATGCACTATATTTACTAAATTATTGTACATATACATATTATTTTTTTTTGTCTATACATATCTCATGTAATGCAAAATATTATAAACTGAACCTTTTTTTTTTTTTTTTTTTTTTTTTTTTTTCTTTTTGCAAGGAGCAAAGTTACCATTTTAACATTGCTAATATAGAAGTCACTCCCCCTTAATATTATTTTTTTATTGTTATTATTATTATTATTTTCCTTGAACATATTGAATGGTGCACCGAGAAAAGCACAAATGCGAGTAATTTGCTTTTCTGTTTCGATATGAAAGAAATGGAAAGTTGAAGTATTTATATTTATTGTGGAAGATTAATTTTGAATATGCACCAATTAAAACAATTTGTCAAAAATGCTTTAAACGCTTGTGAAATTGATTTAAACGTGATTTTGAAAGGGAAGAATAAGAGAATCCTTGTCAACCGAAGAAATTCATGAGTTGCTAAAACCTGATAAAACTATTAGAAGTGAACATATTGATTAGAATAGCTCTGTTTGAGATGAGTATTGAAAAAAAAAAAAAAATTGGCCGGAATACGAGGAAAAACATAAGACATATATTTCAACAAAAGAAATATTAAGTTTTTGCAATGATGTTTCGTCCATATTTTTTTTTCAAAATTTTGAGATATCGAAATGAATGTAACAGATCAAAGAAAAAGTTGTCATGGAAGCTATTCTATTATTAAGAATAAATATGTTTTATTATAATAAAAAGCTGTTTTATCATGTTTTGGTACCTGCCCGTTTGCTATTGTTATTTTATAGGATATGTAATTTTTTTAAGCAAATTTACAGCAAAATAATGTATTATAAGTGAGTGCAAATACTAGCTTTAAAGTAGCAAAAAATAATTTGTTACATAACATTAGTTTTGACAGATATATGAGTAAAATAAAAGTTATTGAATTTATTTCAAAAATTCTTCTAAATCCATTAGTACATAAAATTATGACTTAGAATTTGGAGTCGGTATAAAAAATCCGACAAGAGTCGGACATTTTTTGGTCTATACCCCTGCATCTCTCCTGCATAAAACTGTTTGAACACAATTAAAATCAAACTGTCTCCAAATATAAGAGGTCAAATAATATATTTTCAAAAATATCGCTTCGGTACATCTAAATTGCATTTAAAAGTTTGATATCTATATAACATTGATGTAAATTGCTGAAAAGAACAAGAACGACTTATGGTTGAATTCATCCACAGTTTTCAAGTTGAAAAGTTGATTAGGATATATATACGTTAATTGTGAATCATGGAAGATTACGCACGTTTTGAATATCATTACAGTATATAACAAAGAAGCATACTGATTACGATAGAGCGAGAACAGAGTTAATTACATTTGGTATGTTAGCATAACAGTGTAAATAAACATGAATTCATTTGCAATGAATTCTTTACTTAATTTTTCATATATGAAGTGTCCCATTTGTTTCCCTTTTTTGTTGAAAAGTGGGTGAATTTGTGCTACATTAATTGTGAACCGTGAAGGAATACACACTTTATAATATTATTACATTATATAACAAGGAAACATACTGATTACGATACAGATACGATATGTAGCGATACGATATATGTATATATACGATAGCGTTCCGATAAAAAAGTCAATAGTTTTATCATGTTAGCACTAAGTCTATAAATAAACATGAATTCAGATGAGATGAATTCTTCCCTTAATTTTTGTGGATATGAAGTGTCCCATTTTTTTTTTTTTTTTTTTTTGTCGAAAAGCAGGTAAATTTGTGCCGCATGGAGTTTAAGCATTTCTACTTAATTCCACCTATTTACCAAGAGATGATTAGCAGTTATTCCTTGCCTACGGAACTTTTATAAATAAAATATTGAATACTCTAAAAAAATTTATATTAGAAATTCTAAATTATTATTTTAAACAATTCATGCATCAATAATTAGAAAGTTAGTGTTTTTCAAATTTAAAATTAAAAAAAATAGCATTAATTATAGTAGTATCAATTACATTTTCTAATTAATGTTTCTTTTAAATATGCCTTAGGATATATGTTTGTTTTTACTGAATTTATATACGTTTTTTTTTTCAATTCCTTCTATTAGCTCACACTCTCCCTATATATATCTTGTTCAAATTTTCAATCGTTAATAAAATACTTTTTATTCATCCACTCAAGTTCAAACACATTTTTTTTAACTTGTTTATGATACTGGATGTTAGTACACTTTTTTCAAATATTAATTCAGTAATTAAATTTAATTAATCTATTTTAATTTTTTTTAGATTTAAGTTGCATATATCTACCAATAAATGGCGCCAGATAAACTTATAAAAATGAATGAAAATTATTTATAAAGTACTTTCTGCAATATAGGGAAAAAAGAGTTAAACTTTTTTTTTTATATTACTTGTTTTAAATTTAAGTTCCTGAAAAATTTCCCGCTCTTAAAATTTACATTGAACAATCATTTAAAGAAAACCTATTTTTACTTCAAAATGTCGTGCATATTTAATATCATTTGAAAATGTATTGAAAACACAGCTTTCTTTTTCGTTAATAATTATAAATTTTAATCATATGAAACAATTCATGAATGCTATAATATGTAAATAGGACATTCAATTAAGAATGGGGGTTTGGATAAAAAAAATAATAAAATAATAAATAACACCACCACTCGTGAGGAACAAAAAAAAAGTTTTTCATTTAAAGCTATAACTAAATATGATAACGATAAAACATCTTGCTCGTTTGGCTAAAAAAAATTCTTTTTTATATATTTAATAAGGAAAAGTATTACAAATTTTAATTTTTAAATTGGTACAAAGCCACTTTAATTAGAATAAAATTGATTCTAATTTCGATATTATTCCAAAACTTAAACTTACATTATTGTTTTTGCATTGTGTTTACTAATAAAAAATAATTGTTTATTAATTGCTATAAAATAAGTTTAACCAAATAAGTTTTTCCACCCAAATAAGTAAAATTTTATATCTAAGAAATTGATCAATAGAAATCTAAAAATTCCTTAATAACTTTCGTTTAAAATAGTAAATTTTTAATACTTTGCTTATCATCTGTAGTATAAATGTATATTTCACTAGATACGTTTAGCAGTATTTATTATATATTGCAAATATATAATCAATGTTAATTGCAATGATTGTATATTGATGTTATCATTTAGTAAAAATACTAATAATATTTGCAACACATTAACATTTCATGCATTAATTCATTTAAAATAAACACTAAAATTAAATATTTCTGACATTTAACTCACTGCAATAATAATTATAACTAAATATTGTACCAATGCAAAAAAAAAGTAGCCTTTACTGAAAATAAACATCAAGCAATCGTGTAACAATATTTCATCTTTTGCAAAAGGTTACCACATACTTAAAAATAACAAGGTACGTTTTATTGTGAAAGCTTTAAAACCATCCATTTTAAATTTCCAATCCTTGAAAACTCCTTGTAAACGGCAGAGAGCAACAGCTGCTTTCAGCTGCAAAACCAAAGCGTTTCTGTGCTACTTGAATCAATTGTTGTAAATATTAAATAACTCGGCTGGGACAGTAATAGAATTCAAAAGCGGTAATCCCGAACGATTTGGGAGAAAGGGGCGTATATGTCTTTTTGACAGCTGTTTTGATGCGATCTTTTATGGGATTTGTCAGTTTTCCATAGAAAGCTGTTGCGCCAAGTTTTATTTTGACATCCTTTTTTTTACCTTTTCAGTGGGTAAGGCTTAAATATGTGGAAGGGAGGAGAATCTCTCCCAACCCGGGCGACAATTCACATAAATGGAAGAAAACTCTGCAAAGGAGCTTTGTTTAGAGAAACAAGCGTAGGCGTGGATATTGTGCGCTTCTTCAGGAGATTATGTTCGAATCACATTGGGGTTGTTATTGTTACATTTATGCTTCTATTTATCGTAATTTCTCACCCTTCCCCACATTAAATGCATCAACTGTTTCTTTTCCTTGTTCAAAATATGGATGCATAGGTTTTTTAAAACAAAAGTTTATTGTGTTTTATATATAATTAATGAAATATATAAATGAGAAATTAATAAATATTTAAATAAATAATTAAATTTATTATTTAATCAGAAAGTTAAATAAACAAATATATTTTTTTTACCACTATTGCTAAAGCAAACATATAAATGAGAAATTAATAATTAATGAAAGTAAATGCTACTGTGTCTCAAAAACAGTAAGACCAATTATTTTTTTATTCAAAAACTCTTTATTTATTCTTCCAAATTTATTTCATCGATTTCAAAGTAATCCCCTCTGGATACAATGCACTTATGCCAACTTTTATTCCAATCCTCAATGCATGCTAAAATGTCATCGGCAGGGATAGCCTTCAAAGCACGGGGCGATTCACGTTGAATCTCTTCAATCGACTCAAAACGGTGTCCCCGGAGTGGCCTTTTGAAATCAAGGAATAGCCGGAAGTCACACGATATAAATATGGTGGTTGTGGAAAGATATGGGTTTCATTTTTGATGAAAAAATCAATGTAGTGAGAGCTGGCCCATTCAGTGTTTACGGTACCAATCGAGATTTGACGCGTTTGAGGCCCAAAATGTCGGTGAATGCAGTTTGAAATTCCATCATCAGCAAGGTCTCTAATTGTAAATCGACTGTTTGCAAGCACCAAATCTTTAATTTTTTGGGGCATAAACTTCGGCGGTTGAAGTTGATGGTCGACCAGAGGGCTCTTCGTCTTCAATGCGTTCTCTGCCTTCTTTGAATTGTTTATACCACTTCTAAACATTTCTTTCCTATATAGGAATACTCACCGAATGCCTTCTGCAACCTTCTATACGTTTCCGCAAACAAAATTGAATGCAAGTTCCTTGCTCAATTAATTCAGACATTTCAAAAATTGCCGGAATCGGTTTTACCGTCTCACAAAGCCTAGCATAAATCAAACAATAAGGAGTATTTTGACATCAAATTTCACGGGGAGGCCAAGGACAGTGCTTGCAACCTAAAAAAGAAAAAAAAATTGGAATTCCAGAAGCCCCGAGAATTTTTAAATTGATTTTTTTTTTTTTTTTTTTTTTTTTTACACAGTAGTACTTCAATTTAAAGTATTAGTGATTAAATTGAAATTAATTGACAAAATATTATCTTACCTGAAATAAAAATAACCGAATTGCGCCTGCCAATAAGGCCTTTTATGGATTAAGAAATCTGTTTAAATCACTGTTCATATGTAGGAAAACTAAATTCTCTAATTATATAAAGCAATCATTAGACTTATTTTAGTCTCTGGCTCTAAAACATGGGCTTGGCAAGATCTGATGAGGCCCATTTGGGTATATTTATGCAGAAGATTTTAAGGGCTATTCTTTAAGGAGTTAAGGAAAGTGATTGTTGGAGAAGACGGTACAAAGCAGATATTTATAAATACTATAAAGAACCAGATATATTTTTTTTTAATATCACTAGATTAATCTAGGCTGCTCATGTATTTAGAATGAACGATTTAATTTTAGTGGATAAATGGGTTTTTTTAAGAGGCCTGAATGTGAACACTACAGGGTTTTTTAATTGCTAATGCCATGATGATTCTATTACATAATTCTGTAGTGAATACCGATAACAGTTTTGGCGTGAAAATTGATATATATACATAATTAAGAACCAAAGAAGAAATTACAAGCAGTGAACCAGAGAAACGTATCAAGAGTTTGAAAGGAAAAAATAGCATTGTCAGATGAAAATATGCAAAACAATTACACAAAATATACAAAAGTAAAATATGAGACATGTTGTCCAGGAAATCTGTAATTCCGAAATAAATTAGTAAAACCAAAAAGAATGCTTCTAAAAATTTAAAGGAAATTAATTATAACATCTTGAGGAAAGTTTTATCAAGGAATATGTACCCCAGGATTTTAAAAACCAATATTTCTTCTGGGCGGTTGATACACATCGATTATTAATATCTATAATCTTTGAAGACGGAAATGGTAATAAAATAAGAGTTAGTAAATTTTTACTTGAATACGTTTTGCTAGTGATTATTTGTGAAGAAAAGCAATCTATATAATATACGTTAATATAATACTAAACGATTACATTGGATTATTGTTTACATAAATGCAATGTGAAATTTGGAAAATTTTATTTTATTAAATTTGGCAAGTTATTAATTTTTCTAAATTGAATATTTATTACATAAGAATAAACTGTCACAAATTTAAAGAATATGGTAAAATAAAAATACAGATATAAAATATAATGGGCTGGTTACCCATAATGTATACAGGCTACCCATAAAATTTAGAATTTAATGTAAAAATTAAATGCATAACAGCAGTCTTAAAAAATAAAAATAAAAAACTCTTTAGAAAAAGTTTTTTTTTCCTTGAAAAATATGAATTTCACTTTGAAAAAGCAGTGTCTTTGCCTTCACCAGACAATCTTTCAGAACAATTTTACATCATTTAGTTATTTAATTATTAGTTCGTGAATGAAATTTATACAATCCTATATGGATAACTCGTGAAAGAAATTTTTAAAAAATTAACCAATAAGAAAGGTTGAAAGTTATCAAGGACACGAAAAATTTATCAAGGAAACGAAAAGCTCTCGAAAACAATACTCATAATTTTATAGGTAATAAAAAGTAAAGCGTTTTCAAAAGACATTAATTGTCTAGTCATGACACATTTTTTACAGTCAATATATGGGGAATCATGGGGAAACAATTTGTAAAACTTAAAACTGAATAAAAGTTAAAAATTTCTAAAAAACAAAATATTGAATTTTATTAAGTTATTTTATTCAGCACTAAAAAATTATGTATTTTACGCTTCTTTAAATATTTATGATATATTTATGAGAGTAAGTATAAAAAAAAATGTATGAGTATTAAGAAATTAAATATTTATGAGAGTCAATAATAAAAAAATAAATAAATAATAATAATAATAATAAAACATATTTTATCCCTTTTCTCTTTCAGCTTCAACAAAGGAAAATATATTTTTAAAACTTTATTGCAAAACGTGAGAAAAAAAATATTGTAGGAGATACAAAGAAAATCTCCTTATTTCCGCTATTTACTTATCTGCTGTAAGAAGTTGAGTAGACCCTTCCGCATATTAGAAAGGATATAAAGAAAAAATTTAATCGAAAACAATACCCATAATTTTAAGGGTAATGAAATTTATGGAATTTTTTTCAGACAATAATCTTCTAGTCACGACAAATTCTTTGCAGTCATTCCTATATCATAAAGAAAAAAAAAATTGTAAAAATTAAAACTGAATAAACGTTGAAAATTTCTAAATAATAAAATATTGAACTATGAAGTTATATAATTAGGTACTAATATTTATACTTTTTATATGCTTTTCCCATTAAGATTATCTTAAATATTTATGAGAGTCAATAGTAAAAAAAAAAAAAAATAATAATAATAATAAAAAAGAAATTACTTTAAAAAACAAATATTCCAAATTAAAAAAAAAATATTATTATTAAATTAAAAAACAAATATTCGCTTTTTACGCTTCAACAAAGGAAAATAAGTTTTTATATCTTTATCGCAAAAGCGTTAGGAGAAAAAAAATTAACATAGGAGATACCAAGAAAATCTCCGTGTTTCTTAAAGCTTATCTGCTTTAAGAAGTTGAATAGACCATTCCGCATATTAGAAAGAAAAAATTGAATCCAAAATAATATCCATACTTTAACGGATAATAAAATGTATAGAATTTTCAAGAGACATTAGTTGTCTAGTCACGACAAATTCTTTACAGTCTTTTCGATACAATAAGAGAGAAATTTGTAAAACTTAAAACTGAATAAACGTTGAAAATTTCTAAATAGTAAAATATTGAATTTTATCAAGTTATTTTATTAGGTACTCAAAATTATGTATTTCATGTCCCATTGTATTCATATTAAATATTTATGAGATTCAACAGTAAAAAAAAAATACATGGTATTTATTCCTTTTCTCTTTCAGTTTCAACATAGGAACATATATTTTTATATCTTTATTGCAAGGCGTGAGAGAAAAAAATTAACGTAGGAGATACAAAGGAAATCTCTTTATTTCTTAAAGCTAATCTGCTTTAAGAAGTTGGATAGACCATTCCGCATATTAGAAAGAAACAATTGAATCGAAAATAATATCCATACTTCAATGGGTAATAAAATTTATAGCATTTTCAAGAGAATTAATTGACTAGTCACGACAAATTCTTTACAGTCATTTCGATATCATGGGGAGATAAATTGTAAAATTTAAAACTGAATAAACGTTGAAAATTTCTAAAACATCAAATGTTGAATTTTATCAAGTTATTTTATTAAATACTAAAAATTATGTATTTTACACTTTTCCCATTGTATTCTTATTAAATATTTATGAGAATTAAAAAAAAAAGACACACATTATTCCTCTTCTCTTTCAGCTTCAACAACAGAAAAATATATTTTTATATATTTATTGCAAAGCGTGAGAAAAAAACATTAACGTAGGAGATACAAAGGAAATCTCCGTATTTCTTAAAGCGTATCTACTTTAACAAGTTGAGTAGACCGTTTCGCATACGAGAAAAGAAATAAAGAAGACAAAATTGAATTTTCTTTAGGGAACATGGTACCTTTATTAGATCAAAAGAGTATCCCAACGGTTAATGCTAGCGCGATCGTGAGAGGGCGCGCAATGAGCTAACGTTTCTGTTTCTTGGCTTCTTGCATTCTTCGTATCGCTCTCATCCAAGAAAGTCTTGTGCGAATTGCTGGTCGCCGCCGTTAAGTTGCAAAGCAGATAGCGCGCCTGTGCTTAACCGGTGGATTAAAACATGGAAGAGCATGCTAGTGGTGTGGGCAGGCAGCAGCGGTCCAAGTCCCTGCCAGCAACGTATTTTAGAACCGTCAGCAACGGAGGATTGTGGCAGACGCCATCAGAACCTATGCCAGAACCCGTTGATCTGAGCTCAACTGATTCACCTGTTCAAAAGAAGCGGTGGTGGAGACGACTGTCTTCAGCAAGAAGGGCTGACTCTACGGACAGAGGCGGATCCGTATCTTTGCCCAACAATGTACCGAGGCAGGAATCCAGCCCCGAATCGGACGAATCCGGCCAGGAACCGGCCGGATGGCGTGCACGCTTCGTCAACTCTCTCCGAGGAACCATCAGACGTATGAGACAACTAATGACCAACTAAGAAGAGGTATCCATACCTGAAGCGCACATCAACCTTCAGTTAAATTGTACTTTTATTATTGTTGAGTTTGGACTCTTAGGATGGATCTCTAGTGGATGGATCTCTAATTATAGACTTTCATTTCTTGGTATGGATTTTATTACTTTTAATATCGATAGTTATGGCATCTTGTGGACTTTTATTACTTTTAATATTGCTACTGACAGACTCTTGTGGACTTTTATTACTTTTAATATTGCTACTGACAGACTCTTGTGGACTTTTATTACTTTTAATATTGCTAGGTTGTGAACTCTTGTGGACTTTTATTACTTTTAATATTGCCAGGTGCTGGACTTTTGTGAATTTTATTACTTTTAATATTGCTAATTAAGCATTATTTAGTTATATTTAGAAACAAGTTAAAACATTGCAATTAATACTTGTATTGTAATAGTGTTTGTTTATTATTTGTACTGATATATTATTGTGAAGTTACTTTCCTCGTCTTAGTATTTTGTATGAATGCCATTGTTATACCAACATAGTAATAAGTTAAACATTGCAAATAATATCTGTATTGTAATACTGTTTGTTTATTATTTGGACTGATATTATTAGTGTGAAGTTACTTTCCTCGTATTAGCATTTTGTTTGAATGCCATTGTTATACCAACATAGTAATAAGTTAAAACATTGCAAATAATATTTGTATTGTAATACTGTTTGTTTATTATTTGGACTGATATTATTAGTGTGAAGTTACTTTGCTCGTCTTAGAATTTTGTATGAATGCCATTGTTAAACCAACATAGTAATAAGTTAAAACATTGCAAATAATATCTGTATTATAACAGTGTTTGTTTATTATTTGTATTAATATTATTAGTGTGAAGTTACTTTCGTCGTCTTAGCATTTTGTATGAATGTCATTGTTATACCAACATTTGTAGAGCTATTATAAATAAAGGGATGTAAAACTCCCAATGGTCTAGTTCCTTGATCGTCCAGATTTTTCTGGCTTTCTTTGAGCTAGTCTTTTAGGAGATAAATCCTTTACTTATTTCATATAAAACTATAATAGGAATAAATATGTAAAAAAGGTCGAAATTGATATGCAAAAAGGAGAATTTGGTTTTCAAACTATGCCTGGCATCAATATTGAATATTACACACATTTCTCTTAATTTCATTTTACCACCGTAACCTATCCCCATCTAATTTTAATTTTAATTTAACTTCATAAAAATTGGATTATTATAATTAAAGCATCATTAAAATTTTATTTTATAAGATGTAGAAATGTTATAAAAGTGTTTTATATTATAAAAAAAATTCTTTTGAAATAATTATTTTAAAATGAAAAAAAAATTTTCTTCTAAAAGAAGATGTTTTTATTAAACATTTTTAAAAAACTTTCTATAGGATTTTATTTACATTTTTGTGTAAAATATTTAATTTGTTTTGAAAAATAATACTTTGAGGCTTTTTTCATGGACTAATTATCACTTTTCTTATGTTAAGTATAAAATTAACTGGATTACTATGCATCACATAAAAGCTAGCAGAATTAAAAAAATATAGTTAGTATTTTTTTGTTGAATAGTATGGAAAAAAACACACCGGATAGGGCATTGGCTTTCGATAGGACTTTTAACAATAACTTCTTCGCATTTGCGTGTCATACGGAAGAAAACCCCAACAATTCCTATCAGATAAGCTAATTATCAATATGAACCGATTTACACAAATTATTTCAATTACCATCTATTTTCCTCGTTATTGAAAGCAGTGACTACAATGATGTCATCAGAATATTTGAGTTGTAGATTGCTACTAATCACCAAGTAAGGCTAAAATGTTAATCGATATGAAAGTGATTTAAAAGTTATATTTTTTCTAGTTTTATTTATTTTATTATATTTTTTGTAGTTTGTTTATATATAATGTTTATATATATATATATATATATATGCATTTTGCCTTTTGTGTAAGTTCACATCAACATTATTCTTTCTCTTTCAACGCTTAGTTGTGTTATGAGATATAAAATTACAATTGAAAATTATTGAATTATATTAAGCTTTCTATTTAATAATTATTGAGCTTTCTTATTATTAAGCTTTCTATTTAATAATTCTTAAGCTTTCTATTTAAGTTTAAAACTTCTATATATATATCACCTCAATATTAAATTAAGCTTCTGTTGTATATGTTGTTGGTGTTGGACAATAACTAGTATTGGTATATCTAATCTGTTCTCCGTGGTAAGATTTACAGTACAAAATAATATCAAACACAAAATGAGAGAATTTTTAATTAGATGATAATTATTTCATTCTGATGATGATTATTCTCTCTGCTCTAAAATTTAAATTTTGTATCATTAATATCGGAAAAATTAATAATTTATGAAAAATATCTGGATTGAAGACTGAAAATATTTGCTTGAATAATTATAATTTGTAGAAGAGATTTTAATATTTTCAAGAGCGAACTTTTAAATGGCTTTCTAATGAATGGCTTTTATATATTTGAATATTAATATATATTAGAATAATAATTTATATATTTGAATATAGTAAATAAGAATAAAGATGAAGGGAGGAATAAAGAATTTTTTTAAATTATTTATGTTGGATTATCTGAAATTATTGAGATGTAAAATATGATGCCAGCTTTCTATTTCTTTTTTTATTTTAAATTGGAAAATGAAAAAACATATTTCTTATGTTGAAATTTATAAGTACATAATACTCAAAGAAAACTAACAGCATATAAATAAATGTTTTAAAAATACAACAATAATCCTAAGACTTCAATGTATTTATATCTGATACATGAAGAAAATATTCTATATTCAATGAATATATATATATTCAACAATATATTAAATGAATTTCTGCGAAAAAGTGAGAAATATATGATTAAAAGTAAATAAATTTAAATGACTGTAATAAAAATCAATTTTAATCATTTTTTAAATATTAGTTATTTGAAAAGTGAAGCAGATTTTAATTTTAGTAAATCATTAACATAGTAAAAAAAAATACTTTTTTTAAATAAGGAGGTTATTGTTATTATTAGATGCAACAAAAAAAACTTTTTAGGTGTTTAAAACAGTGACAAACAGAATTTTTAGATAAAATATATAAATTTAAAATAATTCAAACTATTTTTTGTGGAAATAAGTCATGAAAATGATAAGCTTGTAAATGAGATGAAAAATTGATTGAATGAGATGAAAAATTATATTCTTTTATCTTATTTTTCATTTGTTTTCAAATATTTCATGTCAAGTTCCTCTTGATTTTTATTTTGATATTTGATGCTTATTGTTTTGAAGAAATATTTCATAAAGAGCATGATGATAAAAATCTAAATAACACATCATTATAAATAAAAAATAATGCAGATCATTATAAATCAAAAATAATTCAGGTTACTTATCTCATAGTTTTATTTAAATACACTGTTGGAAGTTCATTATCATAAACATGGCGCAACTTTAGTTCTGTCCTAGAACCTTTTTATAGAAATACGTTTTTCTAGTTTCAAAGTGTAGGATTCTATTTGAGGGAATAAAAAATAACGTATTGACACATTTTAGCTATTTTTTTTAGGAGACTTCGTTAAAATCCCTCTATCTCTTTCCTTTTAATAGAATCAATATGTATAAAAGAAAGTGCGACCAAAGTGTAGCCAATGTTTTTAAGTGTGGTATTAACAGATTTTCTCTTTACTGATTAAATTTCTGGGCTATCGAATTAAGGATAATAAATCATAAATAGTTTAGGTTATCTATCTCATAGTTTTACTTAAATGCACTGTTGGAATTTCATTATCAGGAGCATGGCGTAACTGTATTCCTGTCCTAGAACATTTTTATAAAAATAGGTTTCCTCAGTTTTGAAGTGTAGGATTATATTTATTTTGCTTTAAAAGAGGGAATAAAAAATAATGTATTGACACATTTTAACTTTTTAGAAGACTTCATTAAAAACTCTCTCTCTCTTTCCTTTTAATAGAATCAATATGCATAAAGGAAAGTGCTGCCGCTATTTGCTTAAAGCTCGAACTTACTTCTGTAAGAAACATTAACTTCACCTCTAATGCATGAAATCTCTTTTTGCTCTGTTTTATATATATCATGTTGTTTTAAAACATCGTCTCTTTATAGGACTGATTACATTTCCGAACTACAGAATTAAGGATAATATTTCCAGCAAAATCTTTACGAAGAATAACTGAAAGGGTGAATTTTTTCTGCTAACGAAATACTCATGAATCACATTTTTTACTCTTTTTAACAAGGGATGACAATGAGAAAAGAGGGGAAAAACATCATCATCGTTTTGAGCTCGTTTTTTGCAAGGAAGAACGAGAAATGAATATGCCATCTGAATTGTCAGGATCTTGAGGGGTTTAGCTACGATTTCCTTAATGGTTGTTATGGGGGGAAGAGTTTATTTTTTTTATTTTTGTGAATTTTTTTTTTGAAAGAAAAGTAATGAAGACAGGGTTCAGAAGCAATTACTCTACGTACTGCCAAATTTTTCCTAAATGAAAGGTTTATACTACGCTACACTCATTGTTGTAGTTTTAGCTACATTCATTGTTGTAGTATTTGCTACATTCATTATTGTAGTATTTGCTACTTTAATGTTTCTTATTTATGTCTTTTACATTGTTAGATGAGACGAATTATAATTTTTTGCAATTAATTATAGTGATTGGAAAGATCGATTTGAATTTGTTTTTTTAAAATTTGTATAATTATATAGAGTATTAAAATATTTTACTACATAGTGATTTTTTTAATATATGGAGTTCATTCCGGGGAGATTATATATATATTTTTTATTATTGTGGATATTTTTGTAAAGAAAAGTAATAAAGGCAGATAACAGAATAAAGTTAAAATAACAGAATAAAGGTTAAAGTAATACTAGAATATAAATAATTCAATATAAAAGTAATAACCGATAACAGAATAAAGGTAAAAGTAATAAAGGCAGAAGCAATAACTCTGTTTACTGCCAAATTTTTCCCAAATAAAATGTTTCTACTAAGCTACATTCATTGTTGTATTTGCTACATTCAATGTTGTAGTATTTGGTACTTTAATGTTCCTTATTTATACTTTTTTATAATGTTAGATGTGATGGATTATAATCTTTAACAATTAATTAAAACGATTGGAAAGATCGATTTTAAAATTTGTGTAATTACATAGGGTATTAAAATCTTTTACTACATTGTGATTTTTTTTTTTTGAATATATGTGAATTCATTATTTATTTTTTAATCTTGTGGGATTTTTTCTTCAAAAGAAAAGTAATAAAGACAGAGTTCAGAAGCAATTACTCTACGTTCTGCCAAATGTTTCCTAAATGAAATGTTTCTACTAATCTACATTCATTGTTCATTATTTATGGCTTTTAAATTGTTAGATGAGACGGATTACAATCTTTCACAATTAATTACAAAGATTGGAAAGATTGATTTGTATTTTTTTTTATAAAATTTGTGCACTTGCATGGGGTAATAAAATCTTTTACTACACTGTGAATTTTTTTAATATTTGTGAGTTCATTTCAGGGAGAGCTCATTATTTATTTTTTAATCTTGTGGTATTTTTTTTAATAGAAAAGTAATAAAGTCGTAGATGAAGTAATTACTCAGAAGTAATTACTCTACGCGATGCCAAATGGTTTCCAAATGAAATGTTTCTACTAAGCTTCATTCATTGTTACATTATTTGTTGTAATATTTGCTACTTTACTGTTGTATTATTTGTTACATTCATTGTTATAGTATTTGTTGCATTCATTGTTGCAGTATTTGCTATTTTCATTGTTCATTATTTATGTCTTTTACACTGTTAGATGAGACGAATTCAATAGTTCACAATTAATTACAATGATTGGAAAAAATGTTTCTTTAAAAAATTCATATACTTAAATGGGGTATTAAAATCTCTTTCTAAATTGGGAATTTTTTCTAATATATATGACACGAAATAAAACCAATTTTTAAAATTTGAAATATTTAAACTTTTTTTATTTCCGTTTCAATGAACTTATACTAACAGTATTTGCGAGGGTCAGTATTAAATGGATTAAAGAAAACAGTAAGGGATTAAACTTATTCAGTTAAAATGAAATTTATATCAAATATCCTCAGGACAGCACTTTTTATCTTTTTATATCTTCATTTCCAATAAAGATTCATCCTGGCTGTAGATTTCTCAACAAAACTATCTCACTTTTAATTTTTCCCAACTTTTGGAAAATGGAATGAATTTTCAAAAGAAATACAATTCGAGATCCTAATAAACTAATATTTCCTTGTAAAAATTTTTGTTTGATTGGCAGTTTAACAATTTTTTTCTATACATAAAGGCAAATTAGTTGTGATTTATGTGTATTAATAAAAGTTATGCATTTAGTGATGATATCTTGCAAATTATTTAACTTATATAGCTCCTTATATATAACAATTTATAAAAATGTATATTTTGAAGTATTTTTTAAAAATGTTTTAGCTTTTTGTCTTGATATTCTATTGTAACTCTGCAAGGATGAAATACGTATTAAAAAAGTATTATAATAGATTTACATTCATCTCATCAATAAATTTTTTTATAATTTTTTATATTGATGGTATTTCTCTAAGCATTTTGTGTGAATTTCATATATATCTTTTTTTTTCTTCTTTTTCTCTCAAAACTTTCAAAGTAATTTTATTTTATTTTATTTGATAATGGTAGCTTCAGAAGTGTTATTTATGAGCTCTATTTATGAATACATCAAAAAAATATAAAACTTCCTCTCTACAGGACACTGAAATAGCAAGTGGTTTTAGTAATATTAATGACAAATATTAAAATTAGTTATTGCAATAAATCATATAATTTATGAGGTGCTCTATAATTGCTGCATTTTATTATTCTGTAGGACCATTAAGACTACATTCACTTTCGGTTAGAATATGAAAATTACAAAAGGATGTTGTGGAATAGTAGGTTTCCATCTTATTTTTTCATAGATCATATTTATGCTGTCATATCTCTCACCCTATTTTTTTATTTAGAAAATAATTAACAATCATTCATAGTAAATGTCACTTTTATTTAGAATTGTGAATAGAAAACATTTAAAAACGAAATTTTAAATGGATAAAACAGGCTTAATTACCACAAAATCAACCAATTATAAAAAGCAATAGGAGCTGGGAAGTTTTGTCATAACTAGCTAAGAGTTAAAAAAACAAAATTTCAGTCTCTTTAAAAACTTGACATTTTTCATTTTAGTATCATTGAATAATAGAGAACTAATATATTGCAATTATATTTGTGAAATAATAAAATAACATAAATTATTTTAGTGAACTTACGTTTAACTACCAGATTGTTCATGTTATCTTTATTTTTAATCATTTTATTGTATGTATATACATTCTTCCATATGATTGTCATACTGCCATAATATCAAACCTCTTCTTTAATCCCCACTTTTATACAAATTTTCTCCACCTTCTTGAATGAAAATACTGAAAAAATCATTTCTTAAATAATATAAAATCAATAATAGGAGAAATACCAACTTTTCAATACCAAGTTGGAAAAAATGTTGGTTCTTTTTTCATTTAGTGTTATAAAATTTGAAAATTTAAATATGATATTATTTAATATTCGGTTAATAGAATAAAAATGAATGTTTTGCTAGTGAATATGCTATTTAATTTTAAATATTTTATTCCAACTATTGTAAGTTGATTTTTTTTAATTTCATGTATATTAAGTGAAATAAAACATATGTTTCTTAGAAGTAATATGCTTTTTTAGAATATTCTAAAAGTAAGATTGTTCGAAATAAATTTATATAATTGAAATTTCAAAAAATGCAATCAGTGCTTCATGTTTCATATATTAAATTTCATCTTTAAATATTATGCTTTATGAAATAGGAAAAAATCAATTTAATATTTACTAATAAAGAGTTTCCTCCTTTCCAAGTTTTTTTTTTTTTTCTGCTTACCGTCAAAGACAACATGATGTGAAAAATTATCAAACGATCTCTCCAAGGTGAAGAATTTCTCTGGCATTATCATTATTGACACATTAGTCGCTTTAAAGGTAAAGATTATTTTAAATTGTTGGAATTTCTAAGTATTTATAATAATCCATTAAACAAATGTGATTTTTTTTGTTCACTTATTAATTTTTTAGCAATATTTCAATTCCAAAACTCGCAAAAAGCAAAATCTTATTTGTAATTTCAAACTACAAGTTGTTTGTATAATAGCGAATAATAGCTAAAATATAAATTATAGTTAAAAAATTAAAATTTTGGCATAAGAATAATTTTAACTGTTTTGAATAAATTTTAAACATAACCTTGCCCAGTTTAATCAATTAGGGAAATGCCATTTTTATTATATTTATATAAAAAAATTTTTAATAAAGAAAACATATCAAAATAAAAATCTTAATAAACATTTTATGATTTCAAATCAACTGTTCTTTTTATATAATATATAATAATTCTTTTTTATGTATATATTATTCTTTTTATATAATATATAATATATATAATTCTTTTTATATAATATATAATATATATAATTCTTTTTATATAATATATAATATATATAATTCTTTTTTTATGTATATATTATTCTTTTTATATAATATTAATATAGAAGAAACCATAAATCTACAAATATTATAATGATTAATTGTTCAAACATAAATTTTTGTTAAAAAAATTTTAATTTTGGCTCAAGGATTATTTTAATTGTTTTGAATAAAAAACTTTATGTTTTATTGTTATGTTTATTTGAACTTTAGTTTAATCAACAGTTTAGTTTAATTAATTAAACATCATTTTTAATATCTTTACATAAAAAAATTATGATTTCAAGGCCACTTTCCTTTCCTGCTCAAGGATTATTTTAAAGGTTTTGAATAAACTATAAACATAACCATTCACAGTTTAATCAATTAAACAAACATTATTTTTAATATTTACAAAAAAAAAAAAAAAAAAAAAAATTATTATAAAGAAAAATATAAAATTAAAAGTCTTGATATAAAACAGTTTATGATTTCAAATCCACTGTTATTTTCATATAATATATATATATAATCTAAATAAGTTTCATATAGAGCCACCTTGAAAAGCCAACATTTTCATAAAAGTTATATTTTACCAAGGCAATCCTCTTAATTCTACCTATTAATTCAGTAGAACACATCAACAAATTTGAAACCGCCTATTTTGAAAAACAAATAATAAAAGATTTTCTATTGGTTCACTTAAAACCATGTTCCTCCCTTTTCAAATCTCATTTTCTTATGTAATAATCAATGTACCAAACAAAATACCAAATTTTGAACCTCAAAAACGGCAATGAAACATTTTATTGTACTAAAATCGATATCGTTTTCCTCTTAAAGCCCCGAAATAAAATCAATACCTTACATGACGCAACATTCTTCCTTTTCCCACTTTCTTCCAATTGCCGCTTTTTAAAAATAGTGTTATAAACCTCCATTTAATAGATTTAATTGAAGGCAGTTTATTTCTGAAACTGAACAGTGCTTAGAGTGAAATAAATTCCAAAAATGAATTACCCTGGTAACGAAATAATTAATTCGATAAGGGATATTAATAGCTTGTGCGTAATTCAATCACTAAAAGACATTAGAGATACACAGTCCTCTAGTCTAGGGAGTAGCAATAACTAGAGCAATCTTCCATCAAGTTCTGTTAAGATTAGTACAAAATCTCGTCCAATGTAAAAGAAGAGTTGCTGCAAGTTTTTGTTTCGGGCCCATCTGTTGTTTGCGCAGATTGGTGTTGATCTGTGGTTCGAAAGGACACCAGAGGGCGTTTCGGAGCAGACTGGAAGAAGATCTCAATCAAATTGTTCTAAGAAGATTTCCCAAAGAATTTAATTCTTAAAATTGGCAACAAAGAAAACATGGTGAGCATTTTTTCTAAAACATTTGCTGCTCTTATGGTGTTCCCCTTTTTTCTTAGTGAAGATGATTTCGTATTATTAGATTTTGGTAACATTTATTTTATAAAGTTTATTTGTAAATACTATTTTAAAGAAATGGGGAAATTCATTGATCAGTAAGATATTTGTTTATCTTTACAAAATGATAGAAAGCAGTACATTTCAATATTTTAAGATAGAATAATTAATAAAATTCCTCAAATAATAATTAAACGTAAATGCATTTTTTATAAAGATAATTAATTACATGTAAAATAATTAATCTCTAAGAAATTCTTGTTATCTTATGTGTGTGTGTTTGTGGGTGTTCAGGAATTGGTTCAAAAATCAATTCAAACTGATTTTTTTTATACTTTAATATTAATATGTAACATTAATTGAGATTTTTGATTTTGAGATACTTTGAATTTAATATTAAAAAGTAATAGTGAGGTGTTACATTAAATAAATGTAATAATTTCTTTTTGCATGCCGTATTTCCCTTCAGAAATGCTTTCTAAGTATCCTAGATTTAATTAATTTAATTAATTCATTAATTAATTAATTTTCTTTCCGGACGAAGATTTTTTTTATTAATAAAAAAGTTTTATCATGTATAAAATAACACTTATTTACAAAAGAAATCTTTCTGTAATTTATAATGGTATAAATTAAAAATAAAGTAGCAATATATGTGTATATTTAAAATCTTTTTTTTTCTCTCAAATGTGAGTTACAAATGTTATTATGTGAATTACAAAATGCGTTTTAATTGTTATTTTTTTCTCTTGTATAATTTACAATGAAATGAAATTGTTTATAAATATTTATTCAACATATGACTGCATAAATATTTGATAAAATTGTATGCTTAATTAGAAACTATTATTTATTATTAAAAAAATACTTGACATTAATTTATGTTCATCAGTTGTAGTATTTTTATTACACATGTATTTTTGTGATAATAAATTAAAAGTAAAATAGTAATATATGTGTATATTTAAAATATTATCTTTCTTTCTTCAAAAGTATAAAAAATGTGTTTTAATTGTTATTTAATTGATAGTTACTAAATTTTAATTAATAGTTATAAAATGTGTTTTAATTGTTTATTTTTTCTACCTTGTTTAATTTACAACGAAATCATTTTCTTTTTCATATTTATTCACCTTATGACTGCATAACTATTTAATAAAATAGTATGTTTAATCAGAAACTACAGCTTATTTAAAAAAAAATTATTAATTAATTTATATTCATGAATTGTAGCATTTTTATTACAAATGTGTTTTTGTCCAAATACATTAAAAGTAGTAATATATATGTATACGAGGGTCACTCTGAAATTTTTGAGATACAGCTACATGGTACAAGTTTAACTTACCAAATTTTAAGAATTTTTTTGGAGTTGGTTAAATTATGGGGCACGCAAGGACAAACTAATTTTTTCATATGCAGTTCTTCATGAATAATTCTATGTATAGCTGCGGATCCAATGTTAAGTTTCTTCTGTATCATTTGGAAAGTGCAGCGATTATCATCGACTAACATTTTTCGTATGGCCGACATGTTTTCTGGAACTACACCTGTGAAGGTCTTCCTGTGTGTTCTGGATCCAGAAGAGAACTTTGGCCTCTACGAAATTCGGTAAACCATCTAAATACAGCAGCACGAGAGGGAGCTTCGTCTCCATATGCTAGTTGCAGACGTAGAAGCAATTCTTCTTGATTTAACCCCACTTTAAAATCATAGAAAATCACAGCGCGATAATGCTCTCGCTTCAATTCCATTTTCTTTTCTTTAAAAATCTATTCTACGAGAGCCAAATTGTAATTATTGCCACAAATTATCATCTGCGGCCATAAAAGAGTTCAAATTTACAAATTTAACGAATATTTTTTTTCCTGCGTTTGTCGTCTGCCACTGTCTCAAAAATTTCAGAGTTATCCCCGTATTTAACATCATTCTTTTCTCAAAACTTATATGAGTTACAAAATGTGTTTTAACTGTTTGTTTTTTCCTACCTTGTTTAATTTACAACGAAATGATTTTTTTAAAATATTTTTTCAACTTATGACTGCATAACTATTTAATAAAATAGTACGCTTAATCAGAAACCATTGTTTATTAAAAAATATTAGAAATTAATTTATATTCATCAGTGGTAGCATTTTTATTACAAATGTGTTTTGTGTTAAGAAAAAAAAATCAAATGATTTTTTTTTAAGCCTACATTCCATGTAATTTATTATTTATTTCCTTTTTGAAAATCTTAAAAAAATTAAATGTTGAATATAAATAATTAATTGATTATCATGTGTAATTTTAATAAATTTTTATTATCATAATATTAATTAAATAATTGTAATAAATTTTATTCTTAATAATAATAAAATAAATTTATTATTAAATTATTAAAAATAAATTGTACTAATTTTAGATATACTTGAGAGCCAGAAAGTACTAAATACTCTTAGATTAATCCACCTTTTAATAATATATTTAAAAAAATTAAAAAAGGATGAAATAATTTTTATTTTTAATCTTTTGAAAAAGTTATTTATTAATATTATATATCTATAATTAATCTTTTATTTTGTGTAATTTAAATAATTTTTATTCGTATTAATAATAAAATAAATTTATCATTAGGTTATTAAATTGATAGATACATTGTTAAATCAAATTTTACTAATTTTAGATATACTTGAGAGCCAGAAAGTACTGAATACATTCAGATAAATCCCTCTTTTTATAATATATTAAAAAAAAAACTAAAACTAAAATATTATAAATTATTGTTTTTAATTTTAATCTTTTGTAAAAGGGTTATAATTATTATATAATTATAATGATTAATTGATTATCATGTGTAATTTCAAAAATTTTTGTCCTTAATAACAATAAAATAAATTTATATTTAAATTGTTAAATTATTAAACAAAGTGCTAAATTAAATTGTAATAATTTGAAACAAACCTGAGAACCGAAAGATACTGAATATTCAAGGATTAAGAAATATTTTTATAATTTATTAAAATAAATTTTAAAAAATTGAATAATTTTTTTTATTTTTAATCTTTTGAAAAAGTGCTTTATTTATATGATATATCTATAATTAATTTATTATCATGTGTAATATTAATAAATTTTCTTGAAAATAATGAAAACATTTGACTAACTAACTAATTAACTAATTTTGATATTACAATACTAATTGTACAATAGTACACACATAAATTGTACTATACTAATTATATTAATTTGAGACAGATTGAGAGCCAGAAAGTACTAAATATTCTCAGAATGATAAATCTTTTTATTATATATTTAAAAGAATAAATAAGAACAAATTCATTTTATTTTTAATCTTATGGAAAAATGATTTGTTAATATCTACTATTAATCGATTATTTTCTGTAATTTTGATAATTTTTATTCTTAATAAAATTTAAATAAATTTATTATTAAAATATTAAATTAATAAATAATTTATTAAAATAAATTGTTATAAATTTAGATACACTTGAGAGCCTGAATGCATTGAATACACTTCGATTAAGAAATATTTTTATAATTTAATATAAAACTAAAATAAAATTTTTTATTTTTAATCTTTTGATAAAATGTTTTATTAATATTATATATCTTTAATTAATTTATTTTATTGTGTAATATTAATAATTTTTATTTTAAATAATAAATAAATTTATTGTTATAATTTTAGATATACTTGAGCGCCCGAAATTACGGAATAGACTCAGATTAAACCGTCTTCTTGTAATTTGTTAAAAAAAAATTGTATTCTTAATGTTTTGAAAACTTGTTTTATTAATGTAATATATCTATAATCAGTATACCAAAATGTTTATTATCTACACAATAAGTATTTTATGCGTATTACATTACATTTATATCATCATAACTCGTAGAATATTCTTCTGCATTGTGTAGAAATATAGGTGTACAAACATATATGTATTTATCTCAATTTATGAAAATAATTAAATTCAACATTTTAACAAAACTGAACCAAATAAATGTTCTCCAACTATTTTTCTTCCTCTATAATACTTTTTTGAATTTAGACAAAAATTCATTCAGGTATTTTAAATCTCTTTCATAAATACAACAATTTAAAAAATATTGCTTCTGAAATATTCAAATGTAAGAAACATTAAATGTAAATAATAAGTAACGTAATTTAAATTTAAAAAGTTGGCCAGAAATAAATCTGTAAAATATATACAATAAAATTTTAATGAATACTCAGATTGAGATTTATTTTTATTGATATGTTTTTAGTAAATAATCTGGTGCTAATAAAAAAAAATATTTTAGCACATTAATAATTTCAATATTCGTTGTGTCTGAAATCCTAGTGAAGGAATATGACTTTTTCGCATTTTGATTGATTTGTTCTATTTTTTAATTGCTTTTTTTATCAATTTAGAAAAGAAAATAACTCTTCCACATATTTAATTGGATTAAACCTTTTTTATACAGCTTAAAAATCACTATACATTAATCAATTGCGAATTACGCAATTTTATTTGAATTTGGTACTACAACATTAAAGAAGGAGAAAATAATCTCCTCAGTAAATCGGAGTTTCCTATTTATACATCACTATACAATATCAAATTATTTGGTTTTTAAATTGTAATTAGTTAATACAGAAACATATATAGACAAAATTTATTGTACTACATGAATTGAAATTTAATAAAAAAAATGTTCATCATGAAAATTTTAGTATTAATTAACGTTAAATGAAATTATATGAATATATTATACTATTATAATCCACTTTTTAAAAAGTAAACTAGAGAACTTACAATATAGCAATAATTTAAATAACTAGACGGTATCCTTTAATTTTTTTCATCACTGTGTGTTTGTTATTCATGAAAGAATATCAACGGTATAATCAAAAAAGAAAGGGAAAAGGGAAAAAAAATTGCTGGTATGTACTGATGAGGGGAAAAAAAGATACGTTGAGGGAGTCATTAAATTTACATGTATTTTCTGTAGCTGAAATCACCGATTTCAAAGCAATCATTGCAATTCAAGTTTCAGCAGATAAGGTAGAACATTCTTAAGCAGAACTGAATTAGGTGTGCTCTTTACTAAATTCTCATTACTAAATGTTATTCATGCATAAATTTTGATACGAATGCATATGCGTAACTTGAATTAACTTAACTTTACGAATAAAAACTTTTTGAAAACTTCTGACGGGTTGTAGTGATGAGGGGAAAAAATGATGCGTTTATTATACGCTGAGGGAGTCATCAAATGTACGTTTATTATACGCTGAGGGAGTCATCAAATGTACGTTTATTATACGCTGAGGGAGTCATCAAATGTACGTTTATTATACGCTGAGGGAGTCATCAAATGTACGTTTATTATACGCTGAGGGAGTCATCAAATGTACGTTTATTATACGCTGAGGGAGTCATCAAATGTACGTTTATTATACGCTGAAGGAGTCATCAAATGTACGTTTATTATACGCTGAGGGAGTCATCAAATGTACGTTTATTTTATGTAGCTGAAATCACCTATTTCCATGCAATCATTGCAATTCAAGTTCCACCAGATAAGTTAGAACGTTCTTGAGGAGAATTGGACTAGGAGTGCTCTTTACTAAAAATTATTCTTATATAAATTTTGAATAATATATGCGAAACTTGAATTAAATTAACCTTACGAATAGAGATTTTTTGAAATAATATTTGTTGTTCAAATATTTTTTAAAGTGACATAACTATCAAAATTCATTTAATCCCAAACTAATATTCTGTATTTTGTAATAACTGCTTTTTACATTATTGATCTAACAATATATTTTTTTGTCTTATTCTTACAGAATGAAACGTCGAGCCAAATTATTAAATCGAATTCTTTTCAACATCGTTGGCTGTCGATATTGATAGCGTTTCTACTCCTTTCAATTTTTATCGGACTTTATGAATTAGTCCAATACTTGTGGAATAAATGGCGAACAAGGGAACCAGTTCCCAGAGAAAATGAAGCATTTGAGATGCAAGAATTCGGCGAAATTCGTCAGTGGTTTGAGAGGAATGCACAGTGGAACCGTAATGGTAAGAACTGATTTTGAACAATAATTGTATACTGTATTTTGAACATATTTTCCATTTATGATCCCCATTTTCAGAATAATTGCATTTACACCTTTGAAATGTTATGAATATTTTTGCTATGAATATAAGACATCTGGTTCATGATAAATATAACTTATCATTTGATTCAAACCTTTACATAAAGTGATATTTTTTTTTTTGTTTAGCATGAATTGCTTTCAGTTTCCTTGATTTTGTACACATTTTACCATGACCTTTTTAAAGAGAAATAAAATTTTAAAAACATTATACAAGGCTTAGCCATTATAAATAATAAATTAAAATCAAAACGTTTAAAATAGCTAAAAACAAGATGATCGTTTAATTTTTTAAACAAATCATGAACAAACTGTTTTTGAAAATGCTAAATAGTCTCCAACCAAATCAAAAACTGAAATCAATATTTTTGAGCTGCAACACTATAAAATCAGTAAGTCTCTAACTAAAATAATATTCTTCACCGAGAGAAAAAATATCTCTTTGGATTAAAATTGCGATTCACTTAGCACGAAATTCCTAATGAATGGTTTAACTCATATCAAGAGCAAAAAATTGTTTCTATTTCTTCATTGGTGCAACAGTCCCATGGTGGGTCAACGCAGTCTGCCTGCCGGCAGGTTTAGGATATATTATTAGGTCTGGATAGCTTATGATTTTATCACTGTGTGGGTGATCATTTATATTTATATAATTATCAGAAAGGAAGTCATGGAATTTTTGAACGTCATATAAATCCTTCAACAGTAATATATGTATAATCAAAGAAATTTCGTAGAATATTTATCAGATAATGTATTTCAAACATAATTTTGAGTTTTATGTTATACATTTAATTTTTTTCAACAATTAATTAATTGTAAAAAAGTGTCAAACTGTAAATATCCTTTTTAAAGCTTTTTTTATTTATATTTATTTCAAATACTAATATTTATTTCAAAATCTTGATGTCTATTGGTTTGAGGTATAAATAGTACCAGTTTTCTATTCAATTATTTATACTTTTTTTTATCAAGAATTAACATGGTACCATGATGCCAAAAATATATGCTTAATGTTTTAAATTCTTTTTTGAGAGTGTAATGAAAAATAAATGACATTTAATGCAAAGGAAATAAAGCAATAAAAATATATTTTGTAAATATAATTCATTAAAAATATTTCCGTTTTCCATTATGGTAATAATCTTCGTAGGTTTTGTTTTCAATGAAAATTATTTATTTATTCGTAATTTATTTATTTGTAATTATTATTATTATTAAATTATTTATTTATTTTTATCTATTGAAAAATCCATCATTATCATTTTAAAAATTGGTGCAACAACCCCATGGTGGGCTAGGCCCGCCTGCCTATTGTTAGATTTCGAGACGTTTTATTTTTTTCAGCTCAATTTATGCATTTTTTCTACGCCCAACGCCAAATTAGACCGGGACTTAGCGTGTAGAGCTTCGAGAATCTGAGATCTTGCTTCAAAACTTGACAAGCGATGCCGGGCCAAAAACTCTAAAATCTATTCTAAAGACGGAAAGATAAATCTATAAGCTCGAAAAGTTTTTCCTTTAGGATTGAAGGGAAGTGTAGGAAAATGAAAATATCCCAGATGGAACTGTTTGTTCAAAATTATGGTGGTACAAAGTGAATAAAAGGCTCCATGTAGTGAACCCTGGGTGGCACTGAATCTGCCACAAATCTGCTATTCTAAATGCGAAATGTAAAATGGCAGGCTTTTGAAGACAAGAGAAGTTATTAACAGATTCATATATTCTTTTTCTTCACTGGCGCAACAGCTTCATGGTGAGTGAAAGTCGTCTGCCTATTGGCAGATATCGGGATAGAAGATGTTTTGTGATGAAGGGTTGTTAGCCCTACGTCCAACACTTTACAGTCATGTTAGACTGGAACCTATGGTTCAAAGCGGATTCTGAGCCGTTACAAATATCCATAGCACAGCCGGGACACGAACTTGTGGCCCCGAGCTCCAAAGCGCTAGTTACTCGGCCAAGATACCCCCTCCCCTCCAATTGTAAAATTCAACAAACCATAATTGATTTTTTGAGTTTATCTGGGCATGAATTAAAAACAGAAAATTTTGAAAAAATAGAAATGTAATTTTGAAACAGAAATATAATATTTAGATAGATTGTAATTTGTTTTTCTTTTTTCAGAACCGGAACAGGATAGATCTGTCCACTCCCTGGACCGCGTGTCGAGCCAACGACAGCAGAATGCATATGTATTTGGTGATCGACGATTTTCAGTGTAACCAACAGTAATCCCAGCTTTACTTGAAATGTTGTCTTGTGCAATTTCTGATGTGCAATATATGCAATCTTCTGTTATCTTGTGCAATTTCTGATGTGAAATATCTGCAATCTTGTGTTATCTTGTGCAATTTCTGATGTGTAATATCTGCAAACTTGTGTTATCTTGTGCAATTTCTGGTGTGCAATATCTACAATCTTGTGTTGCCTTGTGCAATTTCTGATGTGCAATATCTGCAATTTTGTGTTATCTTGTGCAATTTCTGCAGTTTTCCTTGATGTTATCTTGTGTAACTTCTCCCAACAAAAATTTATTTCTCATTAAACTCAGAAACATTTTGACATTATTTGAAATGAAACCAATTGTTCTCATTATATTTAGCTTATTAAAACACAAACTAAGAATGTTAATTACTTCTTTTATCGCAGAAATGCAGTTTGTATATCAAGCCCTTAGTGACAATGCTGCTAATTTAGCAATTGTTCATTTTAATGCAGACTCAAATGTATGTCATATGTAATTGTAATAACGAATGTGAACAATCAATATAAATTTCAATTTTATTTTCTAATTAACAATACAAAATTCTCAATCTAGACTTACTGTAAAGAAACTCCATTATGAATGTGAAGAATTATATTGTTTTTCATTGTGCATCTTGGTATTTTATATAAAATGTAGGTATTAATTTCTGTATATAGCAGTCATTAACAGATTTCTTTGTGAAAAATCTGAACAATCATTATAATCTTGAATTTTTTTTTCTAACTATGATACAAAAGAAAATACAAAATTTTCAATCTAGATTTACTGTAAAGAAATTCAACTATGGATGTGAAGAATTATATTGTTTTTCATTGTGCAGCTTGGTATTTTATATAAAATGTAGGTATTAATTTCTGTATATAGCAGTCATTAACAGATTTCTTTGAGAAAAATATGAACAATCATTATAATCTTGAATTTTATTTTCTAACTGTGGTACAAAATTTTCAATCTATATTTACTGTAAAGAAATTCAACTATGGATGTGAAGAATTATATTGTTTTTCGTTGTGCATCCTGATATTTTATATAAAATTTAAAGATTAATTTCTGTATATAGCAACCATTAACAGATTTCTTTGTGAAAAATATGAACAATCAATATAATCTTGAATTTTATTTTCTAACTATGATACAAAATTGTCAATCTAGAATTACTGTAAATAAATTCAACTGTGGATGTGAAGAATTATACATCTTGCGCATCTTGATATTTTATATAAAATTTAAGTATTAATGTCAGTATAGCAGCCATTAACAGATTTCTTTGAGAAAAATATGAACAATCAATATAATCTTGAATTTTATTTTCTAACTATGATACAAAATTTTCAATCTAGATTTACTGAAAAGAAATTCAACTATTGATATGAAGAATTATGTTATATTTCATTGTGCATCTTGTTATTTCATGTAAAATTTAGGTATTAATTTCTGTATATAGCAGCTGTTAGCAGATTACTTTGTGCAAAATGTTGGCTCGATATCATGTTTGTTTGCTCAATATGTGAATAAAGTTTTTCTCTTATCTTGTATAGTTTTTTTATTAAAAATTAAATTTTATTAAATTGGAATTTTAAAACCTTGTGGGAATCTAAAATTTTGATTTCTAATAAATATATGAACAAGTAAAATGCAATTACATATTTTATTCAAATATCAAATCAGAAAAGTATATATATAATATTTCAAACGGGCACTTTTGAATTGGAAACAATACAATGAAAATTAAAAAAATATTATTTAGGTATCATTAATTGTTGTAATATCATTAAATTTAGATATCATTCATAGTATTAAATTGTATTAAATTGTAATTTAAGACATTTTGCAGTTGATCCTAAATTTGGACTTCTAATAAATATAGGGACAAACAAAATGCAATTACATTTTATATACGAATAACAAACCAGAATAGAATATATATAATACTTAACAAATCAGAATAGCATTTATATAATATTTGAAAAGATATTTTAAACTGGAAACAATACAATGAAAATTTAAAAAAATATATTATTTAGTTATCATTAATTGTAATAATAAATTTTTTAATTAAATTAAATTTAGGTATCATTAATTAATATTAAATTGTATTAGATTGGAATTTAAGACATTGCGGTGATCCTATATTTTGACTTCAAATAAATATATAAACAAGCAAAGATGCAATTACATATTATATGCAAATAATAACTCAGAATAGCATATATATAATATTAAAAACGGGATATTTTAAATTGGAAACGGGATATTTTAAATTGTAAATAAAAAATATATAATTTAGCTATTATTTTAAGCAAGAATTAATTAAAAATAACATGCCTTCTTTCATCAATATTACAATGACAGTACTTTAAAAAATTCGCAGAAATCTAGCACTAAATCTAGCATGAAATTCATTATAATTCATGAAATATGACAATTTGATACATTGATTTAATGAGTCAACACATTGGTAAAGGTCATAACAATTAAAAAGTTATTTTAATAAATCAGAATGAGTTTTGAATACTTAAACAAATTTAAAACTTCCCTTTCAATTTAATTCATTCATTAAAAATTCTATTATTTAGTTCTTCTTTAAAAAAATTCTCCAGAATAAGTACTTCATTTTTATTTAATTATACTTTCTAATCATTAGAATACTTTTTTTAAATTTTTAATTGCACCACAGATAAATGTTCGAGGATTTATTTAATGATCCGGAAAAAAATTTATATTTTAATGATTTCAAACTATGTTCAATCCGAAATCTCTCTTCCTTAACTATTAAAATTGTTTATTTTTAATAATTTTTATAAAAAATGCTGAAAGATAAATTTCAAAATTGTAATTATTTTTAATAAATTCTACGGTTTTGATTTAAATGAGAAAAATTCAATTTATTTTTGTTATTTTAGAGTGTGGCTGGGCTCGAAGTGATTTTAATTTCATTAAAAACATCAAGAAATAAATGTTCGACAGAAATTTGATTATAAAAAAAATTAGCATAGTTATACTACTGTGCCCAAAAGGTAAGACCATTTTTTTTTTCAAAAACTACTTATTTATCCTTCCAAATATATTTCATCTTCCTCAAAGTAATCCTCTCCGGACACAATGCCCTTATGCCAACTTTTTTCCCATTCCTCAACGCATGCTAGAAAATCATCGGCAGGGATGGCCTTCATCGCGGTGATTCACGTTGAATCTCTTCAATCGACTCTACACGGTGTCCCCGGAGTGGTCTTTTGAGTTTTGGGAATAGCCAGAAATCCCAAGGTGTGAATAAGAGGGTTGTGGACCGATATGGGTTTCATTTTTGGCCAAAAAGTCACTAAGAATCAATGCAGTGTGAGCTGACGCATTCAGTGTTTTCGGTACCAATCGAGATTTAACGCGTTTGAAACCCAAATTGTAATTGGCCGATCCTTTTGAAATTCCAACATCATCAACAAGGTCTCTAATTGTAAATCGACGGTTTGCAAGCACCAAATCTTTAATTTTTTGGACATTAGCTTCGTCGGTGGAAGTTAATGTTCGACCAGAAGGCTCTTCGTCTTCAACGCGGGCTTTCCTTCACTGAACTGTTTATACCACTTCTAAACATTTCTTTCTGATACAGGAATGCTCACCGAATGCCTTCCGCAACATTATATACGTTTCTGCAAACAAAATGAATAAAAGTTCTTTGCTCAATAATTTCAGACATTTCAAAAATCGCCGGAATCAATTTTAGTGTCTCAGAAAGCCAAGCGTAACTCAAACACAACCTGAAAAGGAAAAGAAAAAAATTGATATTACATAAGCTCCGGGAATTTTAAATTAAAAAAATAGCAAGAAGTACCATCCTCTCAGATGGTACCACTCCCTCCCACACGATTCTAAAACACGTAAAAATAGTGTTACCCATTATAAAGCTAACGACTTTCCGGGTTCAGGTTTTTCGAAAAATAGTCCTTAGATAAGCATATAACAATTACCATATATTTGCGACAATTAGGGACCAGTTGTCAATGCCATAAAACTATTGATTATGACAAAAAAATTGTGATTGCTGAACGTGTGGCTATTTATTCAAGAATATTTACTTTTTGGACACATTAGTACTAGTTCAATAAACTAAAGCTTGAACTTAGTATTCATGAAACTCTTTAAATATAAATTTACATATTTAATACATGCTCTTTTGGTGATACATTGCATGAATTTTGCAAACATTTAACAAAATACAGAGATATTATTTAAGTGATATCTTCTATACTTGAATGAAATGGGAGATTGAATTCATTTTTACTCAATCATATTATTGCACAATGAAAAGAGCTATTTTTTTGGAATAGCAAGTTTACATGAACAACTGATATCAGAAAGATAGAAAAAATGCCATCAGTTAATCCATCAACTTATGTCTGGAAATACAATAGTAATTCCATAAAGAAACAGGAAGCAGTGCAGAATAGGAAGCAAGGTGAGACGTATCCATTTCTTCCTGTTTATCACACAGGAGACAGAGAGGGTCAGGAGACAGTTTAATTCTTTGAAGGTGCTTGCAGAGACACTCGTGACCACAGAAAAGCAGTAGCAATGCAATGGATTTCTCTCTAGGCCATTCAGGGATATCACGAATATGATAGTACCAGGGCTTGTGACTGTTTTTAGCTGTAGCATCCTCAAAGAAGGACACCTAAGATTCTTTTCAATTATCCTCTTTTTTGTTTTGGTACAATACACCTGCATTAAACTGCAGAACTCTAAGAAACACACACTGAGAGTCAAATCGAAGGCCGTATTAGTAGATCATTGTGCCATATCAGATGTTGCCCAGAGTGCAACACGAAGAGGTACATATCCGCTGCACTCTATAAAAAGTGGCTGTAAAATATATAATTTGTTCTTCTATAACAGTATTGAAGAAGCTCTCATAGCAGAAAATCCATTTAGTGTAATTTGTTTTGGACAACCTTGTTAGAAGGATTATGTACAATGTATTTCATATACCAACGACTTTTTTGTGTTTTGTGCAGTAATGGGATGAAAATCATTTTTTGTTGCTTCAATATTAGATTATTCTCAAAAGTCCTTCCAATATGTAGTTATAATTTAAATTACTTTAAAATACTCTTCTAAAACATTTTTTTATCCTATGCAAGTCTCCGACTTCTCAATCATTAGTACAAGCAGCGCAATACAGTAAAGAACGACAAAAGCAATCACTAAAGACATTGGCAGTAACACAACAATGAATACAGTTAAAAACAGTAGGGCATATGATGCGGTGCTCTCCAATCATGGGCATGCCATAGTCAAAGTGGACAGATATCTGTAGCAGCCTCCTATTCTATACGGGTGACTCTGTAAGTAGTCATGGCCCATGACAAGTCTAAAAGCATGCCACGCTGACAGATCTAGGCAAGGAAATGGGAATTATTGTTCACTTATTCAATAGGGAATTCAGTTTTTTCTCAGAAGTCGAATTTTCGAAACTTGAAAACTATCATCAATGCATTTATTTATTAATGTCCTAATTTAATTTGAAAGCCAAATTCCCCCTTTTGGAATTTTTAAATGAAATTTATTTATTTTTACTTTATCTTCAAGTGAGATATGCTGAATCATTCTAATTGAAGTTAAATCATTCATAAATAATCAAACTTAAAGTAAATGTTAATGCTAAAAATACATCAAAATTTACATTTCACCATAAACACATATTAATCTTATCAATAAATAAGTTGAAATTATATTTGTTTGTCCATTATACAAATTCACATCATTCCAAGAATTGGCATACCAATGATATAATCTTTATTTATTGTCCATCGCAAGCAAATCAATATTTAATTAACTTAATTAATTAAGACTTAATTAGTACTTTGAATGACCTTACCTGACACCCACATCTGTACAGGCTAAATAGGATTATTCGTATGGGAGGTGTGCGCTGTTAAACCTTTTCATTCAGTGGATGACAATCTGCTAATTGCTGTGCAGATTTCTCTAATCTGTGCACTTGCATCGGTGCTTTCATTCCATTCATTCCAACGTCCTCGTATCTCCGCCCCATATTTAATATTCACTAGCTTGTCAGCTGACAAGCGAGAAATGATAAAAGCGGTCTCACCCCTTTCATAGCACCAAAATTACCCCCGCTTTCAATAAGCGGGGCTTTCCTACCTTCCTAGGTACCTTTCCTCCGCACCCTTACAAATCTCATCTCAATTTACCACTCAACTAATCAATATTCACGATTTCCCGACCACAAGACATTGCGAAGAGCCAATTAATTCTTTGCGAATGATGCCGGTAATGCATCTCGCTTTTGTCCGTATAGTGATGTGATGGTCAGCTAGTCGCCTGCTATGCTAATTTGAGTAGATCGCAGCCGCCGAGTCATACAAAATCAGAAGGCCATTAATCGTATTTAAGAAATCTCGTTCGTAGTTTAGCACTGCCATATTAAATAATCATTTTTATTTCTTTAAAATGAATGTTATGCATTAAATACTTGAAGCAAAATAAGCGTAGACTATGTATATGTATTTTTTTAATGAAGTTTATAGTTGATTAACTCTAAAAGCGTGTTTTTTAGTGTTTTAAAACTATAATTTATTTTTTACTTTGATTAACTCTAAAAGCGTGTTTTTAAACTATTTTTTTTGTTCTAATGCAGCTGGCAAACACTTAGACAGCTTGGTCTTGGATGCCTTAAGGCAAGCGCCGCACAGATGTTACTCACTTTGCATTACCCAGGGGACGCGTGTTACTTGAAGATAAGCTACGGACGCGGAGTAACAATGCCCCCGCCACGCTCTACCAACTTATCAGGACCGGGACCTACGGTTTAAAGTGGATTCCAAATCACTATAAACATCCATGTCACCGATGAGACTCGAACCCGAAACCTGTGGTACCGAGCGCCGGAGCGCTAGCCACTCGGCCATTCAGGCCCCTGTTTTTAAACTATAATATAATATATAATATATATTTTAATAATGAGGTCCCGGTACGGAGGACTGGAACTACAGTTCTTACAATAATTTAATTGTGAGTAAAACAAAGTCTAAAGGCGAATATGCCGAGCCAGCCAGGATTCGAACAGGGAATCTGCTGATCCGTTGTGCCACTGTCCCACATAGGTTTGAATGTCTTAGGTACTTTCATTCTACATGGTTTAAATTGCACTTCGTAAGTTAAAATAAAATCACTAATCCTGGCGATCCTAATCATGATGAGATAATAAACTTATCAAGATATTTTAGTGTCGTCGGTCCTTGATAAGTCTACAACGTTTAAATTAAATCTGATCGCTTAAAGTAGGGCAAAATCGAGCCCAAAGTGTCAGTTACAAACAAACAAACATACAGGTGAAACTAATAAAAGCGTATTAAAAATGAAAATCAAATAGATGATAAAAAATGTTCTTTTCCACTTATGTCTTCAAAATAGCAATTCAGGAATTCTTGAAACATATTTGGAAAAACTTATTGATCACTTTACAATAGAACTTATTGGGAGGATGGATCTAATAAACCCATCCCATAAATGTTTAAAAAAAAAAGACCCATATGCTGACATTTGAGAAATAGAGGTTCATCCTCTTTCATGGTAGGGAGCCTTTCTAGCCTATTGATTACTTTTCTTATATCCAATGCTAGCATGAGAATTTTCGGTTTGACAAATTTGGCAATCTAAGAAATAATTTTGTTTTGGGTTGACAAAATAGCTTATATGCATATAATTTCCGCAATCATCAACAAGAATCGTATGTCTATTGCGATTTGTTTTCGATATTCGTTCAATATTTTCGAAACTTGTTCAAAAGATACACTCTACACTCTTTATCTAATGCATTCTTTCTGTTTCAGTCCTCTAATTTTTACCATAGAAATAAAATTGAACACATTTTATTTAAAAGTATTATATGTCCAACATAAGTACTTTTGCAAAAATATGATGTCTAAATTTTATATTTCTATATCTATTATTATAATACGCTAAGATTCAAAAAATATAATTCGCCAACAAAGAAAGTGTGTATTTCTCTGCTCATAAGATTTATATTTAATATTGAGGTTAATACAAAAATCTATGATGTTTTTAAATTAGATAAATAATACATGTAATAATTCATGATTTATGTTAATGTTTTTATATATTTAATGATTTATATATACACTCAAGAGCCAAAACATTATGACCACCCCTACATTTTGCAATGAACTCGCCTGGATGACGTGGAAGGCACGTAATCAGGTGGAAGTGGTATTTAACGGGTATTAAGTGGTGGTATTAATCCATGCCAAGGTGGGTTGAAGCTGTGTTGCGCGCCAAAGGTGGGCCAACTCGTTATTGACAGGTGGTCATAATGTTTTGGCTCTTGAGTGTTTATACTTGTATATCTAACATACCTTATAAAGTATGCTGGATATACAAGTAAATAAACTTTTAAACAAGCAACAACAATTTACTTATATATATATATTTTTTTTATAAAATATGTTTGAAGTTAAATTATTTAATTTTAGCCTTAATTAAATAATTTAAATTAAATTTCAAATTTATTCATTAAATAATTATTATATCTATATAGAACTGACGAACTAAGGCAAGAGCTACTATTTATATATCGCTTATAGAAAATATAGTAAAAATTTGTCAAAATATTATGTCATTTAGTGATGTAAAATATGTGAGGTTTTCAAGAGTTTCCCATATTTAGAAGGACACAAATGCAAAAGGTTTCAGAGCTACCAGAGTAGATTATTTATTATTCCAGTAACTATTAATTAAGTAGAAGAGAAAAATATCATGCTTAGAGTTCTATTAATAAGCACTGCTTAAATTATGAACAAAGTAATATGGAAATATTCAAATGAAAAGATGTGTAAGCAAATTATTTGAAATCATTTGCAATGTTAAAATGGATTTCCTTATTTTTTACAAATCTATTTATTACTTTTTGTTTATTTATTTTCCTTTAGAATAGTTCCCAAAGAATCTTGGACTGTTGGTATTTACATAAGACACTGGCACACAGAATTTCTTTCCAATGGATTCCAGCCCTCTGCGGAATCACGGGCAACGAAAAAACTGATATATTGGCTAAGAAAGGAGCTTTGATAGCATTAATCGACCGCTTTCATTTCATATGACTAAATTGTTTGTTAGCTTGACTCTTAAGAAAATTCTTAAGCAAGATATGATGCAGTGCGTCATAGATAAGAGATGGAGAATTTGGGGGAAGTGAGAACTATTCCCAGTTTTTCAAGAAAGACAGCGATGGCTTTATTTAGACGTTTGGCTAGTCAGGACTGTTTACGTGAACCACCTTCTGCAGAAATGCTATTAATCTGCAGAATTGGTGAGGTGGATTTGACAAACTGTGTTTTGTGTGACTCTAGTCGGCCTATGACTTTTGAACATTTAAATGATTGTAATGCACTTTCTCGGTTCGAGGACATGGTCAGAAGGAGTCCGGAGTACTGGAGAATCCGTGAATCCGTTTTTTTTTCTTTTAGTGAGAAAAGTATGTCTTGTTAATGTTCTGTGAACTGTAGAATCAATTTTCTGTTGATAAATAGTAATCAAAAATTCAATTAAGAATTATTTATCGGAAATTTTCAAAAGAATTGTAAGAATTACTATAAACGAGTTTATAACACATTTTGTTTTTATATTTTAGAAAACTCGTTATGCACATGCAGAATTTCTGTGTTGCTGTCTACCAAGCGGGAGAAAAAAAAGAATTTATGTTTCAAAAGTATGAGCTAATTAAGAATTAAGGGGAAATGAATTTTAAAAAATGAAGTAATTTTTTGAAATAAAAATTATTTAAAACTTTGCATATCGTACTCAAGATTCACACTTTAGGTACTTAATACTTATTTAAAAAAGTTATATTACAACTTTAATCACATTTCCTTGTTTTCATTTATTTCTCTATTAAAAGAATCAACTTGTTTCCGTATCATCCTTCAATGCTCCATCTAGAGAATCTTTAGATAAAAGAGTGGTCCTCTCGGAAATGTGTTGAGGTTTATCAGTTCGAAAGCAATTGTTGGTACTCCTCTCAGAGTTTATTTAGCAATCAAGACACAGCGATAAATCATCAGAACATACTCATTGTAAATGCTATTACTCAAGTAGCCGAAAAACGAGAAACTTTCAATAAATTATTTCAAAACTGCTTTTATGGAGGATTATTTAAACAAATCGTGTCGCTCTTTGCTGACGCGAGATAGAATCAACAATCCCATCGACTTTTTGTCCGCTTCAATTAATTTCGTGAAAGCGAAAACCTAATTACGCCATTTTGAAAGTCGGACAGCTGAAATAACGTGCAAGATAAACATTGCATATCGCAACATAACATTGCATATCGTACTAAGGTTTACACTTTGGGTAGTTAATATTTACTTATAAAAGATTTAAATTGTACAATTTTAGTCATATTATTTTGTTTTCACGTTTATCTCTGCCAAGAGAATCAATTTGGTTTCCGTATAAGTCTATAATAATATGCTTCAACTAAAAATCCTTAAATAAAAGGGAGGTCCTCTAGGAAAGAGTTGTGTTTAATCAGTTCGAAACAAATCGTTGGTACTCCTCTCCTAATTCATTTAGGAATTAAGACAAAGCGATAAATGATCGCTATTTCACAGCACATTAATTCTAAATGCTATAAATCGAGTAGTTGAAAAACGAGGATCTTTCAATAAATTATTTCAATCCTACTTTTATAGTGGATTATTTAAACGAATCGTATCGCTCTTTGTTGACACAAGACACAGTCAACAAATCCCATCGCCTTTTTGCTCGCTTGAATTCGTTTCGTGAAAGAGAAAACCTAATTACTCCATTTTCAAAGTCGGACAGCTGAAATAACGTTCAAGCTAAATTAATTAGTGAATCGTTTAACTTCCACACTATTTTTCACTGTTTGTTTTTATTTATAACATTTTTTTCATGGCTATAGCAAAGGAGAAAAAGCAAATATTGCTTGCGTAACGTAATTTAAAAATCTGATATGGTTTTTAAAAAGTAAAATTATGTTTTTGGTTTAAATAAACATACAGTACCATTCAAAATTTTATTTTTTAAATTGAAGGTATATTAAACAGAAAAATTAATTTGTCCTTTAATTCCCATTCATTAAAGTTCACAAAGATTCGTTCAAGAAAGAAATGTAAAATGATATTTTGCACTTCAAAAAATATATAACATCAAAAAAGAATTAAAATTTTTTTTTAAAAAATGGAATTTATACTGAGCTTATTAATTCCTCCTCTCTTTGGCAAGAATTAAAAATTTAGGAAAATGGCTCATCTGAAATGGCTCATCTCTCAAAAACATATTTTTGTTTTATAATAAAGTATATTACTAGAGACTTAATGGAAGGGGGGAGGGGAGGGACTTAATGTAATACTTACACTGGTGTCCAAAAGTTAAGCATAAATCGTAAAATGCGAAAAACATGGAGTAAATATTCGTAAAATTATTTAAAATTTCTTGCGGATATTAATTGGGTGAAGAAGAAACATTGGGTTTATGCAAAACTTTTCAGTCGACTACGTCCTGCGCGAAACACCTGTGCATGTCGGAACGCAGAGAAACCGATTCACGCAGCATAGGCAGTTCAGACAAGTTTCGTGCAACTGCTGTGCGAAGGAACTTTGTTAACCCTCAAACAAGGTGAATGATGGCACAAAGACGCCAATTGGACATGTTTGCGAAAGGAAGAATCGTTGGAATGAAAGGAAGAATCGTTGGAATGAAAGGAAGAATCGTTGGAAGAATCCGGACGATCACAAACCGAAGTGTCTCGTATTTTGAATGTGGACCAGTCTGTGATCTCAAGACTGTGGCAGAGGTTTCAATGAACGGGATATGTTACCCGATAACCAGTACCAGGTCGACCAAGAGTCACAACCTCTAGCCAAGACCGATATCTGGTAAGAAGTGCGTGACGTCAGAGGGCAGTACTGCCAGAGCACTGGGTTCGGCGCTCACAGTCGCCACAGGAATACGAATTTCGAGACAAACTGTTTACAGGAGACTCAATCATGCTGGCCTGCATGCCAGAAGACCAGCAGTTTGCATTCCCCTCATGTCTGCGCATAAACGCGCTCGTTTGAACTGGAGTTTAAAACATCAACATTGGAGTGTGGGCCAATGTGATGTTCAGTGACGAGTCCCGGTTTAGTCTGAGTAGTGATTCTCGTCGGGTAACGATACGGAGAGAACGTGGAACACGTTTTGAACCAAGAAAAATAACGGAAAGATATCATTTTCCATCAAGGGGAGTAATGGTATGGGCAGGCATCATGATGGACGGCCGCACAGGCCTCCATTTCTTTGACACGTGGTCTGTGACTGGTCAAAGATACAGAGACGAAGTTCTTGAGCCTTATGTTCGCCTGTTTCGAGGTGCTGTCGGTCCTGACTTCATATTCATGGATGATAATGTGCCATGTCACCGATCGGTGCTGGTTGATGACTTCCTGGAAACGGAAAACATCCAGCGCATGTCGCGGTCTGCGAACTCCCCTGATTTAAATCCTATCGAGCATGTATGGGATAGGCTCGAGAGACAAATTGCAGCTCTTTCGCACCCACCAAGCTCCGAACTGAGCTCCGAAGCTCCGAACTGAAGAGAGCTCTCTAAGAAGCTTGGAACCGTTTAAGCCCACAACTCATTCATCATCTCATAGCAAGTATGGTAAATCGCTGTGCAGCGTGCCTGGCTGTCAGAGGTGACCACACGCCTTATTAAACTGCAGCATCAGTATTTTATTTAATGTTTCTTTTCCTTTTTTCTTTAAAGTGTGAACGCTTGCTATGCTCAGTTTTTTTTCAAACTGCTACTTTGGATAATAAAATTAATTATTATCGTTCTTTTGATTTGCTTTCTTATTTTATAACCATTTTACACTCGCATATCACGTTTCCCGCCATTCTGATTGACAGTTCCTTCTTTATTCACATAATTATCAATTATGCTTAACTTTTGGACACCTGTGTAGATTAGAGTAGATAACGTGGTATATTTTAATAACCTTTAATGGAAGCAAATATCAAAGATGACTGAAAATAGATTAAGAAGCATTGTAAGAGAAAAGTTGAGAAGTTTCTCAGATTCAGTGATAAAATATATTTTTTAATTTCGTACCCTAAATTAGTAAAAAAATAAAAGCAAAAAGAACAAATTTAAGAAGAATTGTTCAAAAAATATTATTTTACTCATAATTTTATCATAGTTGATATCATTTCTTTATTAAACTAGAGTTTCCTTTTACTAGTAATAAAGTCTCAAAATTGAAGTGTAAAATATTTTTAAATAAATCTTGAAATTAAAAGATGACAAATAAATAAAAAGAACTATAAATACATAAAATAGATAGTCTTTTTGTAGTACAGAAATAAATTACTTAACTTTTCTAGTTTCCAAACATCAATAAATAATAAAAAATAAAAAATACGAAATTACACAGACAAAAAAGTAAATTTTCTTAAAAATTTACTACGCTGTGTATTTAAAGTGAAATGCTAATAATGTGCAAATTAGCGGAACTCCCGTCCTTTAAACATGAAGCTGGAAGAAAGATTCAAAAGCGTTCTCAGTTTCAGCAAGAAGTGACTGCTATTAATTGTATGTAGACTTTATTTATGCAAGCTGCTCACCATGGTACACTGCTATCTTTCCTGTATAGCTAATAGAGATGACTGTACTCCATATACATTATAACATACTCAACTCAGACACTATGTTTTTCAGTAATTTTCTATTTTATGTGTCTTCAAGAAACAAAAATAAGTCCTGTTTTATGCTTACTTTGCGATGACAGTTTGATTAATACTTAAATTAATTAATTAGATTAATACTTAAAATTTTTATCGAATAAAAATTTGATATTTGAATTTTCCTTAATTTGTGAAACCAGTATTGAAATAGAGTTACAGGTTTTTCATTGATAATTATATACTACAAATAAAATGTCCATGTAACATTTTATTAAACGATATTTCATGATTTTTATCTAAAATAAATTATTACAGTGAATCTATTTCGGTTTTTTACATCCCAATCAAATGATTGGAAAAAGAAAGCGAAATGATTAGAAATTTTTGAAGCGAATGATTTTTCTTATTTCGGTAATGAAAATTCATGCTCCGTTTATGAGCAGCATTTAAATCTGTAGTGTCAAACATATTAGCTTACTTATCCCACAATTATAGGAGAGAGAAAAAGAATATGGGAAGTTATTTAAGAGAAAAAGAACTACCTCGAACCATCTGTATGAATGCATATATATTGAACTACAGTTAAATCTACCTAGAGAGAAAAAACAAAATCGCATAAGTTGAATCAACAACGACTATGTGTCGCTTTCCCCCATCTCCATGCACTCTTGGGAAGATGCCTCCAAGCTATAACATGCTGTCATCTCTTTTTAGCTCCATGCGTTTTTATTCAAATGGAAAATAGATTGGGGCGATAACTTAATTTAAAGTAAGTGGCAATTGCACGACATGAAAAGTATTGAATGTGAAACTAGAGTAAAAAGCATGATATGCAGAACCAGAGAGAGCTCTTTGTCCCAGGATTTCGTTGGGGGCGTTTCAAACCCCACAGCTCTCCTGGATGACAATCCGTAATTCTCTTGCCTCAAAAGATTGTAAAGGGAGTAAAAGAATTAGGGGGAGTACATCTCACCTTTTGTCAGGGTTTTGGAATAAACTACAAAGAAGGAACAGGCCTTTATTCAATAAAAGGCCGATGTTCAATAGCTTATCCCTTTTCCTCAGTAATGAATGCTTCACATAGAGGTTTAAAAGTATATAAAAAATATATTATATTGTTAATCTCAAGACAATTTAAATGACTAGACAGAGGTGTAAAGTGATATTATATAAATGGAAATTCCAAGTAGATGCAGATTGGCTCTTGCTATGGTTCAATAAATATTCTGACATTATAATAAGATATTTGAAATATTATTAATAATTTTTCAAATTTTATTAATTATTATCTCAGTTATTCAGGGATTCTTTTTTTTCAGGAAATTTTTTTGTATATTTAAACATTATTTGGTGATGTACACGTATTAAGTGTATACTTATTCTGATTGAACTACACTTATTTAACAGGTTTTTTACGTTTTTACCGTTTTGTCAAGTGAAATAAGAAATTCAACTCATTTTTTCTTTCTTTTCAATTTGTCATTCTTTGACAATTTCTCAATTTTTCTTCTGATTACATTTTTTTTTCTGTTGAATTTAAAAGCCTTTTTTTCCTCTTAAATCGAGCTGTCTTGTTTTCTCTTTTTCAAAACATGAAAATGTATGTTAATTTTGAAATAATATGTTAATCAATATTAAGTTAAATTAAAATAAATTTTATAATTAATTAAAAATAAATATTAATTTTTTTAAGATAAATATTTACTGATAAATATAATTTACTTAGAGATTGCATAAAAATACTAACAATTCATTAAAAAGCTTAGAATTTTGCCTGCAACAAAGTCGATGAGCCTTTTAATTAAGTTGAAGATATTTGATTATTATAATTCTGTTATAAACATATAGATACGCTATAAAATATGAGTTTAAGTAAAGAAACATCCAATTATTTGAAGTTATTCCAGTGAAAAGTGTAAGCTTCTATGTTTTTAATTCATTTTAGTTGTATTCTATAGTTTCGTTCGCATGCTTACAAGAAAAAAAAAATTTTAAGCCAGGAACAATAAGGATATTTTTATTCTTGAAGTATTTTATTTTTGCAGCAATAAGCTACTTTAAATCTTGTAGACTTAAATCCTTCTTTTGATTTCTGCCATTTAATTCTCTCTTCTTTAATTAAACACCTTATTTTCAAAATAAGTAAATTATTATCGAAAGAAATATGACAGAAAATGTGCAGTATTAGTTTTTAATATTGTATCAAAACTATTTTATTCCTAAAAATGAAGATATTCAGATAAATTAAAGGCAAAAAATGTATTGGAATCATTGTTATTTTTAAGGGGAGTAATTAAAAATTTGAAAAATGTTAATTGTACTGAAATATTGTTTCTATATAAGAATTACCAAAACAAAAAAATTTTTAACTGCTGCAATCGGTCAACGTTAGATCATATCTGCTGCTGGACATGAAGTTGACAAAGGCAGCCAATCTGCTAGATGGAACATCAGAAGGACGGAGTAACCTGCTATAAATTATTGTTTGATATAATGAAGTTGTAATGTTTTGTACATTTTATTTTTGATATACCTTAAAACAATTTGTTAGGTTAAAAGATTTTTGTAGATTTTATTTCTAATTACAAGCCGTTTTTATAATGAACTCTACATTAAAATATTTTTAGTGTTTAATTGCTAATTTGTTTTTTGCTTCTTTTAACTTTGCAGTTACAAAAAAATAAAATTTTATCAAACATTTTATTTATAATTTTTAATTTTACTAATGTATAATTTGTAAAACTATTAATATAAACTAGATAACATCCAGTACGGAATTACTTATAATAATCTCATTAACTAGAGTTGATTTATGAATTGTCACTGTCAAATATACTTTTGATCATTTCAAATGATCGCATTCATTTTTTTTATCACATTAAAGTTATATTTTATTTTCTTAAACTTATAATATATTTTCTTCTTTTTTTCCAACTTTCTTCTAATGTGTCTGATCGACTTGATTTTCTAATTAATAGCATAGGAAGATTTTAATCTTAAGAGATCTATACTAAAAATTAAATGTTACCTTTTTTTCTCCGTCATTTTACATACAGAATATAAATGCAAATAAAGTAACCTAAAAAATGTATTCATTTTATGTATAAAATAAATAATGTGATGCAATACATTTCAAAATGCATTTGTTAGAGACCAGATAAATCATTCATAGTTGTTCAACATTACTTCATAGTTTCAAAATTGCTATATGAAGCTTACGGAAACAAATGTATGTGTAGAGATCTACTTTTGATAAATTCAAAGACTGAAAAAAATCAAAGCTGTTTATAAAATTTTTATTTTACAGGAAGATTATTATTTTACATAATCACATAATAATATATGTATTTCCATATATATATTATTTCCATATTTTTTTCCATATTTTAAATATTCATGCCAAAAAAAATGTATTTTTATCAATTCGGATGCTTCAATAATAATAAAAAAATTTTGGAAAACCAAATATTTTTTATCATTTCATAAATTAATGGAAACAGCATTATATAACAATATATTAACAACGTAAAAAGTAGTGATTTAAAAAAAAATAATTCGAATGATTTATATATTCAATAATAATAAAACATCTCAATAATACGAGACTGAGTTAGTGTTGTATTGATCGAGATCATGTTTATGCTTTAAGATATAACAAAGGACAAAAAATGTAATTCTAGAATCTGCAACATTCTTAAAGGCTTTCACTTCTATGTCGATCGGCTGTTATTGCAGCAGCTTTACATCTGAGCTGTTCCGTTCCTTCGCTGTTTCATTCACTTGTTGCTGTCTTTTTCACTTGTTGATACCTTGATACAAGTGCAATCGATTTGCTGCAGCTAACCGTTCTCTCTGTAAGAAAAAAAATGTACTTGTAGTGAAGTTCTTTCTCAATTGCTGTTATATTAGAAAAGATCGTCGTATTTTTTTTTCTCTACATTATAATTCAATATGTATCTTGCATAAATTACACAAGTAACAATTTCATTGTGTGGATGTCAGATTTGATCCAACTATATATTTTTTTTATTATCATGTTTAAGAAAGTCTTTAAAGTATTTGTATTTTTTGAAATGTACGGAATATATAATTTTTAAAGTTTTAAAAAATTATTTTTAATGCATTCGTTTAGCTGTTTAAGATTCTTGGTATGACTTTCATTACATTTATTAAAAAAAAAACTTCCTTCTGATATTCTATATCTTTATAATTCCTTGTTACAAATTCAAAGATTTTGCTATCTTTCAAATCGCAAATACTTAGTTTATATACTATTTTATCAAATTTATAAGTTTTAATAACTTATACTGTAATATATCTGTTCTGTGTAAATATCTGTTTTAAAAATGTCTTTAAAATGTTAATGTCGTATTTTACACGATATTTTGTTCAATAAAAAAAATAATTATTAATTGTAACATTGAATATAGTAAATTCATATGTTTTAAAAAAAATATTTAATTTATAAATTGGAATTTTTTCGTTGAGGATCAGTATCATTCTACAAGCATAAATTTTTCTAATTAAAATTTTAAAATTTTGTAAGTTGTAAAAAAGACTATCATTAAAAATAGCAAATAAAGTTCACTAAAAGATAATAAAATTATTAAACATGCTATTTAAGAGAAAAGATTTAAATACTTAGTTTAATTATATCCATGTATTTAAAATTGTAATTTTATTAAAAAATTTTATACACTAGCGCAATTCAAAAATCATCTACATAAAATAAGAATACTGAAGAATTTATGGAAAATGCTACAAGCTACAAGTTTCATGATAAATGAAAATGAATGTATTGAAATTAATGTTTGAAGCGTTATATAAAAAGCTTAATTAAATGATTAAATGAGTAATAACATATAAGTAAATAATATTATCTTTAAATTAAATCCCGAAAATATGAAATATTAATTTTAAAATGTACGTTATGTTAATAAAGTGTATATAAAATTTAACAAATAAACATTTAAAAAATTTGTCCGACTGTTTGCATTTATTTTAAAGTAAAAAGCAATTAATTTAATAAAAAACAAGTACAGTTTTTTTTTTAAATAAGTGTTACGAAGCATGCTTTTATTGTGATGTTTTTGGTTATTTTTATTAAAAAAACCTATCGGTTTTTTGAAAATGAAAAATTCCTTTTTTATTTTTTATTTTAAAGCGTTTTAAGTATAGTATGATTAGTTTATTACTTAAATTTAAATATTTAATTTTCTATTAATTAAAAAACAAATATCTATCAAAATGAAATATTAAATGAAAATTTTTTTACCAGGATATTTAACTCAATTAATTAAACGTTCGCAACTCATATTAAAAAGATTTTTTACACTAAATATAGATTACAATTTCTTAAGAGGACCATTCAATGAAATTCTTGCAATTCTTTAAAATTGATTTAAGAAATAACTAACCTATCATCCAAAACACCTTTTACACAAACAAATATGAAGAAATCTGACTTGATTTAAAACTTTCCGAACCACAATCTTCTATGTATTATAACTTTTCAAAATATATTTTTAATAATTCTGCAAATTAGATACCAGTCAGCATCAAATTATGTTTGAATTTTAATCTCTTTATCTACATTGATGTAAAAGTAGATATTTTTAAATAATTCATTTTAATATTTTAAATGACAACATTAGATTAGATATTTTTCATCATTGTAAGTTATGGTACAATTTCATTTTTTATCATTACCTCTGATTTTCCTAATCCTCATTATCTTCTTTGAAATAAAAAAATATGTATGTATATGTATGTTATTTTTTTCTGAAACTAAATTTTACTATCTTATGCAATTATTAATACATACATAAAATATCAAGTAGAATTGACAGATTTTCTGTCATAATATTGAGCAACATAATTTTGAAAATTACTTCATAAAATGAAGGAATCAATTATAACAATTGAGGAATAAAAGAGGAATCAATTATAACAATTTGACATAATTTCATGATATTATAAAGCTACTTTAGCTGCGTAAAGTTACATAATATTAAATATTTTACTGAAAATAAAGGACCGTAGTAATAACAAATGACAAATGTATAATTATTGGAACACTATTGGAAATAATTAATATCAAGTAATAAAATTGATCATAAGATATTTATTTCAAAATAAAATTATTAGTTTGATTTCAGATCGACCTTTTTATTTCAACTTTCATGAAGTATTTCTTTATTTCAACTTTCATATTTTGTATTCAATAATAATTTAATTTTTTTGTAGCATTAATTTACCATTACTATGCTATTCATTATAATTTTAAATTATTTTACGAAATTTTAAAAATATTGCAATAAACAAAATTATATATATCTATCTATCAATAACTATACATATTTATATAGATAGATAGATACATACATACATACATAAATAGATAGATAAATAAATAAATATATTTATATATTTTCTGGCAAAAAATGCCAAATACCAAAAGCAAAGTCTAATATAAATATTTTTCCATACAATCTCATGAGAAATCTGCTACACAAATAATATCATTTTAGTACCGCCAAATAACAAGTCTTTAAAAAATATTTTAAAACCCTTGTAGGGAAATATTACCTTATTTTTTTTACATTATGAAAGCTTTTTATTTTCCAATTTGTAACACTACGTTTAAGAGAAGATTTGTTACTGAACTAACAAAATTATAATTAATTTTTAGTGTGTGTTTTTTCATATTATAATCATTTTTTATAATTGGTTTAATAGCTAAAGAAAACCTTCAGCTATATTAATATTTTTTAAAAACAATTAAAATGCTCTGAGCAATTTATTTCTGCAAACAATTTCGACTTTTTGCACAATTTGGATTTTTGAATTGTCAATTACTGTTAAACAAAGAACTTCTAACATGGAATCTTATAAATAAACGACAAAAAATTCCTTCGCAGCAGTAGGAGGCATTAGTTCGCTCAAATTCAAGGAAAAATTAAAAAAAAGACAGAAAATAATTTTCTATAACAATTGCTTCAACTTTGTTTTCAAAGTCCATGCTAAAATTGTTTATACAACAATAATTGATATTCAAGCATTTTAAAGATTTTAAATAAATAAATAAATGTAATTGAAAGTCAGCAAACAATGAAATAGCTTTGTAATATAATTCTCAATACATAATTAATCTAAAATACATATTACTCTAAAAAGATTTAAATTAAACTTTTAATACTTCTCCGTCTATTGCTTTTCTAATATGCAACATATTGATTGATGTATTTCTAATTCACATTCATGAATTCTAATGATTTATAATTATAATTTTATCATTCAATAAAAATTAAAATGAAATATTATTATTAATTTTGAATATTTATTTCCTATAAAGAATTTTTTAATTTTTATTTTAGAAATTAATGTAACACAATAAATTTTTTTTAATATATGAAGTTTCCCAGCAAATCTGCTTTCATTTCATATAAACACATTATTTTAACAAACCATTTGTATGCATAATAAACTAAAATAAAACAAGATGGAATTGAATATTATTACGAAAGTAAAAAGATTTATTGAGAAAAATATTTAATGTCTGTAATTTTTAAAGAAAAAAACTCTTACCGATAAAAAATAATTTTTATGTTTATGATTAATATTATTTTTATAAAATTTAATTAATTTCATCGAATTAACGAAGAAATTTTAAAAATTCTACAATATTAAGAAATCTTAATATTGTAGAATTAACAATAACAATTCTACAATATTAAGAAATCATAACAATCCTACACGCTTAAGAAATCCTAACAATCCTACAATCTTAATCAATCTTAACAATCCTAAAATATTAAGAAATCTTATTATCTTAAGAAACTTAAATTATCTTTCAATATTTTTAATTTTGCATATAATAAATCCTGACTCTTGTATTTTATTAAGAGCTTTTTAAAAAAATAATAAACTAAATATTTGTTGGTCAAAATTATTGCATTAAACTGGTAAAGGGTACGATATTTTTGGGTCTCAGGTTTAAATAAAATATCTTTAAAGCTTGCTGTAAACATATTGGTATCATTTCATAAATTGTATCGACGAATTCATTTGTAAGTGAATGTTTGTAAATGGAATGAGATAATCTGAAATAAAGTTTAGAAATCATTCAATTTTGAAATACACATCCTATTGTTTTATCAAAAAAGAGTATAATTATATATTTTAGTATTGAACCGTGTATAAAAGGGTTTATTTATAATTTCAAATTGACACATCTCTTGTTAGTGAACCTATTAAGGCACGAAAGAATTTGTGGCGATAGACTATAATGGTATATATTCAACTACATTTTTTGACCTACTCGCGTTATGTTATGCGAGCAACTACACATACATTAAATAAGCTGATAAACCAATAAAGTATTATAAATTAAAAAATGAATTTATATGAAGGATGCAATTTGTTTTCAAATTTTGCATTCTCAATAAAATTTAAATAATTCTAAATTTAGGATGCACTTACCTGAATTTTTGAGATGCCGACGAATAGGATGACACTACTTCTATTTTTTTATTTATATTTTAGTTCAATTGTTTGGTTTTTTTTTATTTTATTGGTATCTTATTTTTCTTCACTTCGTCACTTTCACCAGGATTATTGTCTTATTAAAAATAGTTCTCGAAGTTTCGCTTCAAGTATACAGTTGTAATAAGTTTCGATGCGATTTCTATTCAATTGGTAAACTTATCAGAAATTCAAAAGAGTATTTAGTTGGTTAAAGTAACGAAACAATTTATTTCAAAATCAGTCATAATCTTATTTTAGGTATAAATAATAACAAACAAAACATTATTTTATGAAAAGTGTAACTGTTTTTTCTCCGCATGAAAAAAGAAATTAATCCCGCCCGATGTTTCTGAATCTTCTAAAGACGTTAGATACCACTTGCATGAGACGTTGTCTCCAGCCAATTGCTTCCGGGGCACCTTCGGGTCTTGGTTTCCGCCTGAAGTGTCGTAACCTATGTGTGCCTAATCGCATCTTCTTCTGTTTTGCTTCCGGATGAACAGAGTCGTCACTCTCCGGGTTTTGTGCCGCATCACAAAATTCTATTGAATCCATATTATTTTTATTGATGAGCTAATAAAACGTTAATTTCCAGCTATAGTTATCGCTAGCTTCGGGCGAAAAGTCGATGAAGACCGTATGTTTTGAAATCCTCCTCACCAATGAACCGAAGCATGGGCATTCTTGTTCTACGACTTAGGACATGCGCTGTCCGTAAGAGCTGATTTCGAAGAATATTGAGCTTTATTTGAGAGACAAATCGAAACTTAACTGGTCTGGTAACCATCGCATTCAACATCGCGTTTTAAATAAAATTGTATAAGTAAAGGTTTAGCTTACATTTTCTCACAGTTTTAAACTTGAGGACATTTTTTAGTATCTGAAAATTATTTGCTCTGTATTTTTTAATGAAAATAGAGCTTTCTTTACATATACAATTTACCATTGAGTATTTTAAGGTTTAGTTGTTGGATTGCTTTAAAAGAATTTGGTTTAAATAATACGCTGTAATTATTTTAATGTATTTTTTAAAATTTTTTAATGCATTTATTAAGTTAAAAACATACGTAATCTGATTTCTTAAGTAGTGTATTTTTTTTTATTAATGCTGGGCTATTTGACCTTAATAATTCTGTACTAGGAAAAATTATAAGTAGCAAATCTAAATTAAACAGGGTGCAGTACAGAATGACTGTTACACTGCATACACATTTTATAACCACAATTTTTTAATGGGCAAGTACATTAAGAGGTTTCCTCTTTATGGTTCAAAATGAAGTACTCTCTAACTTATGAATTACGATATAGAAAGCTTTATTTTGGATTTGCTTGGCATTATATAACTGATGTTTCTCTATTATTATTTTTTCTCATATTTTCATTACATGGAATCGTATTTTTTTACAAAAACTAGTAAAATAAATATATTTAATTAAAGGTTCTTAATTTCAAATTCTGCAGTTTTTAAATATTGTAAGGGATACACTCTTAATAGCTTGAATAATTTTTTTGAGATAATTACACAATAGTGGGAAACAACATTAAATTTAAAAGTAGCCCAAACCGTGGTTTAGTGGTTAAGCGCGTTTCTAACATACAGTAGAATTTAGGGTTGAATTTATTAAAGCATTTCTTTGTAAAAAAATTTCATAAGTACAAATAAGATAAATCATACATTAGGGAATTTATTTTCTTATCGTTCTTTCAAGTTATAAATTACAATGAATGTCTTTATTTTAGGCGATATAAATTGACATTTTGTCTTATCAAGGAAATGCAAATGAATTTAAAAATTTTTGAAAGAAATTGACACTGAAATCCCTCTTGTAATGCAAGTATAAAAACTGAAAGCAAAATAATCCTCTAGTCTACAAGTGTTGGGGAACTAAGGACCCTTGTAAAGCTTTCTCCCCTTTCATTTAAGGCTTCTAGCTTGATAAGTTGCTATGATGGTCCTTTCCATTAAACATCCCTTTGTCTTTATGATCTTGAGCCCTATTTACTTTAAAGTAAACAGATAAAAAATGTATTATGATATAGCGTAATGCATCTCGTGATTTCCACGCCAGAACACATATTGAAATTCAAAAGCAACATCCCATTTGCTGTCTCTCCAAATCGTTTAGTATCGGAATGAATTCCATTGAGAGATTTATTCAAGTTTTTTTGTGGGGAAAACAGAAAACAAAAGCTCCTATAGTATTTCAGATGTTGGAACGATTCACTTATCATCAAACTGCATTGAAGTCTTCAAATCTCCAGGGATTCTTATTGTTGACATTTAACATTTAATAGAACACAATTGTAATATCCTTTTCCCTCATGCATTCACTCGTTAAATTTATAAACTTAAAAATGAAAACTCTTCCCACTCTCTATAACAATGATGAAATTTGTTTAACCTGAAAGACTTTTTCAACGTTACTTTCTTCCCTTCTATTGAGTAAACACATTAAATGATTCGAATATTTCCAAATAATCTACGTAAACATGAAGAACCCATAACATATGTCTTAAAAGTGTTTGTCTGGGATTTATATTTAAACTATTTGAATTATCTTGCATTTTTATTAAATCTGCTAAATAACAAATTTAAGTTCTTTGTTAGTGATTTAAATTTGATTTCTGGATGGAAGTTCTTCTATAATATTAAATAATTCTCCACTATTATTCGTTACAGCATTAATATTAACATCATTGGCTAAAAATAGTTTATTAAATTGAATTAATTTTTAATTAGCCATAATTTAAATCATTTTTGTGGAATATTAATGAAATATTATCAGATTATATAGCATGTAATACTTTTTACAAAATGAGATATTATACAAAAATATTAGTTAGAAAAAGAGACCTTGAAATAAGAAAAAAAATTATTTAAAATTAATTAAGAAAAAAATTACTTACCAAAGTGAGAATTTTTTTTTTATTAATTTTATATTTGTTTTATTAATTTTAATTGAGATATCAGTTCATTTTGGCATTCTCAGTAAAAATAAATTATTATTCGATGAAAACAATTCTTTTAAGAATATTCTAAACAGTATACTTCAGTTACTAAATATTTTATCATGTCTTATTGCCATCATTTTTACATTAACTTTTAAAACTGCAATTTCTGTAAATTCCAAATTTACATACATTTTTTTTACTAAAAATAAAAGCTAAATATAAAAGAAAAGAAACAGAAAGAATAATTTAAGTGTCCATATACACAAAACTAAATTTAAGTTAATATATCCAAAAATAAATATTTATTTGTTTCTGCACTGTTCAACATCAACTTTCTATATTTGAAAGTTTATTTTTAACTGTATTTCTTTTTTTGTATGCTTAATTTTCCTTTTCATTTTTTTTTCAAACTGAGTGTAATTTGTTTAAATATGAAAACATTTATATATGCAAAACAGAAAACTATGCATATCTATCTATGAATCTATGCATATACATATTAAAATATTAAGATTAATTTTTTATATTAAATTTAGTTTTTTAAATCGAGTGTGATTGCAATTACGAATTTATAATTCCAATTCATAAAGTCTTCTTAAATTGTAGTTAGAATCAAATCTCTGGATTGCATTAACTGATGGCATCAAACCAAATTTTTTCAAAAATATTAAGTACATGTATTTACATTACTCATGTTAAATTCCTTAAAAAATCAAATTTGTCATTTAATTTAAATGTATATGTATATTGTTTAAGTATTTAAATTGTAAATAATTTGACATTTAACTACACAAATTCAATCTCATATAAACTTACACACACACACGTTTTTAATTATTTTTTGTCTGGGAAGGGAGTTTGCGATCATAATAGTTTGAATTTTTTACGTACTTTAAAAGATTTTCCATGGCAACGAGAAATTTATTTCTCTTTTATGTATCTCTTTCCTTGAATTCCTTGATTCCCCGAAATACATCGTGGAATACAGTTAACAAGAAAATATCCGTAAGTTGTCAGCAAAAAACTTATTTTCTAGGGGTTTTTTGTGTTAACTTAATGGTAAATTGAAATTTCGTTTTGAAATGTACTTAACAAAAACAAATGTGTTATCGTAAATTATATTTTACATTCTTTCTTTGCTTCGAATTTTTTTTTTTGTATGGATACTTTTTTCTTTGATATTTTAGAACTGAACACAAGAGTAGAAAATAGAGCAAATACTAGCCTTTATACAATTAGGAACTTAAATACTAAAATATTTGAAATTGATTCGGCTGACAGAAAACTTAAAAATTTGTATACCTGAAAACTGAAAATAAAAAATTTTTTTGTCATTATATTGAATTATTTATTATTATTTATTCTTATATTTAAATATCTAAATTCTCTCAAGATGACAAAATTGCATTGCTTGAAATATTTGAAAATCTTATTTCACTATTACAGCCAAATTCTTAGAATAGTTTATTGGGATATTTTGTCTATGATATTATTATATTATTTTAGTAGAAAATCATGAACTTTCTCTCATTTCTTTCTCTCTGGCACTCGGTGCCACAGGTTTCGGGTTCGAATCCCGGCGGAGCCATGGATGTTTGTAGTGGTTCGGAATCCACTTTAAGCCGTAGGTCCCGGTCTTCTATGACTGTAAGAGCGTCACGGAGCAAAAGTCAGGCTTCTACCTACGGGTGCTCCATCACAACAGAAGCTGCTTCCTTCCCCTTCAATCATGAGTCCATATGGGCTCGTGGGCTTGGCCAGCCAAGTGGGATAAGAAACAACAAACAACAAACAGATTTACGATTGATTTCTGTATCATAAATCTGAGATTCTATTTCTCACAAAATGTTTTTTAGCAGAAGAGTGTATAAAAGTTTCTTCTTTCAAGGGAAATTTAGTACGAAAATTCTTCATTAAAGACTGCAAAATATCTTACAGTATTTAATTTTTCGCATTTAAAGGTTTTTTCTTTGAATAAGTATGTATATTTCAAGCGTGTACTTGAAATATACATATATATATATTGCATAAGTTGTACAGGATTTTGTAGTTTAATACATACGGAGATATTTTGGCGACTATTTTTGTCATCATCCATATATTGATTTTTAAAACAAATGTTTCCTTTTTTTAAAATTCTAAGTAAATAAAAAAATCAATGTATCTATATATTTTTCGTTTTCATTTTATTAATAAAAAAATAATTTTGGTATTTTACACATTTCAACGGAATTATGTATATTACGTTAATAATTAATTTGCATTTTTTTTTAATTTGCACAATCTATGAATAGCATATAAATATTATTGTATTATTATTTTAGTTTATTACTTAATTTACTTTTGGTCCTTTGAATTAACAAATATATGTATGTAACTGTCTTTGTTAGGAAATACATGTGAAAAAGAAGCCAAACGGTATTCCATTGCCAACTCTACTACGAAAAGTACAGGATATACTGTTCTGTTCCTTCCGAATAGGGGAACAATGCTCTGTGCTTTATACTTTTATAAGCTATGAACTTCATGGGGGTCGGGAGGGGGAGTCTGTTAATTCAAGGAAAGGCGTACAGACCCTTAAAAGGTTTTTTCTCCCTCTAATGGATAGGGATCAGGCGAATATTGAAGCTAATGCCCTGAAAGTAGTGAACACATCGCCGCAAGCTGCCATGAGTGTTAGAACCTTATTTCAGTCAAAAAGCACGAGTCTGTCACGCTTCAGTGATAATTCCCGGATTACAGAGGAGTTGTCACTGCCAGTTTCTGACTCAGTTTGTCTGGTGATTTTCCCATCGGTGGGTTGATAAAAATGTTTTTTTTTTTCATGGATTTAATATATATTTTTAACCACCGAAATGCAGTCTCTTATCTACTAAAATTTTCTTTCAATGTGTTGGGCAACACACCATCCAAACAAATAAAGCGGATCCAAAAACATCCGAGAAAAGTATTAAGAAATCACATGGCCTATTCATATTTTAGAAATTATTTGGCTTATTACTTTGAAATAATTAAGTAATTAAATATCATTCAATATAAAAGGCCTTTCTTTTTCTCATTCATCTATATCAATGAGGCTTGTCAAAAAAGTGAAAATAATTTATTTTATTTAAACAAAAATCAACAAAATATATTAATCTACTGAAGATGCGTAATTAATAATTACATTAATATTCTGAAACAACACACAATTTCATTAATAAAATTGAAAAATAAAGTTGTTAGCTTTTTTTTAAAACAGCTTCCTTTCTACTGGGCTGCAATTGACGTTTCATGCCCCTATCATGGAATTCGGATCAAGAGAACCTTTTTAATAAGAATTAATATATATCAAATAACTATAAAAATAAATAAGATGTGTTTTATTAACGAATTGACGTTTTACCAACATTAGGTATATATTTTTAATTATATAAAGTATAAGTTCTGACAGCTCCATTCCGTAGGTCAGTTGCAACGTTCACCGCTGTTCAGAATTAAGGCTGTAAGGTTCAGTCTGCTGGTGGCTTGTGTAGACACTTTTTCAAAAAATGAGGAATCGCGATGGCCTTTGTGAGGTTCAGCATCTTGGTTCATTATTCGGACTATCTGGTGGAAGTTTTCTCAAATACGATACGCAAAACCTGGGTAATCCCCACATAAAGTCCTCCCCGAAAACACTGCCTTCCTTCTTCAACAACACGGAGCCAAGTCAAACTTTCGGTTCGAACTACCAAGTTTTCCTTTGGGTGCACAATTACAACAGAAGCTGCTCACTTTCCCTCCATCCATGAGTAGACTACTTATGGGATGTCCGCCTATCACTGCAGGACATTGAGGACTAGACACACATAAGTGTTAATATTAGAGCTGTTTCAATCATCTACAAGAAATCCGTATTTACATAAATCCTTTCGAATCAAAATAGAAAACTTTTTTTAATTGAAAAAAAAAATTAAAAATTAAGAAATATGGAGATAATTGCTTAAGTCAATTGCATAAGCATAGCCTTAATACTTATTATACCAATAAGTATAGCTTTAATAATATGCACCTTGTTTTTCACATTTATAAATAAATCAATGCATGCTTATGGTTAGAACTTGTAATTTCTGCTCATCTTGAGTAATTTGTATTAACAACGATGATTCATGTCCACCTGACAAAGTCGAAATAATTATGGAAGAGTGGAAGTCTCGAGAGGGACTGGATTAGCTGGTGCCACCGAAGCATGCATCCCCCTTCCAACAGCATCCAAGCTGGAGGAAGGGTTCACCATCCTCGATTAATTGAAGGATTTCCCGGTTTGAAGATTTATTGTGCCCATTCCCAGCATAGACACAAAAAAATAATTTAATTCCTCTTTAATTTTGATGTTTATTTTTGATACATTATCAATTGATACGAAATCTGAGATAATGCAATTAACTAAACACAAACAAACTAATAGTGATAAATTTATTTTTCTGGTTGCGCCTCAATTGTGATAAAAAACCGTGATGATCATACTTTGTCACTTCTCAACACACTACAATAAAATCACAGTGGAAAAATATCTTTGGCAAGATTTTTGATCCATTCATAATAGTGTTGTTTTTAACTAAAAAAATTTTCAAAAGAAATAAATTATTTTTCTATGATAAAAAAAATGTAATTATTTATTGTGAAAATATCAACTGGTCATTTTTTTAATACATGTTCCATTTGTAATTTTTATCTTTTTTAAAATAAATATGCAAAACTGAACTCAGTTCAAAACCTGTCAAGTTCTGCCGAATGGAGAATGTATGTATATATGCCATAAATGAGGAATATAATGAGAAGGAATGATAGAAAGCTATGAACCACAAGAAGTAAACTCTTAAGCTATTTATTCAAAATTGTGGTGTTGAAATGGGGAAGCATTGTAGCCAACATCAGTCATGCACTTCGAATATATTTGTATCTTCGAATATATTTGTATTTGAATCGCTTCCTATCTGTCATTTTAATGGAGAATACTCAAACGTCAAAGTGATTGCCATTCGAAAAAAAATGTTGTAATGTATACCATCATTTTGTGTAATAATAATAATTTTTCAGCAATAATTATGCATCGCTCAATGAAATTTGTGAATCTTGTGACATGAGACGAAAGGTATTGTGAGTTTGTCATTTTTTTCAATATATGTATCATGCTATGACAAAATAGAATTCATGTTTTTAAAATTAGCATTTATGATAATATGCATAATTAAACAGTCTCCGAAAATCCATTTTTGGAAAATTCTGCGGAGAAGATGATAAAGAATTGCAAAAAAATCATTTTAGGAATAAATATCAAATTAGTTTGTTGCAAAGAATTCTGATTCAATAAATTATAAAAACAAAAGCGTTACATAAGAAACAGTGAATAGTCAGAAATAATATATACAGTTTGTATTCTTTGTTGAATTAAACAATACATCACATGTACCATCACAATATATCACACATTGAACAATATATCACATGTTGAACAATATATCACATGTTGAACAATATATCACATGTCGAGCAAAAAAAAAAACATGTTGAATAATACAAATCGAACACAAGTTGACTAAAAAAATGATGATAAGTGTTTTGGAATTAAATTAGCCATATTTCGATACATTTAGGAAAAAAAAATTTTAAAGTAAGTTAATTTTTCATAATTTTTACTATTTTGCATAATAATTAATTTTATTTTATAAGTTAAATATTATTTAAGACCAAGGTGGGATTGAGCAAATTCTTTATTTTGTCTAGTTGAGTATTTTACCTCTAAAAGGCAAATACAAAATCTTCAAGATTTTGTTCCGAATTCTAGAAAAAAACAAACTTAAAGCTTTTTCCTTTACACCATGGCTAAACCAAGCAAAAATAACAGGTCAATAATTATTTTAAAAATTTGAAAAAAATAAAATAAATAAAAGGAAGATAGTTAAATTTTGTTCGCTAATGATTTTAAAAAATATATTCTTCCTTTCCTTTGCTTAACAAAAATATTAATTGGAATGGTTGTTATGATAATCATTTAGCATACGCAGAAACATCAACTCTGATTCCTTCATTTAAATTTTACTTAGAACAAAGTGAGTTAAAAAGCCTTGATTAAATTAATTCCTGGACAGAAATTCTACAAAGTTAAAAAAAAATACCAGTTAAAAATATTTAATAATCCCATAGTTTTGAAATAATTGGAAACTTGCGAGAAAAAGAAACCGAAGTCTTGTAAACATTTGTTTGAATATAAATTTAAAAACAAATAAACTACGACGGAGACAATCAAGATTAAATTGATGGCTTTTGCAATCTATGGGTTCCCAAATTAAAACAATTAAAAGTTATTCCCAAAAATAAATTCGACATTTCTTGGCATGTTTTCCCCCCTGGCTCTCATTAATTTTAAGTATGCTTCGCTGTTAGAATTTTGCAAACAAACTTCTTTTTTTCTTAGAAGAATTAAAATCGAAATGAAGTTGTTATTAATTGGTTTAAGTGCAAATGTAGCTGGACGAAACTGTTTATGAATAGAATGCAAAAGCTGAATGTTTCAGAATTATTCTAAACTGTACACTTCAGAAAATTTTTAAGCCTTTTACCGAAGGCTTATTTGCGATTATTAGTGGCATGACGGGAGCAACAATGTATTTGTGGTTCAGAAGTACAGTACCACGCTGGTTGTGGTTGGAAAGCCAGCCACTCATATTTAAGCTGGGATTATTCAATGCAAATGTCTGATTTATGTAAAACAAATCTTCTTCCCTTGCATTAAATAAGTGCAGGTGATTAACTTTGGCGCAGCTCGAAACATGGCCGAATTAGCAATCCTAATTTAGGGAATTATAACTTCGGGAAAGTTATTTGAATACTAATAATTTGAAATGCTTATGAAGATTTTGCTTCGTGTACATTAGTATTCATTTTAACCTTAATAAAATGAATGTCTTTAAGCCAAAATTTAGTTTCTTATTTCTGTATTAATTTTCTTCATTTGTTCAGAATGATTTTAACTGAAATTTGTATTTATAAAATATGTTTTCTAAATGACTTTTTGATAAAAATTACAGCTGTAATATTCATTTTTATTATATGAAAATTATATTTTGGATGATAATTAGTGACTAAGCTTTGAATTTTTGTAAAAAAACGTAACATAAATGTGTGAATATTTTTCTGTAGATTAGTACTGGATTTAATTTTTTTTAAAAATTTCTCTCTTTTTAATTCTGTGGTAAATTGATTTAAAAATCATTTTGACTTAATGAAATATTTCGTCAACATATATAATAAATATTAATCTTACTTATTTGTTTCCAAAGTAAATAAATATTAAGCTTACTTATTTGTTTGCAAAATAATTAAATAATATTTTTCCTTATTTATTTGAAAAATAATTAAATAATAACCTTACTTATTTGTTTGCAAAACTAATAAATAATAAGTTTACTTGTTTTTTTCCAAAATAAATGAATAAGCTTACTTGTTTGTTGGCAAAATAATTAAATAATAATCTTTCTTATTTGTTTGCAAAATAATTAAATAATAATACTTTTTATTTGTTTGCAAAATAAATAAATAATATGCTTTCTTGTTTGTTTGAAAAACAAATAAATAATAATGCTTACTTATTTGTTTGCAAAATAATTAAATAATAATCTTTCTTATTTGTTTCCAAAATAAATAAAGTGTAAGCTTACTTGTATGTTTGCTAAAAAAAAAATAATAAGCTTACTTATTTGCTTTAGGCATTTTAATTAGGTGTAAGGATTTTAAGCAGTTGATCTATATATATCATATTCTATATAAAAACGTTATTTCTTACAATCCCAATAAAATATATAATCAAACTAGGAAATTGTATCCGGATAATTTTTTTATGAATATTATTTTAACAATATATATCACATATTTGCTAAATAAATTATATTAAATACAATTCTAATTCAAAATAACATTCATAAGAATGTATTTGCGTTAATTTGAAAATAAATGCATATTATGAAAACTTAATACTTCTGCTCATATTTATAGTGTAAATTTTTAATTAAAGAAATTTTAATAAAAACTTTAGATTCCTTATAACAAAACTTCTTAAAACAAAGTTTTATTTCAATTTGATTCAGTGATTTTTGTTCATTTCTAACGTTGAAACACTATACTAGCATATTTAAATACACACAAAACCAATTTTGGTTTTAAAAAAACTGAGACAATTATGCTTGGTATAACTTACTGAGCCCTTAAAGAAAAATACAGAACTACATAATATTTTTTTTGGACCAATGCAGCTAGCAAACACTTAGACAGATTGGTCTTAGATGTCTTAAGGGAAGCGCTGCACAGACGTTACTCACATTGCATTACCCAGGGGGCGCGTGTAACTTGAAGATACGGACGTGGAGTAACAATGCCCCGCAACGCTCTACGATCCTATTAGGACCGGGACCTACGGTTTAAAGTGGATTCCGAACCACTACAAACATCCACGCCCCCTCCGGGAGTCGAACCCGAAACCTGTGGTACCAGAGCGCTAGCCACTCGGCCATTCAGGCCCGAGCTACATAATATAGAATATTAAATGTTTCTTGTTTTAGGAAGCAGACTAAATTCATCTATCCAAAAAGTTCCAAAAAGATTTTGTATTTATAAATCATTATAATTCAGTTTGTTTATGTTGCAATATCTACATTACAAGAAATGTTCAACATTTCGAAATACACTAATTTAATAAATTACAGAATCAGGCTACTCCATTTCAAACCATCTATTTGACTTCAGATTTTTAACGTATTTGGCACAAAATTTGCATATAATTATTATTATAAAAAAGAAAAATATACAATTTCACTAAATATGAGCAATATTTTTTAAAATTCAATCCGGTTCTTCATCAAAATCCCATGACCGCATTCAAATAGTTATAGTAACTCTTCTAATTAAACTAAAAAAAATAATGCCTTCATTTTTCTTAGCGTTTAAAAGAGCTTTTCTTAAAGCTTCATTAAAATACAAATAAATAAGTTAATTACAACATTACAACTGGTCAACTTCAGAAATTTTATTTATAAAAAAACTTATTGCATGGATTATTCAGTTACAGAACTTAATTATAACTTAAATTGATTTCTAAAGAGATGATGTCGTTAATTCTACTTCAAAATAATTCAATTCTATCTTTTCCTATAGCAAAATTAATTGCATCAGTAGGTGGTTGGTACATGCAGTACTCTGAAGCATGCATTAGTATAAAAAACTATGATCTTGTCATACATAGAAAAATAATAAAATAAATTGCAGGTAAGGGGTTGACAGTTTCAGATAAACACACTCACCACGTGGCAGCAGTATATTTCAGTTACTAATTTGGAAATTCTCCTATTGATTTGTAAGGGAATTGTCATTTTTTTTACTTCCGTAGCAAGGAACAAGAGTTAATTTGGAGTTAACATGGCTGTTTGCATGCTTATACTGAGAAAAATGTATGAAAGTAAGATGTGATTTCTTTTTTAAAAATAGATAGGCATTTATTTATTAGCTATACTGAATGAATATGGAATATTTTAGAGCAGTATTTACCATACTTACAGGATTTATATTGTAAAATAGTATTACTTATATAACCTACATATCTATATAAAAGTCATTTATCTAGCCTGCTGCATTATGATAATCCTCATAACGTAGCAGACTAGATAAGTAATTTTTATTTTGATGAACAACTATAATATTTATCTATTTAGACATGTATTTCAGGGTTTTGTAGCTTAAAATATGTGTTGGAAGCAGGATAATTTTTTCGGTAGCTGTCTATAATATTAATATGAAGAGAAAGAAAAAACGTTTTAAGAACTCTAAAAAAATGCAAATTTATTGCTTCTAAATATTTGTCGTTTTAATTCTAATAATTTTTTTTTTTATAATTTGTTAACTATGTTAATTAAGGATTTTTTTATATCGCATTATTATTATGTAATTACATAATTATTATTACATATATTGTATGTGTATTTCAAATGTATTTTAGAGCTTCTATATTTTTGATACATATAATTTATGTGCCAAATTTTGATGTATTGTTAACAATGTTAATTAATTAATTACATACCGAAATCAATATTTCATAAGCAATTATTTGTGCGCATATTTTGAGAGTATTCTTTGCTCAATTAGAATTTACCTATGTGTAAATTACATGTCTTTGATTAATAAATAAATATAGATTAACATAAAAAAATCTATAACTGTCTTTTTGTGGAAATGCTTGTGAAAAAAGAGACAGATAATGCAGCACCATTTTTAATACGAAAAAAACGGTTGATGATGGCCTCAACATTCTGTTTCTGTGTACCAATTTAATCATTATTTATAGATTATTTTTATGTATATTACAATTGTATTTTAATGTTTCGTCGTTTTTGACACGTAGAATTTATCATAATTATTACATATCTTTGATTAAAAAATAAATATTGATTAATACGAAAAATCTATAACTGTCTTTTTGTGGAAAAATAGACAAGTGATAATGTAGCACCATTTCTATTGCTAATGTAGCACCATACGGAAGATCGGGGTGTGTTGATCTAAACATTCTGTACCATCAGAATACGGAAATATTCTCCCTTTTATTACTAATCTGTATTCCAACATCGTTTTCGAGTGTTTTTCATCCGTCCCCTTTTTCTTCCATATCGAATTTCTGCCTTGCGAGCAATTCCCTTTGAAGTGAACCATGCATCTTTTCGAGTTCCTGATGTTCACCAACTTCTGTAGTGTGTTGCTTCCCCCCTTTCAGTCGACAAATATTTAACACGGTCCGTTTCCACGGTTCCCTACCCTTTGAAGTAGTCCCCTGTGGGATCGGAGAAGTGCGCATATGTAAACACTCAATTCAATGGCCGGTTGACATTCAAACAGTGCCGTTATCTTTGCCATACAGTTTGGCAGGATTCCTGAATGTTATGGTTTCTTATAGAGACAACACTTACGAAAAGGATTGTAAATAAAACAAGTAATATAAAAAAAAAATTAAAGTCAATTCCTACTTTTTTTTCACTATATTGCAGAAACTCCTTTATAAATAATTTTCATTTATTTTTTTAAGTTTATCTGGCGTCATCTATTGGTAGATATATGTAACTTAAATCTAAAAAAAACTAAAATTAATTAATTAAATTTAATGAATGAATTAATAATTGAAAATACTATCAACATCAAGTGTCATCTACAAATTAAAAAAAAATGTGTTTGAACTTGAGTGGATGAATAAGAAGTATTTCATGAACGACTGAAAATTTGAACAAGATATATATATAGAGAGAGAGAGAGTGGGAGCTAATAGAAGGAATTGAAAAAAACAAATAAGTAACCGATGATTAATCTATGTAAAGATTCATGCAGTTTAATTACAAAATTTATACACATTTATAACAAAACATATTTTTACTTTTGCAAAAAAATTTATCCCTCTCATATGATCATGCAAAAATACTCTTGAAGAATTATGGATAGGTCTCGTAATTGTTTTAAAAATAGTAAATGAAAAATAAAAAAAAATACTTTACTAGGAATTAAATCTAATATAAAATTGCTAAAAAAATCTATCACCTTTACAAACTTTACTGAGGATAAAAGTGTTTTGAAGCCGATTTGAAAAAGGTTTGTAAGGAAAAAATACATTGCTTAATAAATTGTTTCTTAAAGCTAAAATACATTCGTTTGAAAGCTTTGAAAAAAAAGTTCTAAAAAAATTTATTAAAAATTATTTTTGAAAAAAAAATACATCTTTATATTTTGTAATGATTATAGCCATCAGATTATATTCTGCACCGTTCGAGAGATGATTCCAATAAAACTATCAAGCTTTTTATTGTAACTGAAAATTAAAATGAGTTTTCTGTTTACTAGAAATCTACCGAAAAGGAGAAACTTCTTTCCTTTTTTCGTCAATATATTTTATAGATTAAACACCTTTTTTTCTGATACATGAATGCTTTTTCTTTTCATCTCACATAAAGGTGGAAGAAAATTTCTTGTACTAGTCTTCCATTGAAATCTGAAAGTTTGCATGTTTTTCTATGTTATATGTTTGCCTTTCAAGAATGTTCGTTCTTGTGAAATTTTCTTTTATTTCTATTGGAGAGCAAGCAAACACGCCCGACTTGAAAGACGAATGACATCAATACATTAAAAAAAAAAATAATAAATAAAAAAAAAACTACAGCCAATCGATTTGCAGAATTCAGAAGATTGCAGAATTCAATTTTCAAACATTTCTATTCGAAAAAAAAACTCTTTTTAATACATATAATCAAATTTATTTTGGAATACTTTTGCAGTGTGATACAAGAAAAAAAAACTCCCTTTTTGCTTATTGTGAATCATATCCTTTATTTTTTTTCATTTTAAGAAATGCAATCATGCATATATAGCATTTTTTTTTACATGTTATCGTTTTATGCTTATGTATTCACTTTGGAGGTGAGAAGGATTTTTCTATTTGCGAATTAAAAATGAGAACTCCACCTACTAAAGTGCTAAAAGCAAGCGATGCATTGTATTGGAAGATTTTTCCTCCGGGCTACTGCAAGTGCACGATTGAAAAGAAATCTAATTATATCACTCTTCAAAACCCATCTTATTGACAATCTTCAAAGGCAGAATACATCTTTGGAATAGCAGCTATATTGTAAATGTAGAAATTGCCGCGTGGGCGGAAGATTTTTTTAGGCGTTTCCTTTTAATATTTAATGAAATTTATACTTCTCTTCCCCCCTCTTTGATATCCGTTTTTACATTTATTTATTCAGGGTGAAAATTGAACATTTCTAAAAATGAGGAAATAGATTTTCTAAATAAGGGAACGTTACTTGTTAAAGGAAGAACGTTCTGAATAGAAAAAATTTCAAGTACGGAGAGAAAAAAAGCACATAATTGAAAGTTGGGATTGAATTTTCATTTAACATTTAAAAATCATAATCCATTGTTCTAATTAATAGAATAATTTAAAAGTCCTTTCATGTAATAATAGAATGCATAACAGAAACTGAATTACCTTAGATACCGTGATTAAATAAATATATATATATATATATATATATACACTCAAGAGCCAAAACATTATGACCACCCCTACATTTTGCAATGAACTCGCCTGGATGACGTGGAAGGCACGTGATCAGGTGGAAGTGGGCCAACTCTATTAATCAACCAACTATTAATCCAAGCCAAGGTGGGTTGAAGCTGTGTTGCGCGCCAAAGGTGGGCCAACTCGTTATTGACAGGTGGTCATAATGTTTTGGCTCTTGAGTGTATCTATATATATGTGTTTGTGAGAATATCTCTCAAAAAGTATCATCACCATCACAATTGGCTCAACAGCCCCTAGTGGGCCAAAGTAGTCTGCCTGCTGGCAGATTTCGAGACAGGAGATTTTTTCTTTTTACTGGGTTGTGTTCTCAGTCTTACGCCCTTCGCTCTTACAGTCATAGTAGACCGGGACCTAAGGTTTAAAGTGGATTCCAAACCACTACAAACGTCCATGGCACATCCGGGTTTGAACCCGAAACTTGTGGCAACGAGCGCCCTCAGCCCCTCATTAAGTATAATAGACAAAAATTAAGTTTTAATTTAAAATGTAATATAATTCCATCGATACATATTTTAAGATTTTATTGTAATCTGATGGTTAACCTAACAGCTTGAATTCAACATAACTAGTACATCATTAACCATTTGCCTTCAGTGTTATCTAGAGTTCCCTATGAGAGTTTGTGGCTTTGTAATTATATATTTTCCTAATCATTTTAACAAAAACTCGTAACTCGGGGATCGTCACATTCTTCCTCTCCTCCAGCCCAACAGAAAATCATTCCCCCTTGACGATTTATTCTCTTTTCACAGGCATAGATGCGAGAGCTTTCAGTTATATTTCAGTTGTCAAGTTTTAAATCTGTTTTTTATTAGTTGTAAACTTTATGTTCTGTGTATCAGGATACTCAGGCAAGTCTTGCTTCAAAAATTTATTAAATGGTGAAAGTTTACAAATTGTTTTTATATTTTTATTTATTTATTTAATTTATTTTTTTGAATTATTACTATTTATTATTTGTTTAAGCTTTTGAAACCTGTTTTCAACCACTTGTTAAGGACGAAAGCTACACAAATTTTCACATATCATTCAAATTCAGCTGATACTTTTTACGATACTATGATACTTTTACGTAAATTGTGTATTTAAGAATATTTATAAAATTTTATCCATATATTTGCAAATTATTTTAATTTTTTCCCTGTGTTTGAAAATCAATTAATTATAAAGTTCGTCTGTTAGGTGCTTTTACCTTATTTTCTTTAATTTTAAATCATCCCCTTATTTCTCTTTAAAAAAGACCACATTCTCCATTAAATAACAAATTGAGTGGTTAAAATAAATAAATGAAAGTGAATTTTTCAACATTTTATAAATTAATTTATTTATTTCTAAATTGTCTAATCCGTAAAAATCCCTAAATTCTCTAATAGTCGGTCTAATTGTATAATCGGAGAAATAACTGTTAATAAATTATTAATGATCATGCAATTCCATTTAAATGAAATTTAAATACTGTGTTCCAAATAGAATTCACCTCTATGAAACTAAAAGAAATAATCCTACCAATGAGATTAGAAAAGCAATTAATAATTTCAAAAGAATAATATGTTTGGAAAATAAATCTCCTGTACTACAAAGGGCTTCAATAACTGCTTAGAGGGGAGAAATGTGCAAAGGAGACAATAGAGATATGTATGTCTACTAGAATAATACATTTGGTTTACTATTAAAAACTTCCTTTTTCTTCGTTGATGTATAAATTAAATTTAAAAATATTGTTGGAATTAAAAAGTTTCATTTTATGCAACAAATTCATAATTTGCAGTACAAGCAATTAAATTATTAAATTAGCACAAAAATTTTATCCATAGATCTTAATATGATAGATAATATTTTGATTGATTTGTATTCAATTTAAGAAATAATTTATGAAGTAATTAACCTTTTGCTGATGTGAAATAAAGCTATCTACAGTGCACTAATTAACTATGCAAAAAATAAAAAAGAAAGAAATGTTTATTGAACATTTTCCATAAAATGCTTCTTTTGGTTTTGATAAATCATATCATATGGTTTTGATAAATCCGAACAAAGCATTTTATGGCGAATTTTATTAAATCGTCCGTTTTTCCCAACACATAATACCTATTAGGCCAGAATATCCCTCATTTTTCTGATTCCTGATTCCATCTGCCCCTATTTACTTCATTTTTAATAAAGGATTTACCAAAAAATGGTGTGGGGGGGGGAATTCCCTTCTTTCCTTTTTTTCCCCCAGAGGGGGAAAGTATTTCTGACTACTGATTTACCATGAAAGGTGAGCCAAAAAGGGCTCAGAAGAAAACTGCGTGTCGAATTACTGGAGTACACTGAAAACAACCGCTTCACGGTAATAACCCTCTCCATTTCGCTCCACAAACCCTTTGCAAGGTATTCTCCCCCTTTTCTTCTAATAGATAAATATATTATACTTCCTAGATTGCGTCCCAGTAACTCCATGTCTGCAATATGTATGGAAAATGAACTTAAAAAAAAAGTATCCAGCAATTAAAAGAAAAAAAATGCACATAACAGAATTATTTTTTTTTCTTTGGCCTCTATAATAAATAAGAACAGACCATTAAAATAAAGAATTTACCAAACTTATTTTATATTTTTGGAAGGAGAGCAGGTTTCCTTTGACTTTCATCTTTAAATATACCGTTCTTAAATATTATATATAACAAGAAACCACGCGAAATGCGAATGAAACCTGTTACACAGTGTGTTGACATTAGCTATTTTGTAAGAAAACAATTTGAGTGCTTTGAGGTTTTTACAATGGAAAAATAATTTGAGTAAAGTGCTTGCCTTAAATTTCGTGTTTCGAATGAAATTTCGTATGCCGAATAGCTAAAAAATGTTGCATACGATCTAAGGTGAATCGTGTATGCTAAAAAGACACTCATGTGAATAGTATAAATTGTTATTTCAAGAAGATGAATAAATTAATCTCATTCTGGTCAACCTTCAAATGCTATGGCCGACGAAAACATTGGCAAAATCAAGAATTTGGTAGTCAATAAACTTCAAATAAATCGAGATTGGTTCAAGAGAATAGTGGAATGGTACTTAGGTACTTAGAGAATTGGTCCAAGAGAAGAACATATATTTTAAGTCCGTTCATAATATTATGGCTGATATTTTGTGTATTAAAGGAGTCATATCATGATTGGTTCCTAAAGAGTACAAATTTGTACAAAAAGAGCATGGGAGGCAGTTCGCCGAAGACATGATTTTCCTAGCTCTTATGGATTCCACCTCAATGAAATGCAATGAATATTTCCTGCACTCAAATTTATAATTACCACTTCGAGGAAGATTCTCCTCCGTATTGACTCTATTGACGACATAAAAAAAATCCCTGAAAGACATTCCTCAATTAACCTACAAAAAAGGCATCAAGCACTATCATAGTAGTAATGCACTAGATGGAAGTGACTAGATATTTTCAAAATGACAAAATAAATTTTAATGAATGGATTTATTTTTATGTGTTTTATTAAACAATTCTGAATACTTTTCACTTATAATGTACATTTTATTCCTCATCCTTAATAAACATCAAGATAAAGAAAAAATTAATTTAATTGAGGATTAGCCTATGTTCTAAGTGATGTTGTGCAAGAAATCGAAAAATTACTACTTAAAAGAAAATCAATGTTTTATTTTATACACAAAGTATGTAAATATTATCTATTAAGAAATAACCAAATGAAATTTTATATGAAGATCCATCAAACTGAAGACACATAAATTTGGATACCTAGTGTCTAGTTAAAACGGTAACTTTATTTAAAAGTTTATGTAACCTATGTTATGTTAATTGTAAGAAATATTTTTGAAAATTTTTTAATTTTATTTTTAGAAATATTTTGAACGACCTTTAATCAACTGAGAACTCCGTAAATTGTAGTAAAACTGACTGGCATATAAAACAATGTATATTTACTAACATTAAATAAAAATTAATAGACCTTGAATTAAAAAGAACTTCAAAGGTACTTTACACACTTTATAAAAAAAAATGACTTAAAAATATTACTTCTTGAAGATTACCCACGGTATGCTATTGTTGTAAATAAAAGTTGACATGTAAGGCTGAGGGAAATCTAATATGATAAATATAAGAGTGACGATACAAAATGAAATTAATTTCTGCCTTCCCATTTCTCTAGAGTGGATGGCAATTTAATTAAGAACTCCCCGAGATAGAAAAGGGGAAAATGGTCTCTTTACCACTATCTTTGTAAGAATATTGTGAAAGGGTGCCCCAAGCATCGCCACTTATTTAAAAGCATTATACTCAACATCCCAGAGCATTTGGAATATACAGGAGGGGAAACATTAGGAGAAAGTTCGATAGGTGTCCCCAGGTCAAAGGAAAATTGCATTTAAAATGGAACTATAATAAGATTATTAGATATCTTATCCTTATCAAATTAGTCGATATTCAATAAAATGGTTTTGACATAAAAATGTCCAAAAATACTTCCGAACACTCCCCCCCAGAATAAGAACATTTTGGTGCCGTTGTTCCAGCTAGCAATACAGAGACAGTTAATCTTTATAACAAAAGCAAGGGCTGCACTGCTGTTACTCATTTAGCACTACCCAGGGGGCAACGTTTAGCTTGAAGACATGCTACCGACAGGAGTAACAATATCCCCACAACGCTCTATGATCATATCATATAAGAACATTCTTTTTCAATTCATTTTTAAAGAGGTAAAGTAATTTTTTTCAAGACAGCTTTAATATAATTTGTTCGTTTTATTTGAAAAAAATTTTCCTATGCTTTTATCATGTTAGAAATATACTTTATGTATAAAAATAAAATAAAAGAAAAAAAAGTTTACAGAAGCAAATTTTTTATATTCAAGAACATTTTACAATAAATTAAATAAATGCATCATTTGTTAGTCATTTATGAGTTAAATAAATAAAAAGACATTTCATTGAAAAATGTTCTTTATAAAATCCCCTATTTTGAAAAATTATAATAATGCAGTACATATTTGACTCATGAACATTTAACAGCATACTAAATGTTTATATTCAAATTGTACCTGACATAAGGTACATGAAATGAAGAGCTACTACAATAATTATAGTTCGCCTTATGAATTGCCTACTATTTTATAAAATATTATAATATTTTAAAAAATCTTTAAAAAATGTAGAAATCGTATGATTAGAAATGCTTGAAAAAAAATTTAAATGGTATTTCTTTTTATTTTCTTATTTTCTAACTGTGTAACAAAACAGTAATTATAATATGCATTCTTATCTTAATTATACCTTAGGACTTATTGTTATTTTATATCTCTTGTATCTCAGCAATTTACTATGTCAAATATCTCACTTAAGGTTTATTTTTTTAAAGAAAAATGAATAAATGAAAAATATATGATGAATATCATCACATCAATATTCTAATTCATTAGTTAAATTAGTATACAAAGGAAGACGCTGAAACTTGGAGTTAAAACACAATTCACTCTTAAATAATTCGCTTGTTAAAAATTCTAGTTCCATATGCAATTATTTTATTTTTTGTTTAATTTTTGTTCTGCAAAACGTTATTTCTTTTATACTTTTATTTGCAAAAGGTATTTTACTTTTACACATAATATTTTGGGTGTTGCCACGTTAATCTCTTTCTCGGCACATATGGGTAGCTTTTAAAATACTAACAATATGGCTTGTAAACTGTTACAAAAAACTAGTTTTAATGTTTAAATACTTTCCTTTGCTTTCATTTTAACTAATATTTATATAATATTATATTTTATAGAGTTAGTCAAATGTGTTTGGTTTTTATTCGTTAAACTTAATTTTAATGTTTTAATTGGATTTCGTCAAATAAAATACATATTTAAAAGAATATTCGAGACTTTTTAATTATATTCTCAGATGTTTAAAAATAACTTTTAAGAAAACATGTTTACCAGTTAAGATGCAAAACATCATTAAAATAAATGAAGTTTGCAAAATAATTAAAAATAATGATGTAAAAACACGAATAATAAGAGGCAAAAATTAATGATTAAAGAAAAATTTAAAAAAAAAAATTACTGTGTAAAAATCATTATTTAAGAAAATGTATGAAAATTTAATGAGTAAAAATAACTATTGTTGCCACATTGTGAAATTCAAAAATATATTTCAGAATTTTTTAATCTTTATGTCAATTATTCCAATTACTTTTATTTTAGAAGGAAAAAAATAATTATATTTTTATTATAATGAAAATGTACTTTTCTTTCACTTTTATATACTTATTTCGTCTTTTTAAATGAAACTGCTTTTCAAAATCTGATGAACAAAGGAACTGTTTCTTAAAACCTATTTTGGCCAACAGCGATGTAAATCATCTCATTACAGAAATCTGTAGGAAAATGTACATTTTTTTTTCTTTTATATACTTATTTATTTTTTATAATGAAACAGTTTTTCAAAAACTGATGAGCAAATAACTGTTTCTTAAAGTCGATTTTGATCGGCGGTATAAATCCACTCATTACAGAAAATCTTTCTAAGCAATACATATCATACATACACATAAAATTTAATGCGTATCATTGTAAACAATACGTAAGTAATTTTTACTTTGCATCACTAATGTCATATCTTATTAACCAAAACAGTTACATTTTATAAAAATTGTTATACTTATTTCCAAAGCTGCACCTCCGGAAAAAAATGGAAAGAAATAATTTACTTTAAATATATTACTTTTATAAAGATACGTTAATGTATATATTTCTAAAAAATTCTAATCAGGATAAAAAATTTAATTTGATGAAAGCTTTATTGTTCCTAGAAAATGTTTTCTTTAGAAATTAATAATATTAACCATATTTTAAAATTGCATCCATTATCTTTAAATGCTACATAACTAATTTTTACAAGATATGTATTTTATTTAACTAAAAATAGCTATTATTTGCCAATCATTAGAGTTTAGAATTGATATTCATTCTTGAATAAAATATTTATCAAACATTTCTTTAATGAAAAGAAAATTATCATTTTATCATCACGCTGCATTGACAATTAGAAACAATTTTAAGTACATATTTTCGTATCTGGTAGAAGTAGGAATGGAAGATTATTTTAGAAAAAATAACTTTTTTTTTTTTAAATTCTAAAATACAAATATTTATAGAAAAAAAAAATTGTAATGATTTTTCTTGAAATAATTATTGAAAATAGCAATTTCCTACATTTTTATATCGAAGTACAACTTGCATTGTAACTATTATTGTGCTAAAAGGTTAAAGTGTATTGTAGCTATTTTTATTAATTTTATATCCATTAACGATTTTAAAAATAAGCATATAAAATTATATATCCCCATATTAGATGTAGACCACTATAGACATGTTTTGGAGTGAAAAATTGAAACAATGAGCTACAATTATTGTGTTTACTTTTACAGTTACATGTAAACGTAGATAAAATAATAATAATGATACTAAACACACATTGTAAAGAAATATATAATACTAAAATGAAATATAAAAAAATATATAAACATAATTGAAATAAAAATTGAAATCATTAAAAAATATTTATTTTACTAGTGCGAAATTTGTTTCTCCGCTCATCATGAGATAGCAGAATATAATTTAATTATTCTGCTTACCCATAACTGTAAAACACATAAGAAAGAACATGCAATATCTGTCCTATTTTCGCAAGAATATTATTTAAATCAATAATATGTCATTGAAGTCATCATTAATTCTTCCTCATAATTGCGACAGTTAATTTTTGAATATATGGATGCACACATAATGCATTTTTTTAATACATTGGTTTTCACTACTTTGGCTCTTATAAAATAAATATATTTTGCAAAAGTGTGATAAATGTCGCGGGCCGGAAAAATATTCAAGGCGGGCCGCTGGTTGGCCACCCCTGATTTATATTAATAAAGAGGGAAGGTTTATGTAAATTGACACACAGACTGACAGCGACATCTGTCTTTTAATATGCGTGTAATACACTTCAACCTCCGCTTTTACATGTGTTTCCGCAATAAACGCCTTCTGTACGCCTTCTTCCCATCATTTGAATAGTTGTTAGAGCAACAGCTTGTGTGACAGACACCCCCACCCTTTACGAGCACCCCTTTCTTTTGTGAACTCTTGTACCCCATCCTTTCCCCAGAGAGGGGGGAAAAACGGGACGAAATTTTACACGTTCTTCTGCCATTGAATTAACCGCTGCGTGCAGCTCGCATCAAATACTAATAGGTGGAAGAGACAAATAACTCCCTCTCACCCTCCTACGCTTTTCCGAAAAGCTTGGGATCAAGGGATTACGGCTTATATTTTCCCAGGGGGATGGGGGAAGGAAAGAGCATACATAAAGTCCTCTTGGGACTGATCGGCCTGCCTTTCTAGTTCACTTATGCTTCCCATTCAATTATCCTGCTTTCCAATGCCGTGTTCCTATACTTTCATCTTTATATTTTAAAGAAATCATACAGTTTTTTATGAATTGATAATTACAAAGGAACTTCTTCAAACCATATTTTAAATAATTATAATAATCTTTCAATTTGGCTGGATTTGAATACCTAATTTTTAAATAATTCCAATGCCGTGTTTCTTTACTTTTATCTTTATATTTTGAAGAAGTCATACAGTTTTTTATTAATTGATAATTACAAAGGAGTTTTTTTAAATGATATTTTAAACAATTATAATAATCTTTTAATTTGGTTGGATTTGAATACCTAATTTTTAAATAATTCCAATGCCATGTTTCTTTACTAAAGAAGTCATATAGTTTTTTATGAATTGATAATTAAAAAGAATTTTGTCAACCCATATTTTAAACAATTATAATAATCTTTCAATTTTGTTCGGTTTGAATACCTAATTTTTAAATAATTGACATCCTAATGTGTCAATTTCTTTCTAAACCTCTTAAATCATTGTCTAAATATAATTTTTAGTATACTTTTCTCTTTGTTGAACAATAGATCTAGAACATAAATTGGGCTAATAATAATCAAGAATTAAGAATACAATTTTACCATCAGGAAATTTTTTAAATTATTCTCAATTTAACTATTCTAATAAACAGTTATTTTACACATTTGAAGAATAGTGTACTTAGGTCAGTTAGATAAAAATTGAATTTAGTAATTTAGTTTATTTAATTGAATTTGTGTCTTGATGCACTAGAAAAACAAAAGCATGTAATTTAACACCCTGAAATTGAAATTAATTTCAATATATATATAGATAGATAGATAAATAGATATAGATATATAATCAAGAAAAAATAAAAAATACAATCCCTTCTCTTACTGTTTTTTATTTCGAGATTTACGGAATTAATTTATCTTATTTTCTTACATGGAAGAATGGCAGGTAAAAACTTAACACATTTTAAGAAAACGGGAACATTTTGATTAGCAAGAATTGGCAAGAAAATAATTGTTGAATGATGGAACAAAAAGAAGTAAAAAGAAAAAAAAAAACGTCTTTCGTTTCACTATCAGAATTTAAATGCATCATGGAAATAAATACAATCTCATTTAGTTTAAAACAAAATCAACATCAGTTAACACTATTGTTAATATACCGACATAGAAATGGGGCCGTTGGTCTACGTATACTCGTAGGACGGCCAAATGAATTAACATTAATAAAAAGCAATTAAAATAAATACTAGGACAAACAACTAATTTACTTTTACCCTTTAATGAATACGAATAAATACTATTACAATAAAATTTAGGATTTTTAATATTTGGCAGAATAAATAAAATAAAAAAAGTTTTATAGAGAATGTTTATAGAGAAATGTTTACAGAGAAATGTTTACAGAGAAGTATTCATAATATTTCGCACGCATACCTCAATCAAAAATATTCCTTTGAGTGTGTGGGCAGTGGGGTACCAGTAGCCTCATATCCTTTTTACCAAAAAAAAATGCTCACCGACAATTCCAAAGATGGACATAACTCCCCATTACAAATTATACCTGGAGCCATTCTCGCAGCAAAAATTGTGCACCAGGCTCACGCACTATCGTAGATCGTTCGCTCTGCTTTCAACGGGTCTTCCTTTCTGCCCGCAAAAACTCCAAAAAAGGGATGGATCCCACCAAACCGACCGGTTCTTTTGGACCTGACCGTGTGACCGGGATGGGTTATCTACCATTCCTGGATTCATACAAAATATAAAGGAAATACCCCTTACCCTCACACAACAGGATAATTACCAGTTACAACAACTATGATGCCATCTCTTGTATATTTCAGGATATAAAAAATATAAATAATAAAATTAAAAAAAAAACGTTATATTTTTATGATATTAAATTTTTAAAAATCGTTGAGAGTGATTTATTTTGAAAATTACATTTTTAAACTTTATTTTGGAAATGATTAGATAAACTAAATATTACTTAGCTACCATATCCAAATTGAATCCTAAATGACTCCTCAGTTGAGCTATTGCGTTTGTTCTCTTCTATTGCTTTTCAAATTTAGGAATGAAATTATCTCAAGGAAACTTAATTAATTGAACTAAATGTATTGATACAATTTGCAGATAAAACGATGCTTATGTAATGTATGAAATGTATTTTGTTGGAGTGGAGGGATTTAATATTTTGTATGAACTTAAACATATTCATTCTAAACATTACAAAAAATAATAATAAATAATAGAAAATACTGAATTCTGCTCCGCAAATTTCAACTTATCATGTGTGAACATTCGAGAAAGGATGAATAAACCCGGGAATATGGCAATGCTTAAGAATCTTTATAAGAATATACAAAAGTAAGATAAATGTAGTCGTAAATGAAGAATTAAGTATTAATGAAGCATTTCAAGAGTTAAGGACGAATAACGCTCGTCTTTAGGAATTTTCTGGAGAATTTGGCTTTTGCTTGAAGTGTTTTGTAGTATAGTTTTGAAGCACTTTTCATGTTTTGGCTTGGGATATGAAACATTTGTATATCCAATGCTTATAAGTACACGCAGTGCATTGATCAATTATATATTTTTGACATACTGTAGTTATTGCATTGTATAAAACCGTTGATAACTAATGTCATAGTTCCCTGTGAGCAACATAAATTACACGTTTTGCCAATCAACATTTTTATACAATGCAATAATTCCAATATTCCAGCAATATATAAATAATATGTGTAGAAAAATTCAAAATAAACCTTTTAAAACGCTTTATAAGCTTATGATTTTAAATAAAATATATGTTGCTCACAGGGAACTATGACATTAGTTACACTTAAAAATTTATGCTTCTCTACAGATAATGGTTATCAAAATAAACTTTAAGTGAATGCATGAAACTGCAGAGCATAATGTTAATTGATTCGTCTTCGAATCTGAATCGAAGCTTTCGTCTATCGTTGTTTACCGAATAAATAAAAAATCCTGGCGAATTTCATATGGTAGAGACAAATAATTATAAAGCGTTTTAAAAGTTTTATTTTGAATTTTTCTACACATATTATTTATATATTGCTGGCATAATGGAATTATTGCATTGTATAAAAATGTTGATTGGCAAAACGTGTAATTTATGTTGCTCACAGGGAACTATGACATTAGTTATACTTAAATATTTATACTTCTCTACAGATAATGGTTATCAAAATAATATTTAAGTGAATGCATTAAACTGAAGAGCATGGGTTTTAACAAATGTTAATTGACTCTTATTTGAAAATAAATAGACGCTTCCGTCTATTTATTTTCAAATAAGTTTCCGTTAAATGAATCCGTTCCGTTTAATGAATAAATAAAGAGTAGTGAGGAATTTCATATGGTAGAGAGAAATAATTACAAAGCGTTTTAAAAGGTTTATTTTCTCCAAAAAGTTATAATAAAACATTTGATGCTTACATGCTGGAAAGCTACAATCGGAAAATGCAGAATGAAAATGGCGTGTCGCAATACAAATACGAGGTTGGAATTAATGCTAATTAATGTACATCAGACTTAAACGACATTTTAAAAATAAAACATTGTTCGATTGTGTTGTGTAAAATTACTTTAAAAGCCATTGCATGGAGCAGTTCCAAAGACGAAAACAAACATCAAGCATTTGCGGAGATCTGCGGAGAGATTGTCATTTAAGTGAAACGGGCTCGCTTTATCAATTAAAGGAAAGCAATCAACCTTAGTTGCAAGATGTCAATAATATAATTTAAACAAGTTTTCAGGGGGCTCTTTTTTGCTTTTTATTTTCAATAAAGAATATCGTATTCCTTTAAATCAAGGATGCATATATTTCATTATTTTTTCTTTCCATTCTGTGATTGGTTGCTGCACACAAATTAGTGTGTGGCAACCAATAATGTTCTTCGCTTGCGAATTTTAGTTACTTCCTTCCACAACCCTTCACTTATCGTTATTTAACGATGTTACGAATGGAACTCATAGAAAAAAGGGAGCGTTCCAATATTGCGAAGGGAATATAAAGTTGAGATTAATATCTCTCCTTTTTGTGCTCGACATGATGCTTCATCGCCGCTTACCTCTTCTCCCAGCATGTTTTTATTTGGGGAACATAAACACATTACGAATTGATACCAAAGAGCCCAAAATATTCCTGAAGTCATACTAGTGTATCCAAAAAGTAAGAACAATTTTCAGTTTAAAATTCCCAGGGCTTATGGAATATAATTTGTTTTTTCTTTTTTAGGTTGCTGGTACTGTTATTGACATCTGTGTGAAATTTGACAAATTTGTCAAAATATTCATTAGTGTTTGAGTTACGCTTGGCTTTGTGAGACGCTAAAAGTGATTCCGGCGATTTTTGAAATGATATATTTAATTGAGAATGAATTATTGTAATATATAATATGATAATGAAACATTGTCTGAATGTCTAATGTCTGAATTAATTGAGCAAAGAATTTTCTAGAATAGATTACTTCGAAGGCGATGAAATAAATTTGAAAGAATAAATAAAGAGTTTTTGAAAAAAATATTATTGCTCTTACTTTTTGGGCATAGTAGTATATTTTTTTATGTGTTTAGATACGAGAAACTTATGCAAAACTGATACATTATTTAGTCATTTTATCTTTATTCTAATCATTTAGTATGAAATATATCATTTGGTAATATTATAAACTATAAAACTAATAATTTGGTCATTTGGTCATATTATCAACTGTCAAAATGATAAATAAATTATCCATTTATACTATTTTAGTACAAATTGATAATTTATTTATTATTTTAGAAATATATATATTATAAAAAACATTTTTTCTGACGAATGCATTTTTTTACTAAAATTTTATTTATAATTCTGATAAATTTACATGTTACATAAAAAAACCCCACTAAAATGATATAATTGAATATTTTATTTTAACATTTTGAAAGAAAAATTACACCTGAATTACTGTTTCAAAAAAAAATCTTATCTTTTATATTAAATTAGAATATCAAATGAAATTATGATTGTTAATGAGCCATGCAATACAGTTTTAATAGCAATGATTAATTTTATTTTGCTATGTTTCAATATCATATTATATATTACAATAATTTTTACTTCTATTTCTAATGTGGATACAAAAATACATAAACTGATTTGTTATGACAAAAAATAAATAAATAAATAAAAAGAAAAACGAAATACACAACAATTAGATGACAATTACAATACAATCTCATAACAGCCTTTTAAAAATAAATTACTTCATTTAGTAAGGAAATTAAAAAAAATAATGTTAATTTAGTAACTTAATGAATTTATTTATTTAGTTATATATATATATATATATATATAAAGAACTACAAGCGTTTTGTATGAAATATATCATTTGGCATAACACTACAAAATAATGAATAATATATTTATTATTATTTTTAGAAAACTATTTTTACAAAACATATTTTTTACTATTTCAGAATTCCTTTCTTAATTTATCCAGCATTAAAAATTAGACAAAGATTTATGTAACATGTATCTTATTAATTAAAATTTCTTTATTTTATTGATATTCAAAGAACGGAAGCCCTTCATTGACGAAGATTTAAAATTTCTGTTTTCCTAGGTCCTTTTTGGTCATGGTTTAAAATATTGAAGTAAATAAAGAAACATTTTAAGCCTAGAAATACGGAGACATTAAATTAATAAAGTTAATCGCATTTGTAAAAAGAAATTAGGAAAAAATCATTAAAAAATGTTTTTGGTTGGGATTTGCTGTGGTGGGTGTATGCAAAGCGCTATTTTTAGGAAACAATCGTACTCTTTTTACTATTATTGTACCAAATTTAATATTTATCGTAATTCGAATAAATGTAATGATATTGAATAGATAAAATTAAAATAGATCATCATATGACACAACCTTAAACATTCAAAATGTCGATTTTTATTATTTTTTTAAAACTCTTATTTACAGTCTGTTTGTAAAGTAATTTCAATAAAATTTTAATTTACAGAAAATTAAATGCGATGAAAAGATGTCTTTGCTAAGGATTTGTTGCGGTGGGTGTTTAAAAAATATTTTTTGAAAACAATCGTACTTTTTTTACTGTTATTGTATTAAATTTAGTATTTGTCGTAATTTGAATAAATGTAGCTATAGTGAATAGATAAAATTATAATAGATCGTGATAAAACAAATCTTAACTATTCAAAATGCTAATTTTTTCTTCATGTAAAATTTATATACATTCTGTTTTTAAAGTTTTTTCAAAGCAAACTTTAATTTACAGATAATTAAAACTGTTTAAAATTACTAGAACTATGTTACACTTAAACTAAATACTTTACTTGGTTAATTTAAATTATTTCATACATTTTATGCAAAACTGACTGTATATAACATCTGTCATAAAAATGTCTGCCAAAAAAAAAAATCAAGGCTTTAAATTATTTTTTTTTAAGATTCTAAATCATGTAATTCATGTACTGTTATATATATCTTTAATAAATGTTATTGAGTAATGGACAATCTATTCAAATTCAATTTAAAGTCTTTCTTAGCTTATTAGTGCGAGTTTACTAATAGGGGTAGGAATTATAGGGTAGGGGTAAGGGATATTTCACAGATGTAATATTCACTAATTACATCTGTGAAATATTTAAAAATAAGGCTTTAATATAAAATTTTCTGCGAGCTTATATATTTCTTTTCCATTTATATTGTTTAAAAACTGTGTAAATGGAGAAAAAAAGAAAACCCTCTGTAAATCTTGCTTTTCTTTCTGGAGACTTTTAATGCAAAGCAAACAACATAACAGTTATTTCCATTTATATTGTTTAAAAACTGTCTAAATGGGAAAAAAACCTGTAAATCAAGCTTTTCTTTCTGGACACTTTTAATACAAAGCAAACAACGTAACAGTCATACTTATTCAGCCACTTCATAAGTAAAACAATACTGAACACGTAATTTGTTACCTAAGACAAGGAAGAAATTATTATATCTTCATTAGAAATAAGAAGTTTTTTTTCCTTATTTGGTTGATTTTTGTTTTAAAATTTTAATAAATTAGGTATCAAACTCTAAATTATTATTTTAGCATAAAAATTATCTGTTACTATATTTATAGTTAAATACAAAAATATAAACCAAAATAAAATTTTAAGTAAAGCAAATATACATGCATATTAATAACAGAATAGTTATTTCAATAAAAAGTTTTTAAAATGTTTAATGTAAACACAAGCAAAAATTTACTATCAATATTTGTGTTTATTATCAATAGCACTAATTTAATTATCAATTATTATTATTATTATTTATTTATTTAATTATTTTTGCAATTTTTTTTTCTTATTCTACAATTCTTTCGTTTTGAAGATTAAACAAACAGATCTCACAATTCATCTTTTTCTTTGAGATCAGATAATTTTTTATACGAATAAAATTTATTTTTATGTAGCTTCTTGTTATAATTTAATAAAACTTTCCTGAATTACATTAATGAATTGAATGATAATAAATGATAAATATAAATGATAATAACAATGAAAACGATATAATGACATATTTTTCATGAAGCTTCAAATCACGAGATTCACGAATTGTTGTTTAAAGGCAGGAAGTTATTACAAAATGTTTTACTGTGAAACAATATTTAGTGGCCTCCATACCAATTTAATTATTTTTTCTCCTGCAAGTTTGGTTTTATTAAAATCCAAAATTATCATTAATTACTGTTATTTTCTATAGCCTAGAAGTAAGTTCAATTACTCTATACTTTGAATTATAATTTTAAAATTCATATGTCATTTCTTACTAATTCTACCAAAAGAAAAAAATTGTTATAAAATTCCATGGTAAAATTATAAAGCATGTTTCTCTCCTAAGCTGCCTATAATGTGAAAGGCACTATTTGTAATTAAAGGTATCTCCAATTTCATATTGTTTTCCAATGCCAGGACTTTTTTTTTTTTACCAGAGGTCATTCTACGTATGTCATAACGCCAAATATGTAGTTGATTCACTGTTATACTGGGTTCAGCCTGCTAAAAGACACTCCTATTTTTTCCCGAAAGGACTATTTCCAAAAATGTCGTAAGGGGATTCACATTATTTCCTAGTGTAAGAACTTTATACTGGATTTATTGCATCCATGTTTGGAAAAAACATAGAAGTTTTCAATGTGACATAAATTGCCAGATATCGAACCAAGATCCTTTAATTTGAAAGCTTGATCCTTTAGTTTGCTTCAACACTTCTGTAATTTGTTTCAAATTAGAATGACATAAATTTTATTAACCTTTTTTTTGTCATCATAAGTATGAATTATAAATGAGCTACATCAAATTGTCATCCTAATTAAATTGTTTTTTGTCTGGTAAAAAAGGAATGAGGACAAATTAATAATAACATCATAATAAAAATAACTTATCAAAAATTTTACAACCACTAATTTATTTAAAAAATAAATTTTAATTGAAATCAAAAAAACAAAAACAAAAAAAAACAAATTAGATAGAATAATTCTTGAAAGTTTCTATTGGTTAAAATTAGTAGAAAATTCAAGTTGATTTATAAATTTTAAAAGCTTTCGTACTTAGAAACATTATGCTTAAAAAATTCTTCTTATTATTATTTTTCAAATTAATAATAAGTGATAAATTATTTCTATAATTTATTTTTATTGACTGTATAAATTAATTATTTTTAATATTATTTTCTAACATGAATCATTTTAACAATCAATAAAATCAACATTTTTTTCAAAAATACAGGTCAAAGCTTTTAATTTGTGTGTAGTTGAATTTCTACTTTTATTAATGTTAAGTTTAATTGAAATTAAAAAATATATATATATTTTTTTAGATAGAATAATTCTTGAAAATTTCTATTGGTTAAAATTAGTAGAAATTAAAATTAATTTAGAAACTTCAAAAGCTTTCTTACTTAAACAATACATACTTTAAAAATTATTCTTATTATTAGTTTTTAAATTATTAATAAAAAATAATTTTAAAATTTTATTTTTAATAATATTATTTTATTAAGTTATTAATTAATTATTTTTAATATTATTTTCTAATACGAATCTTTGTAATGATTAAAAAATCAACAAATAATAATATCTCGTAAATTAAAAAATTTATTTTACACTTTTGTATAAATCAAAGTTTTTAAATTGTGTGTAGTTGAAGTTCTATTTTTAATTATTGTTAAATTCAACATTGGTATAATTAATCAAAATAATTTTTAATTAATTTTAATTCAATTAAAATTTATTATTAATTTTCGACTTGTTGAGTCACCAATCATTAATTTCTTTCTGTTAATATACAATGTACTCCCAAAATAATTTTCATTCTGAAAATGTTGAATATTTTTTATGAAACGCTTTTATCTTTTTTATAGAAAAAAAAAGTTCGCTCTAAGAACTCCAAAACCTCACATTTTATCTGTCATTAAGGAATTAAAGAAACTTAAAAAAATGTATAGAATAATGAAAAGAAGGTTTTTATGATAGAGAAGATTAGAAATAAGTAATAACTTCAGCTCCATTACTAGATTGAAAAAATCATAATAATGTCCTGAATGAGAAAAGCTTAAATAAAATAAGTACTTGAAAATCTGAGTATTTTTAAAAAGGGAAAAATTAATGTGTGATTAGTCCTCTTCGCATACACAAAAGGTTTTTTTTTTTGTCTATTTTAGCAACTCTTTGTCTCTGATTAGGTTTCTTGAAGAAAAACAAAAGAACAGTATAATCTCTTATCCTACTTATCGAGAAAATAAAAAAAAATTAAATATTTTAATAGAATGTAACAAAAGTAACCTTCTGTTTTTATCCAGGTTTAATAATAAGAATGATTGTGTAATAGAAGAAATATTACTTTGATGCCATGCATTTTTTTTAAATACTTGTTAATATATAGAATTTTAGAAAAAGTTTTTGCTTTGAAGATAAAAAAATTACAAGAATAAATGATAATTACCATTATCGGATTAAACTAAAACATTCTTTTTATTTTTTCAGGGCATTTTTTCAAAATATTATTGCCAAGTCGAATATTTTTTTACTCACTTGTGATAATGGGCTTACATATTTAATACCATATTGGATTATTCAGAACATAATGAGGATTATTGGTTTTTATTTGGTCCTGAAATGTATTCATGTATCTTTTACGTAAATGCCTGATATAAAAGAGTGATTAAAAAAAGTCTTTTAATTTTTTTTTTGTAAAGTATCTGCTTTAAAATTTTGTCTTCATTATCTTAATTGTTATTATTAGAAAGACATGCTGTGTTACCTTATATTGGTAGCTTAAAAAAAATCTAAATATTTGAGCATAAAAAAAATTATTATTTGAACATAAATGGTATTATTTTATTAATGAATAAGATCTTTTCTCCCTCATTTTTGTCTATACGCACACACACACACACACACACACACACATACACACACACACACATATATATATATATATATATTTAATTTCAGAAATATTTATTTACATTCAAAATGGTTACTAGAATATTATATATATGTTAGGTTGCGTGTTATCTAATATACACTCAAGAGCCAAAACATTATGACTACCCCTACATTTTGCAATGAACTCGCCTGAATGACGTGGAAGGCACGTGATCAGGTGGAAGTGGTATTTAATTGGTATTAATCCATGCCAAGGTGGGTTGAAGCTGTGTTGCGCGCCAAAGGTGGGCCAACTCGTTATTGACAGGTGGTCATAATGTTTTGACTCTTGAGTGTACATTACAGAGTGAAGAGAAACTGCTACACAGGAATAATATTTCTCTAGTATAATTTGAAATATCTCAATAAATAGTACCTGCTCTGTATCTAAACCACTTTCATAGAAAAAGAAAGTTCTGTGATACGAATTTATTATGCCCGTTCTATCATAGACAAGGGATCTCCTCGTTTCAAACTGGTCTCCACAAATTGTTAGACTTAATGCTTTATACTTTATTTCTTTGGTATCAGAAAAGAAAAATAATATATATCTAAGGATGGAATTATATATTTAAGATTTTTTTCCTTCTCCTTTGATTTTGTTTTGTTTTTTACATAATATATATATATATATATATTTAAATTTCAGAAATATTTATTTAAATTCGAAATGGTTACTAGAATAATATATAAGTGGTAGGTTCAGTGTTATCTAGTTTGCATTACAGAGTGAAGGGGAATTGCTACACAGCAATAATATTGCTCTAGTATAATTTGAAATATCTCCAGAAATAGTACCTGTCTACGTATACCACTTCCATAGAAAAAGAAAGTTCTGAGATACGATATTTATTATGGCCGTTGTTATCATGGGAAAGGGACCTTCATGTTTTAAATTAGTCTCCACAAATCTTTAAAACCTATCGTGCTATGCTAAGCCTCTTCGGTCTCATGAAAGAAAAATTATATATTTAAGGATTGATTAAGGCAACAATAATATGCTTTTCTTCATTGCTTCTTTTTATAATTGGAATTAATAATTCAAAGTATTTTGTAGTGAAGCTTATTATATTTGAATTTTAAAGAGGTTGGAAATAGGCACATAGTACTTCTATTCATTTTAAAATTTAAAGGAAAACAAGATTCAATAATCCACTAACAATAAAAGGTTATCATCTTCACAAAATTTATCAAAATATATTCAAGGAATTGAAAATAAAAGTTTGCTACAATCAATTTGAAAGCTGTTCCTATAAATAAAACAAAAAATGTAATTCCCATCATACATAATACTCAAAGGTTAATATATACACTGAAGTGACAAAAGTCATGGGATAGCAATATGCAAATTTTCAGATGGCAGTAGCATCGCGTAGAACAGGTATAAATGCGCAGTGCTTTCGCAGAGCTTTCATTTCTGTTCAAGTTATTCATGTGAAGAGGTTTTGACGTGATGATGACCGCACGACGGGAATTAACAGACTTTGAACGCGGAATGTTAGTTGGAGCTAGACGCATGGGTCATGCCATTTCGGAAATCGTTAGGGAATTCAACATTCCCAGATCCACTGTGTCAAGAGTGTGCCGAGAGTATGAAATTTCAGGCATAACATCCCACCATGGACAGCGCAGTGGTCGACCGCCTGCACTTAACGACCGAGACCGACGACGTCTGCAAAGAGTCGTAAATTCTAACAGACAAGCAACACTGCGTCAAATAACCGCAGAAATCAATGTGGGGACGTGCAAGGGACTTGTCTGTTGGAATTGTGCGGAGAAATTTGGCTTTCTTGGGCTATTCCAGCAGAAGACCGACTCGAGTGCTTTTACTGACAGAACGACATCGCTTGCAGCGACTCTCGTGGGCACGTGAGCATATCGGTTGGTCCCTAGATGAATGGAAAACCGTGGCCTGGTCCGATGAGTCACGATTTCAGTTGGTAAGAGCTGATGGTAGGGTTCGAGTGTGGCGCAGACCCCACGAAGCCATGGACCCAAACTGTCAGCAAGGCACTGTTCAAGCTGATGGTGGCTCCGTAATGGTGTGGGCTGTTTTTTCATGGCATGGACTTGGTCCTCTGGTGCGACTGGACCGAACATTGACTGGAAATGCTTATGTTCAGCTACTTGACGATCACTTGCAGCCATTCATGGACTTCATGTACCCAAACAACGATGGGATTTTTATGGATGACAATGCGCCATATCACCGGGCCACAACTGTTCACGATTGGTTTGAAGAACATTCTGGACAATTCCAACGAATGATCTGGCCACCTATATCGCCCGACATGAATGCCATCGAGCATTTATGGGACAACATCGAGAGGTCTGTTCGTGCCCAAAATCCTGCACCATCAACGCTTTCACAATTATGGACGTCTATCAAGATAGCATGGCTCAATATTCCTGCAGAAGACTTCCAACGACTTGTTGAGTCCATGCCACGTCGAGTTGCTGCACTTCGCCGGGCGAAAGGAGGGCCGACACGATATTAAGAGGTATCCCATGACTTTTGTCACTTCAGTGTATATATGTATATATAATATATTTTTATTACATCTACTATCTTAATCTAAAAACAATTAGTTTAATAAGGAAAGGAAAAAATGTCCTAAAACATATTAATACGAATTTTAATGAAGTAATTTAGTTTGTTAATGCTTCAAAATCAAATAAAATACACCAAAAATTGCTTTTTTTTTAATGAAATAAACCATAATTACTGTAGAAATGAACACGATAAAACCTGTTGAACAAGGATAAATTAATTGTTTTTTTAGGGATATATTTTATAGAACAAATTTGACTCCAAATTATCACTAACAAAAAAATCTGTGAGTTTTGTCATTTTTTACAATAATTTTAACGATTTCTAATATAAATTTCAGTAGCAATGAAGCATAATTTCTGATTTCTGCTGTAAAGCAATATTTCTGATATCTGATATAAAGCAATATTTAACAGCACACATTTCTGTGATTTCTTAGATTTGAAATAAATGTTTTTGGGGAACAGCCTCCCAATAACAGTTAAGAAAATGTGCTTAGAATGATCTCACTAGCAAATCTGTTAGCAAATAAAGTTGAAAAAATAGAAAATGTTTATCATTTTGCCTTTTTCATTCAAATTGACAATTTTATAACAAAAGTTATCTATTGTTAGAAAACGCAAGGTATTAAAAACAATAAACTCAGCAAAGATTTTTAATACTGTCAAAATATAGGTTAAAAGTTTTTTAATGCTAAGTTACAAAAAGAGAACATACATGTAGAAATCTGTCTTGTATTTTCCAGCAAATTTAAATAAAATAATAATAATAATATAAATATAAATTAAAACTAAAATAATATTTAAAAATTAAGTGAAAAAATATTTGATATCCCTTGACTAATGTCATAACTGACATCTGGCATAAATAAAGTAATGTCATAATCTTTATAACTTTAAAATTATATTACACTTCATAATACAGTTTTTAATATTCCAAATCAACAATATGTTACGTAATTCTTTCAGAGCAAAATATAATCAAATGTTTGTTTCTTTTTATTTGTATTTTCATTATTTGTCATAAATAAAGTAATGCCACGATCTTTATAACTGATATATATTCGGTTTACACATACTTTATAATATAATTTTTAATATTCCAGTCCAATTATATACTACGTAATTCTTTCCGAGCAAAACGTAAAAAAATGTTTGAAATCTTTTCTATTTATTTTATTTTCGAACTGCTCTTTCAAAGAGGAGATGGGCATCTTTTGTTCAGAAAAGCTCAGTAGCATGAACATGACAGAAACGGATGTAATCCTTGTATTTTCATATGCAGAATGTCAATTTTGTTTGAAATGTTTGATTTACAAACTCAAAAAAATAAAGAACCAATGTCCCCCCAAAATGTTTTCGAATAATAAATAACTCTTTAAATTCTTACTTGTTATAAATGTTGGATTTTTGATTTGGAGTTTATCACATTTTTTCTTTTGAAAGCCAAAATAAGTTTTCTTGCAAAATTTTCTGAGTAAATTCCAACACTTTTCGACAAAAAGTATCGCTTAACTGTTTTCTTTTCTGTTTTTGTTACAGCGAATCTTTCTAGCAAAACATGTTTACAATATTTTAATATGATATATTCTGTTCATATTCATGGAAAAGAAAAAGTTTAAAATTTTATCGAAAATAATTATGAATGAATTGTGAAAATATTAACGAAAATATTTTCTGTCCACTATATATACCAATGAAAAAATATTTATATATTTCAAAAAATATAATACAGGTATTATTGTGTCCAAAAAGTAAGACCCATTTTCTATTTAAAATTCCCGGGGCTTATGGAATTTCTCTTTTTTTTCTTTTGTAGATTGATGGCATCTGTGAGAAATTTGACGTCAGAATATTCATTAGAGTTCGAGTTACGCTTGATTTCGTGAGACACCAAAACTCAAAACTATTCCCTAAACTCAAAAGACCTCTCCGGGGACCACCGTTTTAAATCGATTGAAGAGATACAACGTGACTCGGCGACCGCTTTGAAGGCCCTTCCTGCCGATGACTTTTTAGCATGCGTTGAGGATTGGAAAAAAGTTGGTTTAAGTGAATCTTGTCCGGAGAGGATTATTTTGAAGGCGATGAAATAAATTTGGAAAAATAAAGCGTTTTTGAAAAAAAATAATGGGTCTTTCTCTTTGAGCACATTAGTATATTAGAATAATGTGTTATAATCAATAAAGAAGATTTGCAAAAAAGAAATACAAAATATTGTTTGCTTTTCAATTTCATTCTTTGGTCGAACATTTCAAACTGTGCATAAAGTAAACAATTGAAATATCACCCGATCGAAGAACAAGTAAGTTTTTATTGACTTTTCAAGATCTAATAAAAATTGAATGAGCTATTTATTAGAAATAATTCTCCTCTCAAAATTACCATCACCTCCACAACATGGAAACACAAGAGATAGATATATACACACACACACACATACATATATATATATACATAGTGTTTCTGCTAACTATTACACTTTTTCTCTTTAGTTATTAATTTTTTTCTACAAAATATATATACATATAATTACTTTCTTAAACATCAAAAACAGTTTAAAATTTTCACAAAAAAATCAGTTTAAAAATTCATCCTCATGTAACTCCCATGTTGAGTTTACAAAAGAAAATAAAAAATAAAATGAGAAAGCTACATTTTATAGTTGAAACTAAGTAATCCAAAATCACGTAAAAGAAAAACCTAAGGAAGACAAAGAAACTTTGCCGTTTCAGAATAATAATACTTCATTGATTACATTCTGTCTCATAATCCTTTCTTGCTACCACAATTTAATGAGTATCTCGAAGGTTTGAAATTATGGTATATTTATTCATAATACAAAATATATGTTTTAAGTTTTTACAATAGACAAAATTATAACTGGAAGTAAAGCAAAGATAAAGTCCCAACAATTGCATTTACAATTAATGTATTCTTTTATACCTCGTTTATCTGAGATCAACAAATATGTTTTCACCACTTTTTTAATTCATGTATAAAAATAGATTCGCTGAAAGAGTACTTCATTTTCTCAGTCCATTTAGCGGAAAATGCAAGTTTTGTCCTGATAATGTATTAAAAAAATTAAATTAAATGCTTTATTCATCTTTATGCAAAGAGGAATAAAAATTGCATTTATTTATTTATTGCATACAGACGCCTACATTTTTGCATTTTTTAAAATCAGCGCATATTTCCTTAAAAAAGTGATAAAATGTTCTTTTCTTTTATTCAATTTACTTTCAGAAATGAAAATTTGATTAAATCAGGTGCAAATTAATTTCATAATTCAATTTAATATTTTAATTTTCTACTTATGAGTTGGAGGGACATACAAAAGATAATAGAAAGTAGAAAAACATGCCTCTCAAGTTGCTGGTGGGAGAAAGAACCAATTTATTACATTTTGAAAGACAGCGAAAATTAAAATGAATTTTGAAACTGATCATATAAATTTCTATTGCATTCATTCTGATAATTTAATTTCTGCATTATTGATCAGTAAAAAAAAAAATCATTCCCAGCTGCAATAGAGGGGGTGAAATGTGGATGGTGGATTTTAAATCTAATTTGATTTCTAAAACGTAATTACATGGTTATTGCCTTGAATAAAAATATAATATGAAAAATGGAGTAAGTATTTTATTGTTCAAATTGAATTTATATTAAAAAATGAAAGTAATTTTCCTTTATTCATCTCCATTACAGGGTAATGTGATTTCTATTATTTAAAATTAAATTTCTAGCTGAAAAAAATTTAATAATGTAAGAAAAGAAATAAGTAATTTGCTGCTCAAATCGAATTTATATCAAGCAATAAAATTCATCTTATTCGTTTAAACTAAAAAATAAGAAAAACATCCATTTATTATAAATGTACTAAAGAATAAATTAATCCACCTCTCGGAAGAATTATAATATTTCTTAATAGAAGCTGTGATAAATATTTAGGGAAATAACAAAATAACTTTATGTTAAAATTCTGGAAATAATTATCAAGAGAATTGGAAAAATTAGAATTGAGAAAATTTCCATTAGAAAATTGTACATTTTTAATCCAATTTCAGTTTATCTTTAAATATATTGTTATTATTATTGTTTCGATTTTAAAACGTTATAATTTTTATAAACAAATGATACCATTAAACAAATTACAGTTTTTATCGAATTAATTTGCGAACTTTGATTTTTCACTAGATAAATATACAAAGACAAAATGAATAAATGAATGCATAATTGGTATGATTCTTAATTTATAATCATACAAAATGTAATTTATTAACTTTAACTATTATTTTTCTGCAAATAGGAAGGAGACAATGGTGAAATCAGGCAATACAAATAAAAATTGTTATTGTAACTTCTTCATTGGAGAGGAGCTGCCTGATGGTCAATTGGTTAAAGCTCTGTCCTTTGGTACCATAGGCGAATCCTGACTGTGGTATGGGTGATTGTTAATGTTTTGGAATCCACGTTTGGAATCCACGCATAGGTCTAATTTTCCCTAAGTGTGTACAATATGACCGCAGAGCGACAAACCAGACCAATCTTCATTGGAACAATCTCATGGCTGTCTACCTTCTGGCAGATTTCTGAATAGGAGAGGGGGGTAGGGTTGTCAGCCCTACGCCCGGCAGTCATGTTAGAATGGGACCTACTGTGTAGAGTGGATTTCCAACCCCTACAAATTTCCTTGGCACTGCAGGAATCAAACCCGATGCTTATCAATCGACCATCAGGAACATTTATTATTCTAACTAAAAACTTTAATTTTTTTTTTTTTTTTGTAAATTTTGGTTACACGTCACATAAAAATGTAAAAAATTTCAGCATAAAAAGAAATGAATAGTTTAATAAACTATTTGCTTTTCTAAATTTGTGACAAATACTTACGATATACTAACTTTCATTTGTCGTTAATATACTATATGTTATATTTACAAATTTATATAATAAAAAAATAAAAACAAAGAGTTCAAAACGAAAAAGAAAGTAAAGGAAATGTAAAAAACGTGTCCTCAACTTATTAATATTTATCTCATAATATCATAATTCAACTCAAGACAGTGGGTTTTTTTATATCAAGAGTTTCGTTCGGTGACATTTTACTATTACCTATACAGAACTTTCAAATTTGCAATAAATTAAAATCTAAATTTCTTGATAATGAATGAAAATGAAGAAATAATAAAGAAAAATAAATGAAGAAAAGTTTTTTGTTGTAGTGAATATGTGACAATACAGATATCATAACTAGTAATCGAAATACTTTTACTTTATATTAAAAATAATAAATTATACATAAAACTAATTTCTATAAAATAATGTCAATGAAAGATTTCTTTACAAATGGTAATTTAAGTAATTATTTCAATTTCAAAAGAGTATTATTAATCCATTTCTGGTTGATTACATTCCTATCAAATTAATAGCAACAAAAAAGAAATATTAAATGACTTAGCTTCCATTTTAACAAATTAAGCCATGAATAGAAGATTAAAAATCAAAATAATTATTAACATTTATATTGGAACGAATAAAATGGATACTGAAATAAAAAAAAGATTGCAAACAAATTACAGTAATAACCACTTTAAGTTAAAAATTAAAAATAAAAATTATATTAAAAATTAATTAAAAATAGATTAAAATAAAAAATAATTTTTTCATGAAAATTAAATTAAAAAAAATTGAAGCTGCTATAAAAATATATCCATAAAAATTCGATTTGTTATAAATTCCAATTCAACTTTCTCTAATTTAAAAAGTATTTGTAAAATCATATCATCTTACAAATAATGTATTTTTTTCTAAAATAAATTATTAATTAAAAATTTAACCAAAACTAAAAAATTTTTTAATATAATTTTCAGATATATTTAATTGGTTTATGTTTTATCATTTTCTATTTAATTGTTTAATGAATATTTCATAATTTATAAGTTTTGAGTAAACAACTTAAAAAAAAAAGGATTTTCAGAAAATAATCCTATCTATTGTTGATTTTGTATGAGAAATCACAGTTTTTATTTAATCAAAAAGTAATAGTAATTTATAATTTTGTTTTTGATACTTGGTTACACAACAGAAATAAAAATTAATGGAATCAAAGAAACACGTTACCTTATAATTTTTAATTATGAGAAATAATTAAAAAATAAAAATGTTGTGTGACATTTTTAACATAATTAAAAAAATGTCGTAATTTTGATATAGTTAAAAAAATCATTCAAATGTCATTTTCAAGTTATAAAAAATACAATGTGATTTAAATAAATCCATAGCTTTATGATGTAGATATAAAGAATAAGATTTAACGGAATCTATTTAACTATTTATTAATGTTGTTGAATCTAATCGATGTAAACATCTGAAATTAATAATTATTTTATCATGTAAATTAATTCCATAATTTAATTCTTCAATATCAATAATAATTTCTGTGATTTATTATGATATTTATATGATTATGATAAATATAGGACGGAAAGTACATTTTTAAATCATTCTTTATAAAATTAGCTAAGTTTGAAGAAAAAGTAAACTATTTAAACTAACCCTTTACACTTTTACCACTAACATGCAGCTTTGCAGAATACTTCAACAACAGAACAGAATTAGCGATAAGGAAAAATCAAATTGAGTCTATATGTTTGTCTTAAAATAGAAATGTAAAACGAATACACGAAAAAAAGATATAAATTACACAAGGTTATCATTAATTCATTTTAAGTTTATGTTATTATACAACAACAAGCCTGGTTGACCTCTAATAAAATAATTTAATTTGTAAATCAAGCAAATTTACGATTTCTTTTTAAGTTGCATTTAGACTAGAGGTTTTCAGACTTTTAGTTTAATTGAAATGCAATTGAAAGGGAAAAATTTATCATCCTTACTTATGATATATAAATATATTACGATAATTATAGCACAAAATGGTTAACACATAAGGTACATGATAAGAAGTACCTTATGTGTTAACCATAACCAAAAGTGCGTGTGTGTGTGAAGAGCTTTTGATTTAAGTTAAAATCACGTCAATGATTTTAAATCACTGGATTATCTTAGGAAATAAAAATTTGAAGTTTGTATTAGAATTTTATTAAAAATTGTAGTATTTTTATATAGTTTTAAGTGAATAAATATTAAAAATATTAAAAAAATACATAAATATACTTTGTTTTAAGAATGTTAATTTCATGTCAGAAAAGTGCGAGGCTCACTGGTCAGCCTTAATTTTGACAAATAAAATTAAAGCTGTATTAGGAATATTTGACATGAAACTTTTGCGAAGACCAGAAATAAGTTCATTTATCTCTTCGTTCTCTATTGTTCTTATAGATTGCACATCAGAAGTAGAACTATTCATAACACTTAGATAGGTGAAATTAAACCAGGTTCGTTTGCAGTAAAAATTCTTACACTCTTAAAAAAAATAAAAATTAAAAACCCTTAAACCTTTGCATTTAGAAAGAAAAAGTAAGTAAAAACCCTTAAAACTGTTGCATTTAGACTAGTAGTTTCGAAATTTTAGTTTATTTGGACAGCAATTGGGAAAAATTTGTCAGTCCTCCATATGATGTACCACGCCCCACATATAAATATATTAAAATAATTATTGCACAAAATGTTTTGCATATAAGGTGCTTCTAAAAAATTATTTTAGTTTTAATTTAATTTGTTTGGGGTGGATGGGGGAGAGCTTTTCATTTACGTCAGATTATAGTCAATGAGTTTAAATCACTGCAATAAGAATTATCTTAGGAAACAAAAATTAGAAATGTATATTATAATTTTATAAAAAAAAAATATATAAAAATAAAAAAAATTGTACCATTTCTATATAGTTTATTTACATAAATATTAAAAAAATACATAAATATACCATCTTTTAAAGATGATGATTTCATGTCCAAAACAGTGCTAGGTTCATTGGTCAAACAGCATTACTTTAGACAAATAAAATTTAAGCTGTATTAGGAATATTTGATATGAATATCTTGCCAATACCAAAAATAAACTTATTTATCTCTTCGCTCTCTATTGTTCTTATAGATCGCACATCAGAAGTAGAACTATTCATAACCTTAGATAGGTGAAAAAAAGTCAACGAAATTAAATTAGCTATGACAGCAGTAGGAACACTTTCCCTTACAAAATTATAGCTGCAGAGGAGCAATTTTGTAGGTTTGTGCTTTCGGTTTCCTAGTAAACAAATACAGATGACAGTTGGATTGCAATGCTGCAATTTCACACAGTTCAAAAGGTGTCAATTGTGAAATGAACCGAATGAAATAAATGAACTAAATCCTATATGCCAAACTGGAGCAAATCCTTTGTTCGGGATTTCGTTGTGGATAACACCGCGGGAAAAAGTGGAGGGCAAGGGTATCTATTCTTTTCGGCAGTGATTTAGAATAATCTACAAAGGTGGAAGGGATTTACTTCAATAAAAGCGGGTGGGAAACGTGTTCCATTTTTTTTTCTTTTACTGAATTGGAAGGATCGAAGGATTTAAGGATCTGTTTGAAAGTATACCGTTGTAAGCTGCCAAGCTACTAGCAAATTTATATTGTTCGTAAAACGCAATATAACGAATAGCTTTCTTCTTAATTTAATTTAGCTTTTTCTAACATAAAAGTTTTACTTACACTTTGTTATAAGCATTCTAAGAAAATCCTAAAAAAGTAATTAAATAAAAGTAAATTCTTAATTTGTTATTAAATAAAAGAAATGTAAACCTACAACATGTACAAACATGCGCGCAGTTTTATTTATCATTCGGAAAAATATTTGTTAGACATTTTGAGAACATTTTTTTTTCTGTGTAAAAGAAATTGAGTGAGCAGGAATTTAAACGTATAATAGGAATTTAAAATAATTCGAAATTACTTCTGAATTTATTTTGAATTTTTCATGGATTCCTGAGAATGTTAAGATGAAATAATGCTTAAAATATGACTAGCTCTGAATTGAATAAAAAGAAGTCTAATAAATGTGCTGCACATTTTTCTGTTTTTCACAAATTCTATAGCTGAAACTGAGAACATTTATGTTATGTCACCTTTCAAAACATTGTCGGTCAATTCAGGGCATGACCCGAAATCAGTTAAGTCAAACAATATTTTAATTTTTAATTTTTTTACAAACCCCAAAAATTATTTTAAAGATTTATACAATTGGTTTATTAATTAATGCAGATAAGTTATCTTCTTAGTACAAGAACCCTACTAGTGATTTAATCCTATATAAAATCAGATTAATTATTGATAGACCCTCATTTATATTTTCAGATTTTATATGTTAAGACATAGGATATTTTGCACATTATGTATATATATATATAATGCCAATATTCGTTGCACTTAAATTATGTAACAAAATTATTTTAGCATTAGCAACCCAAAAATTCTGTGCAGTGTCACATATTCCCACCTCTCAAAAAGTTAAAATAAATAAAGGTAGAAATTATTTTCAATGTCTAAAGTGCTCATAAGCAACGAAATTGAAAACCATTAGATAAACGTAAATATCAAAGCGTGGAATGGTTAGAACTGCATTGTCAAATCGAAAAGAAACACAAACATTTATACAAATTATATAATAACAGTGTGTGAAACATGATGTCTAAAAATCTGTTAAACATGAAAGAAATTAGATTAAATAGTATTAGTAAATCGAAACCAGTTATAACATTCTAATGATAACATTTCTAATTAATACTTACCCTCATGATATTAATAATATGTACCCTCAGGCTATTAAGGCTTATTATATTCAGGCTTATTGCAGTATTGAAAACTTTTGTGCCAAATTAGATTAAACAGTATTAGTAAATCGAAACCAATTATAGCATTCTGATGATAACATTTCTAATTAATACTTACCCTCATGATATTAATAATATGTACCCTCAGGCTATTAAGGCTTATTATATTCAGGCTTATTACAGTATTGAAAACTTTTGTGCCAAATTAGATTAAACAGTATTAGTAAATCGAAACCAGTTATAACATTCTGATGATAACATTTCTAATTAATACTTACCCTCATGATATTAATAATATGTACCCTCAAGCTATTAAGGCTTATTATATTCAGGCTTATTACAGTATTGAAAACTTTTGTGCCACTTTCGCTGAATTTCAAAATTAGTTTATACAATAACCAGCACATTCCTTTACAGACTCATTGTATGCAAATATATATTTGTATCCAATGATTCTGATGAAGATTTCGTGATGAATCATCAATTCCTGAACGTCACATTGTCATAATATTCAGCTTTCTCAATTGTTTCTTGGACAATATCCGGGTAGGCCTCATAATTTTAAACCACATTGGCAAAACTTAGATTCCCTTCTAATAGAGATATCCAGTTTTGCTCAATAGTAAATGTTCGATTTCGCCAATATTTTAAAAAACAAATAACACGCAGCCTTTCGAGAATAGAATTCTTCAAAATGTGAATGTAACTTAAATCGCAAATCGTACTCCTTGTTAAATTACTATTGAATATATTTTCTACATATTACAAAGAAGAACAGTGTGTCCATCAAAATGGGGGCGTGTTCCTTAATGATACCTCTTTTAACTCGTCATGACTATTTAATAAACTCGAATTAAGGCATAGATAGAATTGAATTATATATATATATATGTTATATATATATAAATACATACAAAGAGAGATAGAGGTATCAGTAGTTTGTGCAACTGATTTCTGTGATATCTATCGGGGTAATTGAAAGCTTGAATGTTTTCCTATATTCCTTATAACATTTTTACATATTATGGAAAATACATAATAGCTAATAATTGTGAAAACATATTTAATTTTTACCTTTCAAATTAGAAATTAGAAAAAAAAATGCAATTTTGATTTTGAATCTATTAGTTATAATATCAGAGATTAAAGATGTAAATTCCAAATTAGATTGAACAATTTTAATAGTTTTTCTGATCTTAATCGATTATCAATGTTCAGCCATATTTTTCCTCATAAAGGTTACCAAATGCGTTTTATTACTTGTTTCATTTTTTAAACTGAAATCTGGCCTACCTTCTCATATGGGCTATTATTTAAAAAAATCTGCTGCTGTTAAGAATCTGTATAACAGCTTGCATTAAGATCACATTCCCTTTTTTTTTTAAGTTAAGTTTTTTTTAGTTAAATGAAATAATTTATAATTTTTAATGGAGACTAATAAAGAAAAAACACATTAATTTTTTAATATTCAATTTCAACAATGAATTATATGTTTATTTTTCACGTTAATAAACTTTTATAAAAGGAGAAATAAAACATTTCACATTTTAAATATTACATTATATTTCAAAATTGCATTTCAAAAACTGGCATTTATTCTTTTCTTTTTCCTTAGAGATATGAGTAAAACCATAAAGCAAAACATGCTCAACAGAGTGAAAATTAAAGTGATAAAATAAATGGTAGAAAATAAATATGATTATTTTCATAACTTCATTTAGTCGTCATTGTGTATGCTGCTGCTCTGTAAAATTGAGTAACTTGAACTTGTGAAAGATTAATTCAACTTTAGTGTCAGGAAATATAATAAACCTAAAGAAATATCGGAAAGACTAGAATATATGATTCGTCAGGCTACATAAAAAACAACACTTTAAATTTGGAAAAATTTTATTAAAAAATAATATTTTTGTTTATTGTTTATTGTATTATTTGTATATTAATATTGTATTGTTTGTATATTAATGTAGTATTATTTGTATATTAATATTGTATTATTTGTATATTAATGTTGTATTATTTGTATATTAATATTGTTTATTTATTGTTTTAATATTGTTTATTTATTGTTTTAATATTGTTTATTTATTGTTTTAATATTGTAAATTAACAATTTTCAAATTGTAAAACAATATTTATTGAAAATAAATATTTATAAATAAAACAATTTATAAAGTAAACTGTAACTATACCTAGATAATACATCATTTGAAACAGACAAAAGATGTACTAAAAATGAAGACAATTACATAAACTCCAACAATTTATCGTTAAGAAAATAAAGTTTATATTTGAATAAAAAAGTAAAGTGACATATATTTTTAATAATTTGGACACATATTGTTATAATTTTATGTTACATTTCAAAAACATTCATTTGTATATGCATATATATATTGTATATACATATCATATATATATATACACTCAAGAGTCAAAACATTATGATCACCCCTACATTTTGCAATGAACTCGCCAGGATGACGTGGAAGGCACGTGATCAGGTGGAAGTGGTATTTAACTGGTATTAAATGGTGGTATTAATCCATGCCAAGGCGGGTTGAAGTTGTGTTGCGCGCCAAAGGGGGGCCAACTCGTTATTGGCAGGTGGTCATAATGTTTTGGCTCTGGAGTGTATATATATATATATATATATATCAAGAGAATTAAAAAAATTACCGGAAATTAATATTCAGGCAATAATCAACAAAAAAAAATTAACAATGTCTGAATAAGAACTAATAATTAACTTTCCAAATACATCAGTATCCCAAAATATCAGTATTTTAAATTTGAGAATTTTTGATACACAGTAATAGTAAAGTAAAATAAAAAAAAGAAAAGTGAAATTTAAAAATTACAATTAAAACAAACATTATTTAATTTGTAACGGGAAAATCGAGTTTTGTTTATCTAAAGTTTCTATTTAAATTAAATTTTTATATTGTATTGAATTACCGCGCTATAACAATGAATTTCAAGCTTTGATTTATTTAGTTTATATGTATGCTAGAAATCTAATGCTTTTAATTAATGACAATTTCTTACCAAATTAAAGAAGTTGGTACTAATTACATCTGAAATTGTCAATAAGAATACTTTAAAAAGATATCTAAAAATGACTTGATTAAAAAAATTATCTATCACTGCTCTTATACAAGAAAGTCAGAGGTATTTGCTGAAATTATTTTCTTCAGAAGCAACTTATGAGATTTTTCTACATACATTGTTTATCAAAGCATGTTCAAAGGGGAAAAAAGATTTAAATCCTTTACAGCTACTTTGTTCGAAATATTTTATACATATATTTTAGATGAATGGCCCAAGTGTTTTAGAATATCAATATCTTTTCATCGTAAATAAATAATATTCCGTAATTTTTATTCTTGTTGTTGCATTGAGAGGGATTATGGATGATAATGGTTTGTTTCCCAAACAATTATGAGAAGAAAAGATCCTTTTAGAGAGGTTATGTAAATAAATGAACGTGGCAGTTGAAGCTGTGGTGTGCTGTTGATTGAGGTTGTATCTTTTCCTTTGAAAAAGAGCATAAACAAAAGAAAAAAATTAAAAAAAAAAAATTGAAATCTGCTCTGCAAATTTCAACTTAATATGTGTGAACATTCGAGAACGGATGAATAAACTCAGGAATACGCCAATGTTTAATAATGCAAGAGATATATGAAGCAATTGATTGGAATACTACAAGAATGGCCAAATTCAAATAGCCATATGAATATAGCAATGTTGAATAGATCAAGAACTTCATGAAGAATGAATTGTTCAAGAATCTCTAACAAGAATATACAAAAGTAAGATAAATATAGTCGTAAATGAAGAACGAAGTTTTCCAAATTCTACAAGAAACGTTATTATATTCAATAGCCAAAAGAATATATAAAAGTTTGAAAATTTTAGTCGTAAATGAAGAATGAAGTTTTCCCAATTCTACAAGAAACACTATGACATTCAATAGTCAAGTGAATATATGAAAGTTTGAATATTCTAGGCATAAATGAAGAATGAAGTGTTCCAAATACAATAAGAAGCACTATACAACTCAATAGGCATTAAGTGATAAAAAATGCCAAATAAATAAATATGAAACTTCAAGAACAAGGAATTGATCAACGCACTACGAGTACTTATAGCCATTAGATATACAAATGCTTAAAATCCCAAGCCAAAACGTTAAAACTTCTTCAAAACCATACAAAACACTTCAAGCAAAAGCCAAATTCACCGGAAAATTCCTGAGGATTAACGTTATGTGAATGGTTATGGTTACAAATTTGGAATTTAGTTTTATTTGCTTGCTGCAATTTTTGGATTGCGCCACGAACCCCTAACCAGGACAATACGATGTTCACCCATGATGAAAACGTCACATTTTATATTTCAGAATTTGTACACATAATATAAAACTTCAGAGTTGCAAGTAATTTCGTAATTTTTTTTATTAAAAGGTTTTGTAAATTAATTAATGATAATTATAGCTGAAATCTAGATCTTTTCTCTTTATAGCAGAAATCTAGATCTAGATTTTCTTCAATTTTGGATTTTGTTTGTTCTTAAAAAAACTTTGTGTTTTCACGTTAAAATCCTTACAAACATTAAAATATCTACCATATTAAAAATAGAATCTAGCTAGCTATATGCTACACTTTGTTCTTAATGTAGTGATATATCTCAGAGTTGAAAATAATTTCATTTCGTAATTTTTTATTAAAAATTTTTGTCAATTAATTCATAATAATTACAGCAGAAATCTAGATCTTTCATTTTCTTCAGTGTGGGAATTTGTCTTTTTTAAAATTATAGTTTTTCACATTAACATCTTTATTAATATTAAAATATGTAACACATAAAGATAAAGTGGAAATAATTTATGGGAGATACATAAAATTTAATTAAAATTCTCAGTTTTTAAGATACTTTTTATTATCAATAGGGCTTGAGGAAGGATAGTACTTTGGGTATAAACATCATGGTTCGAAACCCAATATACGAACAAACAATTTCGTGTTTATACTGGATAAAGCCAAGATAAATTGTAAGAAGACTGGTACAGAAAAATAAAATTATTGTATGTTTAAAAGCTATAAACATACGTAAAAATAGGTTTTTGCGTTTCTGACGTACTGTAACGTCATGATATTTCATATGCCGTAGCTTTTTATCCTGCATTTCAGTGTATTTTTCTTCTTCTATAATTTGTCAGACAGAAAAATGAATGTAATGTAAAAATGAAGTAATTTTATTGACAAGTATCTAAAAATATATGAACAGTATACTAATTATAAAATAAAATATTTTTTTCATTTCATTATAATATTAATTTAACTCAAAATCTGATTATAAATAACAAATTTGATTTCGCTTTCAGGTGCAAGAATAAAGAACATCTTGGATGAATCCATTCTTGAACAAGTCACATAAAGCTATCTATGAGAGAATCATAGTGGTTTCATATCCACTCTTAATTACATAGTAGCTCCTGTGATTTGTTGATCCCCATCATGAAAGCAGGTCTCATTGGAAATCGCAATTTTTTAAAGTTAAACGGGAAAAACTCTGTTTGAATGAGAAGTATCCATGGGATAAAATGGGGTAGTGAATATCCATGGGATATTCACTACCTTCTGTTAAAGTAGTCTATTGAGTTCAATTATTAATGTTTTTCTCATAGTAATGTTTTAATATTTGTATTCATTATTTTAATAAACTACTATACTAACCATTATTTATTAATGGACATCTCAATTTCACTTGTATTTTCTTCGTTAAGAAAAGCAAGTGGTAAAAAACCTCGCACCCATTCAAATCTTCAGGCGACGTTTTGACAATCTAACCTAATCGAGTGAGTTTAGCTACTCTGATGGGCAATTGCCGACCTCCTCTACTATACGACCTCTACTATATTCACTGATTAGTAATCATTGATTATGCCTGGTTGATAATTTGCATGATAAAGACTGATCTCATAATTTGTTGGATGCTCTACATTTTTTGTACAAAGAATGAACACTCTCTTTTCAAATCAGTTTAAATTGTAATAAATTTTGGAAACAACTCGGCATATTAGAGACGGATGACATATGATTAAAAATAAATTGGTAGATACAATAACAATAAAGACATTTACGCATCTTAAATTATATTTTAGACCAGGGGCCAACACAAAGGATCTTGCGGGCCACTTTGGAAATGGGGCCTTTAACTCCGCGGGCCGCGTATAAAATTATATATCCCCATATTAGATTTAGAGACATTATAGACTTATATTGAAATGAAAAATTAAAACAAAGATAATATAATAATAATATACTATACGCACATTGTAAAGATATACGTAACACTAAAAATGAAATATAAAAAATTTATAAATATAAACGAAATAAAAAAATTTAATTAAAGTATTGAAAATATTTATAATTATATTTATTATTTTACTGGTAAAATAAAATAATTAAAAATATTTATTTAACCAGTACAATGTTTGTTTCGCCACTCTTTCACTTAGCTTTCGCAAATCGATCTCAATTTGGGTATTTGCACATCGTAATTGGTGTTGCAGTTTAGCATCCGTTATTACTTGAGCTTGTTTTGTGTTTGGTCAATTTCATTTTTAAAAAAAAACGATTCGCGGGTGTAAGTTGAACCAAAAGAGTAAAAAACTTCCACCAAGAGTCTGGTTTACTTTGTTATTAACAATCAACTGTGCGTACCTAGGGACGGTCGCTGAGTCTGTGAGATCCTTTAAAGTGAAACAATAGGACCTGTCATATTAGATGGTCCAAAATGCGTGCTCATCATGAGTTCTTAAAATTAATCAATTTAATTATTCTGGCTACTCATAAATAAAACAGGCAATATCTGCCATATATTCGCAAGAACATTATTTTAAAATCAAAATTTTAATTTTTGACTATATGGATGCACATATAATGTATTTTTTTTTTAATACATTGTTTTCCGCTTCTTTGGCCATTATTAAATAAATATATTTCGTAAAAGTTTGATAAATCTTACGTGCCGGAAAAATATTCAAGGCGGGTAGCGGGTTGGCCGCCCCCTGTTTTAGACTGTCGTTTAGCTTTACAATAAATCTATTTCAGTTTCATCCATAGCATGTTATACAACAGAGTCACATGACAAAGTTGCTATGGCAACAACCAGGGGAACCTACGTTCTTCCCAATTTGGGACTCAGTCTTGAGCTTCAGCGACACAGGTAAGTAAGAAATATTTTGCTGTCTTTAAAAAGTTATTTTGTAAATTTAAATTTATGATTTAGTTAAAATAATTCCACGGTTGTTCTTATATGAACTTTAAAATTTTTTTTTAAAATTCAGCTTAAAAAATTTTGTAATTATTTATCTTTTTAAACTTCGGAGCACATTTCCATATTTGTAAACTTTCAATATTTTAGTTAAGTAATTAAGTTGTTATATTATTTCGAGAATTTCTTTAAAATAACTCATAAAGACAATAAAAAAATATCTTTTTTTGTATTTGTTTTTTTAAAAACTAAAATTACCAAAATATGGTTTTACTAAGCCTATAAAACGCAATTATCAAAGGTTGCATTTATTTATTGAGTATATAATATATATTTTTTTTTTTTTAACTCGTTAGCTTCCTTCCGTTTGAGAGGAAAAATACTGAAGTTGTTATAATTTTTGTTAAATTGCATCATTTCTTGAAACAATATGGCTCTAAATATTTTTTTTGTGAAATTTCAAAAATTTAAATCATAATTATCTAGTAAAAATTAATTGATACATAAGAAGTTATTTTGCTTTTTTATTTGCTGTTTAGTTTATTTACCTTTAGTTTTTAACTAAACAATTGTTATAACGAAACATTTTTTTAATGCGAAAATAATATTTTAGAGCATAATTAAAATTAATCAATGAAAATGTAATAAATGCTAATTTGTTTTATGTATCTCATATATTAAATAACAGACCTAAGATAAATTTTATGTGTGAAATATAGATACTGTCCTTTTTTGCTTCTAAATATAATTTAATTATAATATAATTTATTTATTTCAAGGCAATAATAATTTACAATTTATTAATTTAATAATTAATTATAATACTTAATTCACTGTTATTTTTCTTTCATAATAATTTATTATTTTAATTATTGAGTTTATGTGTCATAATAAATTACATTTACAGTTTTTAACTGTATCGAGCAACAAACAATTTTTTAATACGAAAACAATATTTTTAGAGCTTCTATAAGATTAATAAATAAAAAGGTAGTAGATGTTAATTTTTTTATGTATCTTATATATTAAATAACAGGCCTAAAATATATTTTATGTGTAAAATATACATACATGTTGCCTTTTTTATTGTAATAATATAATTTATAAATTATATACTAAATATAATTTATAAACTAAAATAAATTATACTAAATACTAAAATAAATTATATACTAAATATAAATTGTACTAAATACTAAAATAAATTATATACTAAATATAAATTATGTTACAAAATATAATTTAATATTATAATTTATTTAATTCATTGCAAAATTTTTATTTTTATCAGCTGACATTAACTAAAATATGTTACACAATTTTTTTTTAATAGAATTTTTAAAAATTGCTGTCACACATATAATCTTTATGAAAATGTAAAAATAAAAGAAAATTGATTTACGAATTGACATTTAAAGTCCATTTTACTTTTTACATTTAATGATTAATTTTGATCATTAAAATAATGCTAAAAAAGATAATAATTATTAATAATTAATTTATTTATAAGTATTTATTTTAATATAAAATATTATATATGCTATAATAATAATATTAAATATGTATTTTTTATTATTAATAGCTTTTTTATTTAATTATAGAAATTAATAATTATTAACTATAAATGTTTTAAATATTAATTAATTGATTATTTTGTAAATAATTATTTGTTGTTTATTGAAATGTACTTTACATTAAATAAATTTTAATAAAAAGTAAATTTTAATTTTAAAATTGAAGTATACAACTTTATTTTTGTAATCTTTTATTACTTTATTAAATCATAAATACCGAAAAAAAAATTGCTAAAACTATAAAATAGGCGCAGTTAACTTCAAATAATTTAATTAAGATAATACACCTATTCAAATGTTCAACTATTTCTTATATATACGAGTATAATCTAACAAAAAAATTAATTTTATTAAAAAAATATATGTCTGTTATATAACATAGAGGGGAAAGAAAACCATAAATAGTGTTGATGAATTACCGCATTCAATTCATTATAACACCATGATTTGTAAACAGGAATTTTTATAAATATATTTATAAATATATGCTTTCATTTTTTAAATGTATTATAGCGTTAAAAATAATTTATAATTAATTTTTTGAAATCAATAAAGTAACTTTTTATTTTTAATATTTACATGCTTGAAATTTTTAAAATTTAAAATTAAACATGAAATTGTTTTTATTAAGTGAATTAAAAAGACTTTATAACTTCTTTCAATTTTGTATCTGAAATCTTTATAATATTTATTAGCTATCTTTATGTATTTTTTTTTTTTTTACTTTATAATAAGTGTCTTTATAATTATTTAAATTTTTTTTAAATGATATTATTTTAATAAGCATTTGTATTTTACAGACAAATTTAAAAAGAAAAACTCATTCTTCATTGGCTCATTAGCTCCGAAAGGAAAATCTTCTTCTTCATTGGTTGAGCAGCCCCAGAAAGGAAAATGGTCAACAAGGATGAAAGTGAGTATACAAAATGTTTTTTTTTATATATTACTGCATTCTGTTGCAGGTACTTATATCAATTACACTTATAGTATAGTTAAAGTAAAAGCTCGCTATTGAAAAAATTAAAGTGCTGATGTTGTATCTCAGTAAATGCATAAATATATATTTTATATTTTATTTATACTTCATTGCTCAGAGTGACTTTTGCAGTAATTAGATTTCTTCAGAAAATCTTAACTTGGATTAGATTGCTTAAATATGATTATATGGAGGTAGAGTAATACTTTTTCTAAAAAAGAAAAAACTTGCATTTCCACATACAATTTTAAAAAGGAAGTAAAAAAAATTACGATTGATAAAAGTAAAACAAATAGCTAATCTTTAATAATATTAAAGATAGGTAAATGTTTATTGTAATATTTGGAAGGACACTCACTGAGTAATTCGTTTCTGATGATATTTGACATCCAAAATATTTCACATAGTTCGCTTAGATGTTATTTATTAGTTTTTGCTTTAGATGTTTATTATTAGATGTTTTCACGATTTTTGTACATTCGTCCTATTGGTGAGGCAGTTTATTGCCAAACTTAAACCTTTCCAATTATATGCTCTGTCGTTACTTTGAAACACTAAATGGATGAAAGCGAATTAAAGAGTAGTATATACTTGCTGAATCTTAGAAGCAAGAAAAAAATTTAATTTCAAAATGCTCAAGAGTGTTCAAAAATCTGTCAAAGTGTTCAAAAATCAGCTTCAAGAGTGTTCTATAATACTGCTGAAAAAAACGATTTCTATCAATTGATAAAAAGACCAAGATTTGTAATTGATTTCTCAGAATACAAATTTTGTTTCTGTTTAATATGAAATACATTAAATATATTTATATATATATTTGTGTGTGTGTGTGTATTTAATATATTTCTAAAAACGAATTGCTCATATTATAACAAACAAAAGGATATATATATATATCCTTTCGTTTGTTATAATATAAGCAATTCGCATTTAGGAATTTATTAAATAAATATATCTTAAATATTTATCCTATTATTATACTTAAAATCTAAATCAAAGAAAATAAACTAACTTTCTAATTGCATTAGGATATATATATTGCATTCGTAATTTATTATAAACTTAAATAATTACTTTCTTTAATTGACGCACATTCTAGGGAAAAAATACACCGGCATCATAAGCTTAACTTACATGTATTTCAATTGATGATGAAAACTACAATCTTATTTTTTATAATGTCAGTTTAATCAAGATTTTTAAAAATACCTCTGTTTACAGTGAACTATTTTTATACTAATTCAATTATTAATTATTTAAACTCACTAACATTTAACTATAACTATATAATTAAACTATTAATTATTAATTATTTTACTATTATCTAATTAACTATTAACTATTTTACTATTATCTATTTATTAACTATTAACTGTTTTACTATTAATTATTTAAACTTGCTATTTAACTTACTAATTTATTTTCAACTATTTCTTGCAGTCAATTATTAAAGTATAAGAACACAATACCTTTTATGATTTTTATAATTAGTGATATATATTATTCAGAATCAAAAGTACTTCATGTAGAAGCATAAAAATTTAAATAAAATTTAAGTAAACATTTTCTTATAAAAATTATAACAATAATATCCACTTATAAGTGACACAAATTCTTGTTTTAAATTTATAAAACATACAGTAAAATATATTTTTAGCATATTTAGGAAGATAGCGCTGCACCAATCTTCATATAACTTGAAACACTTAATTAAATTAAGGACGTATTTCAGAATATTGGCGTTTTTTCCATAATAATGACATACCATTTAATTGTTTAGTATACAGTATATTACAAGTAGCATTATCTTGTTGGAACATTCATTATGATATCTCTAAAAGCAGCCTGGACTCCATACAACTTAGATAAGAGTCAGATTTTTTTTTCGTCCGATCAATTTTTTGCAGATTACTTTTTACGTCGTATGAAAAAACATGTTACATGTCATAGAATAACAAAACATCCTTCAATATGTCTACTGAAGAACACACAAGATACTTGTTTTAAATCATGCCAGTAGTAAATATATTTCTCAATGTGAATTCCAGAACATCTCGTTTTATGTAGAATGCTGATATGCTTCTTTGTGATGTTTAAGTGGTTTCATACTTAGTTTCCCAAGATTAAGATAGGACTTAAAATTAGAGTTAAATTTAAGTGAAACTCTTGTTTACATATCTAATGTCCTATTCTTTTGAATGGTCTTGTAATTTTTGATTGCAAATTTGCAAATTTAATTAAAACAATTCTCTTTTGCACAAAACATTGTAAATAGCTTTTTTTAGAAATATATGAATCGTATTTTTTCTTTTTTTTTCATGTAAAGGTTTCCATTGCTGTTATAACGTTTGGCACTTCCACATAAAGTGATTGAATTCCACGAAGCGTTTTAATAATCTAAAGAATCAAATAGATTCAATTTTGAACTATCTTTTTTTTTTCTTTCTTTTTTTTTTGCTAATCTTTGGTTGCTGGTTTAGGTTACATTTAAAAGGTTACATTTTTTTTTTAGGTTTCGAAGCATGTTTCATTCATTTCATTCGTTGGTCAAGTGAAATATCAAACTTATACGATAAATAACAAATAAATGATTGAGTCTCTCTGAATGATTGAAACTCTTTTGAGTTGAAGAAATCAGTAATGTGTAGTTGCCTTGGCTGGCAATAACTGTTATTACATGCATCGGTGCTGAATGAAACATGTTTGGACATGTGCTAAGGATATGTCATTCCCTGCTGATTTTATACGTTGCCAAAATTGATCTGGAGTAGCAGAGGGTGGCGTATACTGTTCCAGTCAATTGCTAATTGCTCAGATATTTTAACTTGTCCATAGGAAAAATGTTAGTTTTTTTTTTGTTTTTTTTGTTTTGTTTTTTTAAATTTAAGTAAAAAAAAAAAACTTTAACATTAGTAGAAAAACAAAAGTAGTCTTTAATTATGTGACATCGTAAGTTTTAAAAATCATTAACATTAAAAATAAATTATCGTTAAACTGATTCTTGAAAAGATTAACTATTTCTTATTTTCTAAGGTTAAATCTACACAGCTTGCTGTGCAATTGTGTGCCCAAAAAGTAAGAACAAATATTTTTTTTTTTCAAAAGCTCTTTATTTATTCTTCCAAATTTATTTTAAAGGCTTCAAAGTAATTCTCTCCAGACACAATACACTTATGCCAACTTTATTTCCAATCCTCAAAAAAGGATCCTGAATGTCACGAAGAATCAATGCAGTGTGAGTTGGCGCATTCAGTGTTTCGGTACCAATCAAGAAGTGACGCGTTTGAGGCCCAACATGTAATTGACCGATCCTTTTGAAATTCTAACATCATCAGCGAGGTCTCTAATTGGAAATCGACGGTTTACAAGCACCAAATCTTTAATTTTTTGGACGTGAGCTTCGTTGGTTGAATTTGATGGTCTACAGAGGGCTCTTCATCTTCAACGCATTCTCTGGATTTTTTTAACTGTTTATACCACTTGTAAACATTTCTTTCCGATATAGGAATGCTCACCGAATGGCTTCTGCAACATTCTATACGTTTACGCAAACAATGTTTAATGCAGGTTCTCAATTAATTCAGACATTTCAACAATCGCCGGAATCAGTTTTAGCGTCTCACAAAGCCAACTCAAACACAAATGAATATTTTGACGTCAAATTAGATACAGATATCAAGGACAGTGCCAGCAACCTAAAAAAGAAAAATGAATTGAAATACCATATGCCAGGGAATTTTAAATTGAAAATTGTTCTTACTTTTTGGACAAAGTAGTACATACACAATTTTGAAATTTGCATTAATTTTTGTATTTGTTGCGAAACGGGGGAATTGTGAGTGGTCTTATAATTTTGTAACAAACTGTATTAAGGATGATAAATAGAGTTAATTCATGAATTGGTAATAAATGGAGTTGCGTTTTTATTCTTGTAAATTTTTAAATTTTCTTGATTTCCTGTATTTCTAACCTTATTTTTACCAACATGCAGTTAATGATTAATTTTTTTCTCACTTTCAGACAGCGTTTATACGTCAATACTTCTCCTTGCAAAAATGATACTGTTGATATTCATATTTTTGTATTATTCATACTGGTCTCACATGTTGATATGCGGAAGAAAGGCAAACCAAAATCCGTAAGTATCAATGTTAACAAGCAAACTATTATCCATACATTTGTTCAAAACAGTAGGTGAAAAAATAATTAATATAAATAGTTTCCAAAGTATAAATAAAATGTTTTAACAAAAACACGTTTTACATATATTTTCTTTATTATCATATTATGAATTTGATTAATTTCATTTCATATTTAAATTTAAAAACAGTGTAATTTAAAAATTTGATATATTTTTTAAATCTTACTAGTATTGTAATCAAGTAGAATTAGTAGTACATATATATATATATATTTCTACAGTCTTTTGTTCAGCTTACACATGTATGTAATATATGTGTATATGTATATGGCGTGAATCTGAAATTAATGTTTATTTTGTTACATCTTAATATAGAATACATTTATTAAAACATATATGTTATAAAAGAGTATAGCTTCTTGTATAAACATCTGATTTTAACATTTATTTTCATTTGTTCTTACTATTTATACATTTTTTATTTATTAATGTCTTATTTGATTCATTTGCTTTAAATTTGATAGTTGAAAATTTTGAATAATTTGTATATACTTACATTTGTATACACTTATGCTTATATTCATAAGTGTATAATTTATTTCGGAATACATACAAATAGATATAAAAGTGAAGGGGATTTTACTAAAAAACAGTATTTCATTCTTTCCATAATTATGTATACAAATATCTTAACTCACGAGTACTGAGGATGTACACACAGATATATATATATACACATATATACATATATACATACATTATTATAAACTTTTTTAATCTTTTTATTCTGAGTACTTGTGCATTTTTTTGTCAAACTTTTGATTTATGGTCAAAACAATGTGTATGAAGGCAATTTCATATAATTTAGTAGTTATAATTAATATTTATATATTGATTGCTGAAATTTAGTAATACAACTAGTTTAATAATAAAGTAAATAAAATGATGGAGAATGGAGGTGAAGTGTTTTTTGTTTTTTTTGTTAAAAGTTATATAGAAAAATCGATTTGAAAAAACATAAAATCTATTTGACATCCAACAGTTTCATCATCTAGGTTTGCTATTTTTTAAAGTCTGAAAAATCATTTATATTTTCAAGTAATGTCATTGACTTTTTCGTTACTACTACTTTGCTGAGCACTATAAAAGGCAGCTACTGTTTCGTCTCTGTCTTTCATAAGCTATTTCAAACTGAGTAGGAAAGATATTAGCCTTCAGACTGGCTAAAGCTCTTTGTAAAATTTTTGCTTTAGGTGAAACTCCACCTTTAATCTGTATAGCTCACAATTTCTTAGGTTTTGCTTCTGAGTAGATATTACTTAAGAATTGATAGTTTAGAAATTCATAAATTATATAATGTGTTCGTATAAATTAGTTTAATTATTTATATGTATTTTATTGCATTAAGTGCTTTAATTGATGCATTGCTTATATTTTCAGGAGGAGAAGGAATCCTTTTGATGAAAATGAAGATTGACATTCCTCTTGAAATAGGTAATAAATGGAGGCATTCTATTCTTCTATTCTCTTTGAATTCAATATCAATTTGCTTTGAGTGGGGAATTATGTGAAATTAAACCCAATATTAGATCTGAAAATCAAACTCATAACTTTTTTAATTAAACCAAATGTTTTAATAAGCTTTATATCTTTAGCTATGTCGAATTATCCATTGTAAATGGATTACAGTAGTCTCTCATATGTTTTGGTGAAATGTTTTTTTATTTAATGTTATAAATAATTATTTTTGCAGGAATTCAGTTATATTTATTACCCTTGTTATCCTAAGTATAACACGCTTTCATTTTTAAAAAAAAAATTTTTATCGAATCCTTATAGTATTTTAAATATAAAGTGCTCTCATACTGATTGATACTAGTCAGAAATTTATTTTATATTGAAATTTTTAAATTCAAGAGAATTTCACATTCTTTATTTGGGGCTTTGTAAGGGATATAACATTGTATAGACAATATTGCTGAATTACTCTTGTAGAAATTCGCTTTGTATGGGAATTTTCTAATTCTTAATTGAGATAATTAAGTAACAATTAATAATTTCTTAATTGAGTAATAAAGTAAACTTGCACATTTTGATAGAACAAGTATCTTTTTACAAATGCAAATATAATAGACTATTTTAAGTGAATAATATACAGACGAGGGGAAGGGGGAACTATTCCATTTCGACTTGAATAGATCCAAAAATATTTTTTTGAATACAACTAGTAAATTCAAAGAGTGTATTTTTAAAAGCTAGGCAGAATATCATAAGTAATTAAGAATTTGAATCTTGATGCGAAAGCTCCATGCACTTGCTTTCCCTCATTTAAGCAAAGAAATTAAGAAAAGCAGCGGAAGATGAATAAAAATTTGCTCGATGTATTTACACTGTCCAGTTTTAATGAATGGGGAGTTATCATTTTACAATTCTGTACCCATTGAATTCAGTTTTTTTATATATTATATAGGAAAATATCATTTATCAATGTTTTTTTATGTTTATATATGTCACAATATCTCGAAGAAGAAACGCAAAAAGACAAGATGAAGAAAAATATGTCTTCTGGTGGGATTTACAAATGTAATCGAAATATGTTAACTATGTAAAATATCAACAAGTTTCTCGATTACCGGCATTTATACAAGTTGTCCTAATCATCACCAAATATCAAGAAAATTTGCCAGAAAATTTGAACTTGTAGAGTTAGACATTAAGTTGAACTTTAAACGAAATTTTTTTGAACATAACTACAATACTTTAAGAATTTCTCCTAAAAAAATCTTTCGAAAAAAAAATTTATTTTTTTTGAAACACAACAGATCTCATTCACTGAGTGGTCAAATTATAATAAAAACTACTATACTGTTATTGCAGAGTAAGAAATAATTCTTTTTTAGATAGGAGTAAATGACTTATTTGTAGTAAATAATCGTATAAGCTTTATTTTTAACTCTTTTGAAAATGTGTAAAGCTTAACGACATTTTTTTAAATGAATTATATACACGAGAATGATTTATTTGGAATAATAAAAAAAAATGTAATAGCAGTTCTTGATAATTATTTTAGTATTATTATATTATTATTATATTCAACATTAAATTTCTATTGATAATTTCATATGAGAAATTATTTGTTAAATTTCAGAAGTTCTAACTATAACGTTTTAAAGGAAACAATACTTTAATATACTTAATAATTTGGCCTCCCAGTATTACCAGTATACATATAATTGTATTGTATTGTTTATGTTATTGTATATATAATTGATATATATATATATAAATATATAATTGTAGTAATTTTTTGTTTTTGCAGATGATGAATATTAGTAGCCATACCCAGAATAGGAAAATATCCCAGAAATCCCTGCATATTATAAAAACGTTGCCATTAAGATATTTTAAATTGCTAATGAAACAAATTATATATTGGCATCTTTGTTATGTTTATGTTAATTCTATGTTGTTGTTTATGTCAAT
>BPLQ01015067.1:0-12181 GCA_021605075.1 Caerostris darwini | reverse complement strand
ATGTAGTTTTCATTTTAGTCTATCTAACTAGGAAAAATTATTGCACTCTAGACATTTACTGTAATATGTAACCGGATACTTTAAGTATGGTAAGGGAGAATTGCAAGTAAGGACAATTTTCAACAATAAGTGCTTAGTTTCAATAAAATCGACTTATTGCATATCATATTTAGCAAGAGTATATTTAAAGGCAGAACCGCCTAATTTTTATTATTCTCACCCTTCATCCCAAAAGATGGCTAAAACCATAATTTTAAAGATCTTAATTGATGTACATGCTTTGACATTATTTTACAAGCAAAGAGGAAGAGTATGTCACAATATAACACAGCTTTTTTCCCACTTTTTTTCTTTTGATATAAAGTCAATATTCAGGGTTACTCAGAGCAAACTAATAGGTTGTATCTAAAAAGAGAAGTGAGGGTGGAATCAATTCACTTTATTAGGGTTTTACAAAACTAGGGGCAGTGGGTTGCTTGCCTCCCGGTGCCGTATTGACTTTATGTATCTTTTGTGGGTGAATAATTCCCTGCTCTCCTTTCGCAGTGGGTCGTCAGTCGAAGATTACAACTGACAACACCCACAATAAAAGATCGTTTTATCATATATATCGATAAAACAATCAAAATCACAAGCACGTAACTTATTTTTATTAGAGTGCATCATACACTGCGTAAAAAAAATAGAAGGACAGTGTTTTTTTGCCAATTAATATCTCTTATTTTCTCCTAACTACCAGATATTTATGCAGATTTAGTTTAATGACTCTTTTTTTCATTTTAGGCAAAAATTAAACATCTACCACTAATATTAATAATAAAATTAATATATATAATTTCCGATGCGTAAAAAAAATAGAAGGACACTTGCTAATATACTTAATTTAGTGAGTTGTTCTTTAGTTAAATAGTGATTTTGTACTTCGTTTTATCCTTTTCTGTCAAAAAAATCTAATTTGTTTAAAAGTTACGCTGTTTCTTCGTTCTCAAAAATGCCTAAAGGAATACCTTTGAACGATTTTCAAAAAGGCCAAATTTCCGCATATCAAAATGATGGTAAAGTTGTCGGAGAGATTGCTCGATTGTTGCAGGTGAGCCCCAATACAGTTTCAAATTTTATCAGAAATCCTTACAAAAATGGAAAGAAAAAGAAGACTGGTAGACCGAAAAAGTTAACACCACGTGATGAAAGAAAACTTGTTCGTGTGCTTAAGAAGAACAAAGGAAGTGTTTCAAATGCAAGAAATCAAGCAGGACTTCATCATGTGACGAAACACACAGTTTACAACTATATTAAAAGATCTAAAAAATTCATTTTCAAAAAACGGAAACATCATCCAAAGTGGACACAAGCTCACATTGATAACCGTTTAGCGTGGGCTAAGGAGCACATGTCCTGGAATACAGAATGAACTTCTGTGATATTTTCCGATGAAAAGAAATTTAACTTAGACGGTCCAGACGGATATCAGCATTACTGGCATTGTCTGGGGAATGAAGGCGAATACTATTCAACACGACAAATGGGTGGAGAGAGTTTAATGGTTTGGTTGGCTGTTGGATACGGAGGAAGGACAAGTTTGGTTTTCTTAAATGGTAGGCAAAAACATACAGACTACATTCAAGTGCTGAATTCCGAGCTTCTTCCCTATGGCTCTGACTTGGGGGCTGAAGAGTGGAAGTTTCAGCAAGACGGAGCTTCCCTTCACACCACGGCTGGAGTCAAAAATTGGTTCCTAACAAATAATGTGAATGTTTTACCATGGCCAGCCAAAAGTTCTGACCTTGATATAGTGGAAAACATCTGGGCAATGCTAGTTCGTCGAGTTTATGCTGATGGAAGGCAATTTGATTGGCTAACTCAGCTTCGAGAAGCATTGAATGACTCGTGGGACAATTTTTGTCAAACAGAAGTTCAATCTCTATACAATTCACTTCCAAACAGAATATTTGAAGTTATAAAGGCCAATGGGAAGAACATTCGTTATTAAATTCACTATTTTTTCATTCATTATAATGCTGTCCTTCTACTTTTTTTACAAAGTTTCAAAAAAGAGAAACTATTTTTGTTGCCATTAATATTTTATGTTCGAATATCATAATTCTGATGTTAAAATTGTATTTTTAAAATATTTGTAAAATGTTTCTAATAAAAATTTTTAGTAAAAATAAAATATTTTTCGTTTATTGTTAAAAAATCAAGTGTCCTTCTACTTTTTTTACGTAGTGTAGGATGCTAAATATGAAAGTGAATGGAATTTTTAAAAATATGAATTTTTATATCACTCAATTAAAATTTTAACTACTATTTACTTTTTCTTTACACTTAATAAATATTAAACCCTACAAAATCTAAATCAAAGTGCTCCAGTCCTTTTGTTACTAAAAAGGCTTGTGACAAGAAGCAATTAAATGGCACATCAACCACTCTTTCGAAAGCTCATCCCCGTCACCATGGAAACCATACATCACCATCTTTTCTCCATGTAAATCCTCTCTCCTCTTGAGTGTATTTATAGTAGAAAATAAAACTTTGATTTAACAATTAATGCCATGCATTGTAGAGAATTGGCAGAGAGAAAATTAATTTATCTACACTGAAAGGTTTTCTGGAACTTTGGGAAGGAAGAAGATGGTTGCAATTATCTCTCTACAGCAGCAACAAAGATGGCTGTTGCTGCTGAAGAAGAAGCTTAAATTTTCTTTTCTGCAACTCCAGTGTTTCAAAAGACTCTAAATGTTTTCATATTTCTGGTTAAAGTAAAATAATCTCTTAAATGTTAAATAAAATGTTTAATTCAGCATTTTCTATTTCATTATAAACAAGTTGATTATGTGGACAGAGATTTGCAACTTTAATAAATAGCATACTGTAATTTACTTCGGTAAGCATTGTTTTTTATGTAAAGAAATGTAATTAAACATTGAAAGTTTAGTAATCAGAAGAGTTCGAAAGTGAAATGTCCAACGTAATTTAAAATGTTTTCCATTTAGTGGTTTTATACTTTAAGTTGATGGAAACAATTATCCGTTCAATACCTTCAAACTAATTCAATTTGTGGTTTCAAAATACATCGTATATAATATTACATGAGTAAATGATCATTGAATATGGAATAGAAGTTAAATATTTAAGAAAAAACACAGTTCTTTCATTTCTTTTTTTTTAAATTTGTCTTGAAAACATATTATATATAGGTCCCGGTCTTATATGACTGGTGCAGACAATCCTACCCCGTAAAAAGAAAAATATCCCTCGTCTCGAGATCTACCTGTAGGTAGACGGCCTTGGACCAAACTGGCTGCTTATGATGTTTATATATATTTATATTTCTTTTTAAATCTAAATCTCATTATTTTGAGAACATTTTTTCTTCTCCCAGAAAAATTGAAAGATAATTTTAGAAACTTCGATTAGTGCTTTGAGAAAACGAAGATAATGCTTGAGATAATATGTAAATTACCAGACACTTAAAAACCTCCATAATTGAAAAACTTGTTTTCATTTACTTTTAATTAAAGAAACTCTATATTCTATAGAGACGTTTCAATCACGTGACATTAGTAAATTCTGAATTACCTTTTTCCCCATCTCAAAATTTCACATTTAACTATAATCATTATGTATATGTAGAGTAAAATATTTTAAAACAATATTTTATCTATATCATTTTTACAGGAATATGCAATTTAAATTTTTCTAGTTATCACTCTGATTATAAGATAAAATAATTTTGATGACTTAGAAAAAAAATATTAAAAACGTATTGTTACGTTTCTGTTTGAAAACAAACATTGATTGACTATTCTTTTACATCATCAAACTTGAAAAAAGTATGACAGAAAACAAAAAAATTAAGCAAGTAACTCTTCTCTGATTAATCAAGAACTGTGCATTATTTACTGCTGGGAACAAGGGATTTCAGATAGAACAAAAATACTTAATTATAAAGGTACAAAAATACTACAAAGTAAAATATTTCGCTTTTCGTTGTTTACTTTGCTTTCAGCATTATGGCATCTAATTTAAATACGATTTTCAGAAGCATAAAATTGAAAATTATTCTCAGAAATATAAATCTTTACACTTCCATAAATTTAAATAATAAAAATAATCTCGACGAACAAAAATATCATAATAAATTAATTACTTTTGTTTCTGACTTAAGATTAATTCGTCAAAACTACAACAAAACAGAAATTGTACCTTTAATTTTTCAACATTTCCTTGTACACATTTGATTGGTCAAAATTTGTTCAAAGGATATTAAGCATTGTTAAAATTATTTTATTCGAAATAAATAAAAAATTCAAATTTTTTCTTACTTCTATAGTAATTATTATACTTTAGTTTTTTATATAAGGGACTTTGTGTTTTATATAATATGACACGGACTCTCTCCAATTAGGTTAAAGATGATAGAAACTTTATTGATATAGATAATAGTAGCTGAATGATAATTTGTGTTCCAATGAACGTTTAAGTGTAACTGGCTCCAGGATAATATTTTTGGGCCATACGAATAAACTCTCGTAATGCTGTTTATGTAAGACACTGCCAAAATCGTTACGGAATCTTCTGGTTTCTGAGGACAGTGACATCAATGTATGTAAGTAATGAATTAAAAACTTAATATACACTAAATTGGAGTACATTATAATTTGGCTCTAAATTAAGATAAAATTATCTTCTGATAACGCTTTTGATTAATCCTATGTTTTCCCTATTAAAATTAAAATAATTTCTTTTTATTTTTTATTTTCTCAATTTAAAGAGAACATAATTTTCAAGATCGCTTCTTTAATAGAAATAAATGTAATATGAAAGACTAGAGCTATACAGTATACATTATTTGGTTATTTATTAATTTTTAAATAAATAATTAACCAAATATTGTACACTGTATTATACAGTAAAACGATTAAAAAAAGTTGGCATAAGTGCATTGTGTCCGTAGGGGATTACTTTGAAGGCGATGAAATAAATTTGGAAGAAAAAATAAAGAGTTTTTGAAAAAAAATAATTGGTCTTACTTTTTGGACACAGTAGTATATAGAGATAACGTTCTTGATTCAATTGTTTGTTTTTACTCAGCTGCAGTTTGGGATTCGTTCATCCTACACGAACTTCCTAACACCTTATAACCCTAAACCTCATAATCTCATAGCATTCATAACCTTCTACCTTCAAAAGAAAGCTAAAATATTATATTCTTAAAGAGCCTATTTCTCGCATTGTTTGGTCAATACGTTCTACAAAAACATGAATACAATTATGCCTATCTGGGATACCATAGTGACATGTATTGAGGAAATTATTCTACCCATGCACCATTTCAGAATCTTTGAATTTCAATTTTATCACATGTTGGATTTCGTAATCATTTATATTGTTGCACCAGTAATACTATTTTGAATTTTTCTTATAAATCTTCATAAGAGATATCTTGGGCAAATATAATACTTGAGATTAACTTTACTAAATTGTATAGAATATGTCACAGACACAATTACCTAAAATTGACACACTTTTATTAAAATAAGAGAATAAAGTAATGCATATGAATTTGCCAATTGTTAACCGCTAGTCTCGATAAATTTATTATTGTTAGTTAATATGTGTGTCATTAATACATATTAGTTGATTGGTTTAGTAATAATTTTACCGTGGACTAATTTTCTGAATTCTTTAATGTTGAAATGTTTTTAAAATTTTCTGCTTATATATTGCTGAAACATAATATATTAAATAAAACATTAAAGTTACCATAACATCTATTGAACAGAAAAAAAGAAACGATTGCATTTTTACTTTGTTAAAAGGCAATTGCGTTAAGTAACTAATTAGAAGGCTAATTAAGTATGCTTGTAAATCTAATATAAAAATTATGTCTTTTAATATTAATTTTAGCCCTGAAACTTTATTAAAATGTTTCTGTTTATAGGATGCTAAACAAAATAAATTAAATTATCATGACAGAGAAAAAGGGATGATTGTATTCTTTATTGATAAAAGGCAGTTAGGTAACTAATTAGAAGGAATTAAGTTGCCTTGTGAAAGTTAATTAAGTTAATAAGTTCTTTGAATGTGTTACCACGACCATTCTTAGGAAATAAGTTGGCTCTACTTAACGTCTCTATGCCTAAACTTGTGTAAATCAATATTAAAAAAGGGAACTCAAAGTAATTTTCCAAAATTTCTAAGTCTGTTGCATAAGAAAAGGGGAGAAAATAACAAAAAGAGGGGAAATTTCAGTATATTAAAGGGGCGGGAAGGGGTAGTCTTTGGGGTAGAGAAGGGGGTTGAGAATATTTTCATCACTTCTCACTCTTCAGCTGTTCAGCTAATGCAAATCTAATTCAAGAGGAAATTTGCTGATGGTTGCACTAATGTAATTTAAGTACTGAGATCAAGTAAATAGATTTTTAAAATCTCGACAATTATTTATACATTGTTCCTAATTTGGATTTAAAAGGTTTTTAAATGGGTTTCGGGGAGAAAGGATTTGATTAAGACAATTCTTTTTTATTGCACACGTGTGTCATTAATAAACAAGGATTGGATAGCATAGGTTTCAATAAATTTCGAAATACTGTTAAAGTTAATTACTTAAGAAAATCAGTATTGATAGAAGTTGTTTTAATAAAAGTTACTTTTTAAAAAAAAACATAAATATAAGTACCAATTTTAGATATAAATTAATGAAGAATGATGCACAGTATTTCAAAATTAAGACACTTATTTAAGTGTAATTTTTTTTCTTTTTGTAATGATGGCATTCTCCACTTCTAAAAGTATTTCTATAGAATAAATTTCTATAGAATTTCTAAAATAGAAGTAGTATCAAGTTTTTTTTTTAGGTTTTATATTTTATTGATGCATTAAAGTTAATCAGATTTTAAGCTGCTATATTTTTAGAAATTAACAAATGGATTAAGGATTCCATATCAATTAATTGATTTCTTTGAAGATACTACAAAAAGAATCGTTGCTTAAGTTTTGTATACCATTATATTTTTAAATACATATTACAATCTAATTATTACTGTTATTTAAATGGGAAAGATATCTGAAAATTTATTAGCGTTATTTATGTTAATTTTACTCCTGTCAAAAAATTACTTATTTTCTTTATTAAAAGGAGTTTTCTTTTTAATTTCGTTAATGATGAATTATAAATTTAAAACTATTTAAAATAGTTTTTATTTGAAAGATAAAAAGGAAGTACAAATTCTCACTAATTAATATTAGAAGCAGTATAATCTGAAAAAGTATCAGTAATTGTTTTCTTGATTTATGTTTGGGAAATCAAAGCAAGAAAAATTCCTTTTAAATAATTTTAGGTGCCATTCACTGAAAAATTGCTTGTTGAAATACTTAATAAACTGTGAATAAAAATAAATATACAGTATAATTCAGTAAACATTATACATAAAGTCATTTACTAGTGAACTATTTTTTCAATTTTGAGATTTCATAGTAATAGTCCGACTTACATGTTACTATCATAATTTCTGTCACAATGACTGGCCACTCAATATCTAGAAGATTGTATATATGCAAGATTAAATTCCGTACGTGATAAAGTTTTCTTTTTATTCTTCTCTTGTGATTTGACAAATATTCTCGTAAAAAGAGGAAAATAGAACTTATTCATAATTATTATTAATCTCTGAAAGGTTCATACAGCAAAAAATGACTCAACATCTCGGGAAAGGGATATGATGTTTTTTCAGGCACTATTAAAAAAGTTTTGATTTAACATCTTGGGAAATGGATATGATTTTTTTCAATCAGACACATAGCCATTAGATTGAGAAGAAGTAAAAGTAAATCGAAAATGGAATTCACAGTGGTTTTTGTATTGAACTACAATCAAGTCAGGACATTTTTTCCAAATGCTGAACATATTCATTCACCAAGAGAATGACATATGTTGCAGATTAAGAATTACCAATTGTGATGTATCAATACATGCTGTTTTTGAAATTTTAGAACACCATGAAGAATGTCATCTGGGATGCTCACACCCTTCTTTCTTCTACATATCTGTTAGAAATATTTTTTTAGCAAATGGATTTATCATTCTCTTGATTTGCATTTAACATAAGCTTTTCCTTTTGACTTGGAAAATCTTTTTAAAATCTAATTTTCCCTTTATGTAGAAGAATAATACACAATGCACTGTTGCTTCAGCAGCCTACATACTAAAAGATTAAACTTAGAAGTTTAATTCCGAAAGAATACTTATTTCTGTTATATTGTGTTGTAGTTATAAACCTGCGCAAAATGTCTGACACGAGGCTTAGTGGCAACACTCGCCGCTGGTGAACATTAGGGCAGAGGTTCAATCCGGATTTGTTGTAGACACTGTTTCAAAAACGTAGAAAATTGATGCCATTTGTGATGTTCAACATCTTGCCTCGTTCATCGGACTACATTTTGGAATTTTTTCAGGATTTTCTCACTTACGATACGTGGTTTTGTTTGGTTGTTTGTCGCTCTACAGTAATTTTGTTCACAATTTAGGCTAAATAAACTAGGAACAACAGTTTAAAGAGGATTCCTAACCACTACCAAACATCCATACCACCACCGTACCATAAGTGGGTTAGTTCTCCCCTAAAAGTTCTCCCGTAAGGTACTGGCCTCCTTCTTCATCATCCCGGAGCCAAGTCAGACTTCTACCTACTGGTGCGCCAATACAACAGAAGCTGCCATCCCTACCCTCCTTCCATGAGGCCATACGGTTTCTTGGATTTGATCTAGATAATGCTGTCTATCAAGTGGGATAAGGAAAAAAAATGTAAAATAAACTTACTTTATTGTGAAACAAGTTTTAAATGGATCTGAAAATTATTTAACCCCAGTCGAAAATTTAAAATGGAATGAGAATTGAATAGATTTTTTAAGATTCTCATTTAAATGTTCCGCTTTCATTTCAGAATTTATCATCAGATTTTAATGATGCAACGCAAAATTAAAATATGTTCAAATATCGATAAATTGTTTTTGTAAAATTTGCTTTTTTCTGCTATTACATTGGTATGAAAAGCAATTATCCCATTTTATTGGTATTATCAACTTACTCTTTGTCAATTTAAAAAGAAAATTAAATCATACATATAAACATGAGAATACATATAAACATTGAAAGCATACAACATTTTCCCTTTATGTAGAAGAAAAATACACAATGCACTGTCGCACCAGCAGCCTACATACTAAGAGTTTAAATATAAAAGTTAAATTCCGAAACAATAATTATTTCCATTACATTGTATTGTAGTTATAAGCATGTATAAAATAAACTAACTTTATTATAAAATATATTTTTAATCTATCAGAAAACTATTTAATCCCAGACGAAAATTTAACTTAAAATAACGTTTTTATATACCCGTATAAATGTTCCGCTTTTATTTCAAAATTTATCAACAGATTTTAATGAAATTAAACAGCTTTCAAACATCGATAATTTTATTTCAGTAAATTTTGCTTTTTTTCCTCATTGCATTGGTATTAAAAGCAATTATCTCATTTTATAGTATGATTGATTTTCTTTCTGTCAATTTGTTTTTAAAAAATGCAATCATACACAAAAGTACTTCTACTTTCTTTAATATTTTTACTGAATTAATTGATATGATATTAAAAAAACGTTTTCGTGTAATTTAAAAATTGAATCCCCAATTATTGAAGAGCAGAACCCTACAGAACGTTTGTGTTTTTAAATACTTTTCCTTTGTACGGTTGATAAGAGTGTGAGTGAAATGGAATCTAATTTTCAATTTCTTAAAAAAAGAAATCAATCTAGGATAATATAAAAAAGCTTAACAATAAAATATATGTTTACCTATACAAATTTTCGAGGAGGTGTAACGCGTTTTTGTATTAAACAATCCAGAAATTTTAATGGAACTTTAAATTTATTTCCATTGCCCTTTATATTTACCTATTCAGTGCGAGGATCTGAAGTACTGAATCGTTAATAAATTAATTTCCTTAAAGTGTTGAATCATAAAGAATTTAATTTCCTTAACATTGATTAAACTGGGATTCGTTTTGAATTGATTAGTTTTCAAGTGGAAAGGGAAACGTAAGCAATTTAATCAACTAATTGATTTTTTATTATAATATCCAACATTAGTTTTTTTTTTATTTTACATGATTTTGATTGTAAATTGAAAGTTCTTTCAATTATTGGGAGGTTGAATAGAAACTGAATTACTGCCTCTCCTAATATTGGATTCAGAATAAATATTTTTTATAGAACACAGCAAAAGAGAAATTAATTTATCAATAAAGTACTAAATTATATCTTTACTCAAATATGAAATGATTAAATATTTCAGGTGGAAAAAAACATTCAAATAATTTATTCTGCTTTTAAAATCAGATAGAAGTGTTAAGCAGTTTGAATTTAATTAAATCTTTAAATTTTCTTTGTTGAAGATATTCTTTCACGTTCCTTCTCATCTTCTTTGTTAAAAAGTCTTGAATTCCAAAATTGAAAAAAATAATAATCTGAAGGTAAATAAATTTATACAAATTGAAAATAAAAAGTGCCAAATATCAGTTGTATAATTTTTAGTAACAATGAAAAATTACTGAATTATACCAGAATCTGTACGAAACTAAATTGCCAATTACAAAAAAATGATTTTTTTTTAATTATAAAAAAACTAATATTGTTTCATGATTTTGTTTGTGGAATAAGAAAATAAATAATAATGAAAAATAATAAATATATTATTATCTATATATGTATATTATATTATAATATTATTTATAAATAATAAATAATAATGAATAGATAATAAAAAATAAAAATAAATAATATAAATAAATGTTTAGAGGGGCAAAAAATATAATTCTTGTTGCTTAGATTTCTTTGATTTTAGACTCATTAGTTTAGACTTTTTATTTTTTAAATAGACCTTTAGTTCTAACCACATATTTCATGTATTTCTTTTTAATGTTTTAGTGCGCTAACAAAGTAAATTGCATAATACGTATGTGTAACGAGCTTTGATGGAAAGGTTCCTATCAAAGGAACCGTCTATAAATATATCTTAAATTAAAATTTTTTCTTCAATGGAGCTTCGGCACATTGCATATTGAATGCATATAGAAGATAAATGGGACAATTTTGAACATGAGGTTAATAGAACGGCAGGTATACAACTGTTGACCTTTCTAATCTGTTTCATCATTGTACTACCCTTAGTTAGCTCCAAGTATACGAGGCATACGTGGAGCTTACTAAGAACTAACTAAGAGTTAACTAACTAACTAGCTAATACGTGTAGTTAATCCCCATTTTAGCATCTATATATCTCTAAACGGGTCCAGGTTAATATATTATTTACATCTTCTCTAGCCCAATAAGGAAAGGACTTTGAGGCATCATCAGCATGGAAAAAGATTGTAATATGCAGGTTAGGCAACCAGATTATAACTGGGTGTGGTTGGTTTGAGATACATGTTGGAGAACTCAGTTGGAGAACACACGTTGGAGAACTCAGAGCTTCATTTATACACTCACAAACATCACACACATAGAATTAGAAGAATGGAATATTTAACAAGTTTAAAGACAGATAATTATAGTTTCGAGGAAGGAAAAATCCGGAACTTGTCTATGTGCACCGTGCGCGAAATATACTTTCTTTGCGTTTGAAAGTCTGTAAGCCAAATAATAAGATGGGTTGCGCTAAATACATATTCGCACCGGGTGAGAGTCTCGAAGTCTAGTAACCATTTTTTATGAACGTGGAAGGTGACGGTGTTGCCAGTGTTAGGAAGAAGCATGGTTACAAGATTTATTTTATGACTTCTTACACAAAATTCAGTGATCGCAATCTTGAATTAAAACTATTTCACTATTATTATTATTATATAAATCAGTTCCATTAAATCTTTTGTATCTGAAAACTGCCCTAAACCGAAAAATTCTAGTTAAATCTAGTTGATTGTCAAACATAAAATCAACAAAACACAAGGTAGTAATAAACATTTTAAATATTCTAAATTTCCTTTAAATTATTAAATAATCCTAAAAATTCTTAAGAAGAAAGTATGCCACCAAATGTAGGAAATAAATTTATTATACACGTTGCTAAATAACAAAAGAAACTGCTGTACTTTTGAAAATTTGCATTTTGTATCGTATTAAAAT
>BPLQ01015066.1:0-11256 GCA_021605075.1 Caerostris darwini | reverse complement strand
AAAAAAAAAAAAAAAAAAAATACTACTAATAATAATAATAATGTAAAATAACTTTCTACAAATACGAAATATATATATACAATATAAGAATAACCTTAAAAAAGCTACATTTCAATCGTTTTTCTGAAATGTAATTCTGTTTTCATCAATTATTTTTTAACTAAAAGCTGTTTCTGTTATATAAAGCAAATATTGATGGATATAAATAAAAGGTAGGTTTTCATTTTTATATCATTTTCTTGCAGTTTAACAGTGGAAAATTTATTATTAATCAATATATTTTTAATAAACACTCCCCAATTTAAGAATTCAAAGAATTAATGCAACAATAATGTTAAAGTACTTAAATTTTAATTTTTGTTGAAGCATTTAAAACAACAAAAACATGAAATACTAATATTCTGTTTTCTATTTAATTCGAAGGTCTCCAAAAACTATTTACGAAGTATATATGCGTAAAACACTTTTATTAAATTCCAACAAAATTATGTATCCGAAATTAGAAACTCGATTGTAATTAATGTCATAGTTAAAAAAGCTAAAGCATAAAAACTAGACTTAATTAAAATAGTTGACCAAAGGGAAATGCAATGGTAAAAAAATTGCGAACCATCATCTTAACGAACTTTTTTTTTTTTTTAAGGGATAAATATTTTGGTCCACAACTAAATGAATCTACTGGAAACAGTATAAATGATTCTTCGTAGCTTCGAAAAATTCCTTATGCATTCAGAACGTTAACTTGAACTAAAGTCAAATGGAGATGGATCCAGAAAACAAACAAAAAATTCTTCATTAAATCCTCCCCACATAACATACCACAGACTTTTAATAAATTAATTTCTTCGAGTTCAAGCTCTGTAAGTTAATGACCCCCGAATACCTTAAGACAAGGGGAAAGGAGTCCTTCATGCATGACGACGAACTGGTGTTGTTTCATCCTTTTTTATTATTATTATTGTTGTTGTTGGTATAATTAGTCTTTCTACGGTGGGGTAACAAATGGTGGTGTCACGACTCTTTTCAATAAAAGTATGGTGCAGGTAGAAGTTTATGGCGTCTGCTGTTGCTCGTCTTTGTCCTGGTGGAAAAGGAGTTTGATTTTGAAAAAAGATTTTTGCTCCCCTGACATAAATGTGAAGAAAATTAAATCTGGTGGAGTAGAAAAGAAAGGTTAAATAAATTCTTTGAACAATGAACCGAGTTTAGGGTTCATTATTGTTGATGAAGAGAATTTACGGCTTGATTTATGAATGATGTACGGTATTTAAAGAAAAATTTAAATATTTAAAATACTTCTATCAAAAGTATTTTAACTATTTAAGCAGCACGCTGCCATTTGCAGAATGGTAGTTAAAAAAATTACACCATGCAATTCTTTAGTATGTCTCGTATTTTATTGTGTTAGTCCTATATTTCTTATTTGTTTTGTTTATTAGTAGTATTATCTCGTAAAGTGATTTTGTTCACTATAGTGAATTGAAAATACTTCTAAAATATATAAAAAGGGAACGTTTTACAGTAATATTTCTAATTCTTAAGACATTCAACTTCCCTTATATAAAAAAAGCTTTGTATGTTGGTTTTTCTCTATTCCTACAAAGAAGAAGATATAAAGCATGAATAAATTTTGTTTGAAAAATTGTATTTAAAAATAAAGCCTAATATATCAAAATTTTAACTATAAAAATATAGAGAAATATAACTTAGTTTTAAGATCTTTTTTTTCTTTTCAAAATACACAGCTTATGCAAATTATGTATTAATATGACTTTATGAGTGTAAATTGCAGGAAAATTATAATTTTGAAGCTTGCTTGCGAATAATTGAAGCTTGCAGGGGAATGATAATTTCGTTTGAACTGCTGTAGATCTGACTATAGGAAAAGAAAGGTTGCTGCCATGTCTTCTTTTAGTTAATGACATATGTTACTTTATTTATTAGTAGTGTTTTTAATTAAAAGGGCTATAAGAAAAAGGTTTTATTTCACCCGATTCTCATGTCTTTCACATTGGAATCTTAAGATCAATGATCGATATTATTAATACATGGAGGCACCCATAATAAGGCACTCAGAAATTTCAATGATGATAGAAATATACCACACTAATCGTAATACAATAATAATAAAAAGAATGAATTAGAATGCCTTCACATCACAATTTATATTTTTTAAAAAATCAATCGTATTCTTATTACGTAGATTATTGTGTATTCTTGAGAATGCCTTACTGTAGGACACATATTACTTTTAATAAATATCACAGTATAAAGAGTTACTATATGTATTAACAAAAAAAGCAAATTATCATTTCTTCGAATTTCAATTTTAAATATTACCAAGCAATATAATTCACTTATAAAAGCCAAGTATATCAATAGCATCGACCTCATTTACTCAAACGGAATAATTTTAATCGAAAATAAATTCCAAACAAACTGAACAGAGCAACGTCTCGTATATAATACGAACATATAGCATCCAGTCCATTTAGGACAAATTCAAATTCCAAATTCCCAATCTCTATCCCTCTGCAAACAAGTGTATCCAGACGAATCCTCATCGTGTGTCTTTATGTGTTCTGAGGAGCCCGGTCAGACCTTTCAAACCACATTCGAGTCTTGGAAGTGAGCCACGCATATTTTATGAAACGAAGGAGAAGGAAAGGGTCCTCGTAATTTGAAAGCTGCATTCAGATGCGGGCGTTGTAAAGTGGTGGGGAAATGACTCTGAGGAGACATGCGAGTGTCTTCTTAAGTCGGTGCACCGAGTGCGCCTCGGGGAAGAAAGCGAGGTCGTAAACACGCCATCTTTAAAACACTGAGCCTCTGCCCGAGGTGATAATCAGTATCAAACCGCGAGAGCAAATTCACTTTATGATGAAGTTATCTTTAAAGCTGCTTCGAACCCCATTTTATGTGTTCTGTCACAGGGAAATTGAGTGTTTCTTTTCGAAGGCTTGGTGTTTAATTAAATATAATGGCACGCACAAGGATTAGGTATGAGTTTTCGAGCAAGATTTAGAGTCGGAGTTTAACAAAGGTAAACGCATTTAATAAAGTTTTCATCTATATTTTTAGAAAATTTTCTATATATAAATATTGATGCCACACTTTCGTTTATTGTAGTAGCCTTTCTATGGTTATCATAACATTTATACAATAGAAATTAATTTTCAGACGAAATGTTTAAAATTGGAATGAAATATATATGAAATTATTTTAATAGGATTTTTTAGTTCATGTTATAGGATCTTGGAAATAGAAGGGAAAACATGTATAGTCATGCAAAAAATAATGTTACAAGCGTTTGAAGAAACCTTTTTGTATTTAATTTATTACCTTACATCTTTTAAAGGCTTCGTGTAGAAAACAAAAGCAAACAGAATCGCCATTTTGAGAAACCACTTCCATTCATATAACTCGATGCCAATAATATTGAAAGCAGTATTGGCTGTCCCATATTGTCTGGCAGAAACAATTCTTTCCACATCCTTGCAGCAGATGTCCGCCGACAAATATTTCCCCGCGGTCATCCTTCTGCTCATCGCTGACCACCGCATTTCCATACAGATTGCGACCTGTCAGAGAGCACTCCGTCTCGCCATCCCTCGGACACCGCTGCAATGAACGGCAGATCCTGTAACGACGACCTGCGAAAGGCCATTTTTAGCTTATTGCTTCATATTTGGATGAAAATCATATTTATATATACAGCAAACCTGTTCATCATTTACTGGAATTTCTTTCTATTTGATTTCTTACTCTGATCCCGATTTCTTAATCTGTCATCAATCGTCGCTCAATTTCGGACAAGGTCTGTTAAACGTTTTGGTGAATCGATTCCGAGACTGCCGTCAGCTTTTTGAGGAATTATTTTAACTTGGGACATATTTTTGCAGAAGGTAATGTCGCGGAAAAAAATTACATCAGACATCTGACATGAAATTGTATAATGGCTTTTGCTACAATTCAATCCTATTCCTAAGTTTATAAAAGACATTTTTAAGCGATTTTAATCTTGTTTGAAAACTTTAATTACTTTTTTTTCTTCTATTTTCGTCGTGGCACACTTTTTTAAGAATTTATGAATTCCATCTAATATCTTTATAATTTTGACAAAGTAATTTACACATACTCATTTTATTTCTGGCAGGAAATATAATTTAAAATATTTGAATTTTTTAACGAATTTATTGTCAGCGTTTGTGGTATTATTTTAAATTGAAATGTGTTCTTGCTGATTTTTCAGTTGTGGAAACAGTTTTCAATTTGTTTTTAAGGGCTTAATGGCTTTTTTCCTGCATCATAATATATAAATTGTTTTATCTACATCTATTCAACGAAAAAAATACTCGTTACAATCATGATTTATCTATGTATATATATTGTATTTCTTCATATGACGCACAAAATTCACAAATTTGTACTTGACATTAATTTACCTACTACGGAAAAATTACATTTTCATGACATACTGCTCGAGGAAAACATAAGCAAACAACTAGTCAATGCGTACCAAAGAACTTTGTCAACTATCAGTTTTAAGAAAGTTTATTTTCATGAAGATGCATATGGACCTGACATCTTCCTCCAAAGCAACTATTATACAATGCTATCATTATTTTTAATCATACATGGCCATGGGACATGAAGGTTCATCCCGTCTAATGATCGACATCAAATTAAATGACATTTTCAATAAGAACGAACAGAATGATTAAAACCTTCTGTAATTGATCAGGTCATAGTACACCATTGTAGTGGTCATAAAATGCATTTATATAATACCCTGCTTATTTTCAACAATTTAAATATAAAATACTAACCGAGATTAAATTTTTATTGATAACATTTAAAAAAACACAAGTGTAAAATTTTAAAAAAATCTCACAGGCTGTGAAAAAATTAAATAATAAAGAATTATTGTCACCAATTTAAAACTATCATGAGGATAAGAAAATATAGCCCTCATTAAAAAAAATTGTTGTAAAATTACTGTCTATTCATATGTTCCCAGATAATATCCAATATCAAATTAACCTTAAAAAAAGGTACATTTTAATCGTTTTCCGCCAATGTCATGCTGTTTTCATCAATTTTTTTTTTTATAAAACGCGTTCTCTGTCAGATAAAGCAAATATCAATGGATATAAACAAAAAGCTGATTTTTCATTTGTATATCATATTTTGATGTTTAAAAGTAGCAAAATTATTATTAATAAAAATATTCTTTACTTAACAATCCCCAATTTAAGAGATTAAAGAACGAATAAAATATTTCAGATGTAGCACTAAAATTTAAGTTATTGAAGCATTTAGAATAGCCTAAACATGGAATATTAATGTTGCCTTTAGTTAATCAGAGTATGTCCAAAACACATTTACGATATATATATATATATACATAAAACAGTTTTACTAAATTCTTGCAAAGTTATGTATCCGAAATTGGAAAGTCGATTGTAAATAATGTGATAATTAAAAAAAGCTAAATCTTAAGAACTAATCTTAATTAAAATAGTTGACCAACGGGGAATGCAATGGTAAAAAAATGCAAACCATTATCTCAACACATTCTTCTTTAAATGATAAATATTTCGGTCCACAACTAAATGTATTTACTGGGAACAGCATAAAACTCTTTGTAGTTTTGAAAATTTCCTGGTAATTTATGAATTCAGAACATTAACTTAGACTTAATAAAAAGAAGATGGATCCAAAAAAAAAAATTCTTCATTACACCCTCCCCCCCATAACATACCACAGAATTTTAATAAAGTAAGTTCTTCGAGTTCAAGCTCTGTAAGTTAATGACTCCCGAATACCTTAAGATAAGGGGAAAGAGTTCTTCATGCCTGACTACGAACTGGGGTTGATTCATCCTTTTTAATTAATATTGTTGCTGTTGTTGGTATAATTAATCTTTCTATGGAGAGGTAACAAATGGTGGTGTCACGACTCTTTTTAATAAAATTTTGGTGCAGGTAAAAGTTTATGGCGTCTGCTGTTGCTCGTCTTTGTCCTTGTGGAAAATGAGTTCGATTTCAAAAAAAGTTTTTTGTTCCCTTGACATAAAGGTGAAGAAAATCAAATCTGGTGGAGTAGAAAAGAAAGGTTAAACTAATTCTTTAAACAATGAACCGAGTTTAGGGTTCATTATTGTTGATGAAGAAAATTTAAGGCTTGGTTTATGTATGATGTTCTGTATCATACCGGTGATTTAAAAAAAAAAGAGCTAGCGTTCTGATGCTCAGTGCCACAGGGTTCCGTTTAGAGTCTCTGCAGTATCATGATAGTTTGTAGTACTTTGGAATTAACTTTAAACCGTAGGGCCCGGTTTAATATGAGCTTTCGGTGGAGGGCTGACAACCCTACCCCATAAAAAGTTATCCTCTCCTGTCTCGAAATCTGCCAGTAGGCAGACGGCCTTCGCCCATCATGTGTCTGTTGCGCCAATGAAGAAGAATACTTTAAGTTCACGACATTCGTTTTTATTTTAAAATAAAACGATTCTGTTTGAGCATTAGAGTTAGACATAGATCAAGCATATGTTTTTGTCTCTTATACCACTTGGTAATTTTTACTTTAAAATAAAAATATTCTGCTTCAGAATTAGAATACATTAACTTTTTGTTTTTTTCTTATCCCACTTGGTAGACAGAAACATCTAGACCAAGTCCAAAAACACGTGCGGTCTCATGGGAGGAGGGAAAGGGGTTGTGAGGAATCAACCGTGGTAGAAGTCTGGCTTGGTTCAAAAAAGAAGAAGGGTAGCTTGTTCTTTGAGAAACTATCCCGCATTTGCGTATCGTATTGGAGAAAAACCGGAAAACATCCACCAGGTGGTCTGGCACATGTAGTATGATGCTGAACATCACAAACGCCATCGAGTCTTCTCGTGTTTGAAACAGTGCCTACAATAAAGCCGCCAGCGGATAGAATCGTCGCCCTAATATTGAACAGTGTCGCGCTTTGGGAATGAGGCACGAATCGCGTATAATTTCTATAATATTGTTATATTTCAGAAATTTAATACGAAAACTTATTTGAAATTTATTAATTTATATTTAAGAACTCAAGTTTATCCTAACATAACATACATTCCTAATTTAATAAGAATTAATCAAAATTTAACGGTGAAATATCTGAAGTCTTAAAATTGTATTAATGTATGCATTTATAAAAGAAAATTAAAATAATGTTTATAGTAAGATTCTTTAAATAAATAATTTAACTGATTTAAAGTGAGTAAAGTTGCCTGAAAATATATTTGAAATCTAAGAAATAAACCAGTCGATTTGAATTAAACATTAAATATACTTATTAAACATAAAAACACATTTTTACAGTTAAGTCATTATTAATGCTAAGTGAATTTTCCATTTGAGATACTATTATGAGATGTGTAATTTTTCTGTTGGGAGGAAAAGTGGATCTAGTTGCAGCTTTTGTTTCATTTTTCATATGCTACTTAGGTTGAATTACTTTCTCTAGACAAAGCAGAAATTTCCATGAAGTATAAAATAACTTTGAATCTTGTTCACATTATTGAATATTATAGCGTTACTGAACAGCACTAATATTATTTTCTGAAGCAAATACGATTTGAAATTTAATTTACTATGATTTCTGTATTTAAAGGAAAAGTCATTGCTTTTTATTACAATACAAATATTAAAAAAATTAATTACGGGATGAATTTTATTTATATAAGCAGTTTGAGTAAATGCTTTTTATGTAAATAAAATTATTATTATTATTATTTTTAGTAAGCAAGTGTTAGGAAGATATTTTTCAGCAACAAAAAAATTCAAATTAAATTTTGTTATGTTAAATAATTATATAAAATGTTATAATTCTAAACAAAACACTGTATATCAGGATATCATTTAAAACAATTTTTGCATTCACTTTTTGTTTAAAATATATACAAATACCACCATTTGAAAGAAATAAAAACGATTAAAAATATATTTAAATGTTATAATCGAAATTTTTTTTTCCTTGCATGAAATAAGAAATGTTAAAACATTGTTATACGTTGAATTTACAATTTTAGCATTAAATATTTTAATTTGTATTTTAATAATTTTTAAGTAAGTACTTCTTATGTATTAAAAATACACCGGAATGTATTACATCTTCATATTGCTGCTTTTCATTATTACAATTTTGGTGATAGTAACTTAAAGTTTCATGAGCGATGTTAAACTTATAATCATAATTTATGCTTTAATCCTGCACATTTATATAAGTCTAAATAAAAATATGATATATAACGAGTAATATATTCTATGACCCCAAAAACTTTCTGCGTCAATGAAGCAGCGTTAAATGAGATCACCTTAATAAGTAACTAATAGGTATAAATGACACAGAACAGATTAAAAAAAAAACCAATTAACAAATTTGTTTATTTTGCAACATTTATTTTTAAATATTTTTCTTAGATTAATTATAGACTTATTTATTGCTAATATCGATTTATATTCACAAAATATTCCTGAAATTAAAAACAAAATCGAATATAGAAGGTATGTTTGTTATAAAAAAGACTCCTTCTCATTTAATGTTTCCTGAAGAATTCTTTAAAGTGGTTTGTCTCTAATGCCATCCCTGTTTCGTTCAGCTAGTAGTTGCCCAGAACAAGACTTTGTATCACACTTTTTCCTGCCTTTAAATTTCGATCAAAATTTAAATCATTTGTATAAACTGTTCCAGAATTTCATTAATAATGACTTAATTTTTCTTTTAGAAAATCTAATGAAATCTCCTTTTGCTCTTCCTCTTTAGAAGAGCTAATTTCGACATCTTCGTGCACTCGTTGTTCTACTAATTCTTTAAAATCGTCGTTGGAAAGATTTTTACTAGTTATAGCTTGCAATAATTCTTCAATATCCTGCACATTTATACTATCCGACCCTTTTTCATTAGTTAGCTTGATAATTTCAACGACAACAACAATGGAATCCCTCGTGCCAATAACCTTGCTTGGCATCAACCCTACATTCTTTCATATGCTTTTCAAACATTTCTCGATCAACACAACTCCCACAAAAATTTATGCTTTCTACATCATCTATGATAATGTTTGTTCAAAAATCTCTAATGGATTGTTTATCTACTCTATTGGTTTTATCAATCAGTTGTCAAAATGTCTGCAGCGCTTTAAAATTTGCAATTTCAGAGAAATGCATATTTTGATTTTACATATTAATTTCAAATTGCTTTATTTCAAATATGACAATTTGATTTTACAAATTATTAATTATTTATCATTTTCAGAAGGAAACCAAATAAATAAATAATTAAAAAGTAAACGAATTAGGAAGCTGTTTTGGTATGAATTTGCTTAAAGAGCATTAAGGATGTTATATTCTTAAAATAGTCAAAAATTTTAAGATTGTCAAGATTTTAGGTTAGTATATCTCGTAGAAAGGTTTTGGTCACTGTAGTGAATTATAAATTCTTCTGAAATATGTAACAAGCAAAGTTTTACTGTAATATTTTTAATTATTAAGACATTCAACTTTCCTTACATAAACGAAACTAAAGAATGGTCTACTTTTAATGCCTTTTTTTTTTTTCAAAATGCATAACTTTTGTAAATAATGTATGCAATATGTAAATAAAGTATTTATATTGTATTAAATGCTTGCAGGAAAATTTTCATTTTGTTTGCACTGTGTTTTGAATTGTAGTAGATATGACTTAAAGAGATTAAAGATTGCTGTTAAAGATTGTGTTCTTTTAGTTAAAGAGGGATGCTTTTTTCTTTGTCTGTAGTGTTTCTAATTAATAGCATAAATAACACTATAAGATTTTCATTATCTTGTCTTTTGCGTTAAGACCAATACTTCCATTTAATTAAACAAGGGAGCCACATATAATAAGACATTTTGTAATCTCAATGCTAATCAAAATATACATTATTAGTTGCAATACAATATGAATTAAAATAATGAATATGGAATACCTTCACATTAAAATGTATATTCGTAAAAAGATTTTATAGTATTCTTATTATGTAGAAGATTCTGTATTCTTGAGAATGTCTTACTGTAGGACATTTCTTTTTTTTTAACAAATAGGAATCCCCCAAAGATTAACAGCATAAAAAGTTACTATATAAATTAACACCAAAAGCATATTATCACTTCTTTCAATTTCATTTTTAAAAGATTACCAATTTATAAAATTAACTTATAAAAGCCTAATATATCAATAGCATCAACCTCATTTACTTAAATGAAATATTTTCTATCTACAACAATTGCCAAACGTATTGAACAGAACAACGTCTCGTATATATTACGAACAGATAGCGTCCAGTCCATTTAGGACACATTCAAATTCCGAATTCACAATCTCTATCCCTCTGCTAACTAGTGTATCCAATCGACCCTCATCGAATTCTGAGGAGCCCGGCCAGGCCTTTCAAACCCCCTTCGAGTCTTGGAAGCGAGCCATGCATATTTTATGAAGCGAAGGAGAAGAAAAGGGTCCTTGGTAATTTGAATGCTGCATTCAGATGCAGGCGTTGTAAAGTGGTGACTCTGAGGAGACACACGAGTGCCTTCTTAAGCCAGTGCACCGAGTGTGCCTCAGGGAAGAAAGTGAGGTCGTAAACATGCCATCTTTAAGACACTGATCCTCTGCCCGAGGTGATAATCAGTATCAAACCACTTTATGAGGAAGTTATCTTTAAAGCTGCTTCGAACACCATTTTATGTGTTCTGTCAGAAGGAAACTGAGCAGTTCTTTTCGGGGATCGGGTGTTTAATTAAATATAATGGCACGCACAAGGATTAAGTATGTGTTTTCGTGCAAGATTTAGAGACGGAGTTCAGCAAAGGTAAAAGCCTTTAATAAGGATTTGATGTATATGCTTAGAAAATATTCTGGACATAAATGATGTGCCATACTTTCGTTTATTGCAGCAAACCAGATCTTTCTATGTTTATGATAAAATCTGCTCAATATTATGCTGTATGATTTTAAGTTCCAGACGAAGTGTTTAAAGCTGGGTTGAAATATATTTGAAAATTAATTTATACAGATTTTTCATTTCATGCTATAGAAGCTTGAACATAGAAGGGAAAAAGAATACATAATCACTCCAAAAATAATGAAACAATAGAGAGTTTTTGCATACCGTACGTTAGTTACAGTAGGACGACCGTTAGCTTTTTCTCCCTAGCGCGCATGCTCAGTTTCCTATGAGCATGCGCACTAGGGAGAAAAAGCTAACGG
>BPLQ01015065.1:600000-776936 GCA_021605075.1 Caerostris darwini | reverse complement strand
ACTGGGACCTACGGTTTAAAGTGGATTCGAACCCCTACAAACATCTAGCAAACCATGACTCGAAGAACGCGAAACATGTATTACCGAGCGCCGGAGCACTAACCCTACTCGGCCATTCAGGCCCTTGAGATAAATATACAATGACTCATGGGAAGTTATTGGAGAAGCATTATATATAACACTACAGGATCACCAGGGTAATTCAGAATTGATGTGAGTTGCATTAATATACTCTCTGGAGATTTTCGGTAAACGCTTCCAGTTATTCCAAAAGTTGCAGTTACTCCAGCAGATGAAATCAATGCATATTTGAAGCAATCATTTCTCTGGCCTCGAGTGAATAAAGTGCAATTAAGAACAAATTTGGGAATTGAACTTTTCAGTGATGAAGAAACGAGACGTTCTGCCGTAAATTTCTTACACATTGGGGAAGGCGCTTCCCCCCAATTTATTCTGTAACTGGCCAAATTGAACTTACGATAAATTTATGTAATATCGTCAACATTTCAGATGACTTAATATATAAAGTTTATCCGAATATTGTGAGAAATTACGCAAGTTTAAGGTTATTTGAAAGAGCCATTTTAGCAGTAAGAAATGAAGTAGTTGATGATGTTAATTTAAAAATTGATATCAAGGTTCCTGGCGAAAGTTCATTTTCACAACGGATTTTTGAATTTGATGCACGTGCCAGGAATATCTTTGCATTATTTAACATTAAAAATAGGATCGCTATTTTTTTTTTTTTGTAGAGGAATTTAGATTCACTAAGATTACGTAATGGAATAAGAATGACCGTTAAACAGTTATGAAACAGTATAATTAAATTGAAAATATTGACAAGAAAATATGTAGGAAAATTTTTTTTTTCCGTGGATTCCGCTCATATTTACAGAACTGCCATTTTAATTCAAAAGACTGCTATTTTTTGTTCCAAGCAGCTAGCAAACACTTAGACTTATGCCCCATGCGCTGCAATACGTTCAAATTTATTTACCCAGAGCATATAGTTGAAGAAAAGTTTTTTCGCGGAGTAACAATACCCCGAAAGTTCGATAGACAAGACCTATGGTTTAAAATATTACTAACCACTACAAACATCCATGGCTATCTCAACCCGAAATGTAATGCGATATCAGAAAACTCGGCCATTCGGGCCCCATCAAAAGACCTATTTACAGTAAAGATTAGCACTTAGTATTATTATGAAAATGGTACAAGGATAAACATTAAGATAGTATAGTATTAATTTAAAAAAAATCGTGCTTTTCTCAGTTATATGTAGCTTGCTCTAGAGTGAAAAACCAAAGAATTTATATATCGACTCCCCAAATAATAATATTAAATGTGTATGAGATCAGAAAGTCTATAAACACATATGGTAATAAGAAAGGCTATTACCATACTTGCATATGAAATAAAGTATGGTAAAAAAAATAAAAAATAAAAAAATTTTAAAAAATCAGATATTTTAAACTAAATTAAATACAATTGTATTGAGAATATGATGATTTATTTTAGTTTTATAATTTTTGTATTTAAAAGTTCATTTTTTAAATTCACATTTGATAGGAGTTGGATCGAGGGTAACTTTGGTTAGTAATAAATATTTGAAAGATACTGATAATACATATATTTGAATAATATTAAGAAATTATTATAATTATTTTTAATTTAATTTTTAAGATTTTATTTATTACAAATATATTAAAATGTATCTGACAAAAATAAAAATAAAAGTTAAAAAATAAATAAATAAAAAAAAGAGACAACAGAAGTAACAATCGCTATAAAAAAATTTCATGTGTTTCATAGATATCATGTGTTTCATTACTATCTTTATATATATGATTCTTCTGTACGTGTGTTTGTCACTAAACTCCTCCTAAACGGCTGCACCGATTTTGATGAAATTTTTTGTGTGTGTTTGACAAAACAGGGAGAATGTTTTAATGTCATTCTCTTTGTTGCAAGTCGCCACCAGAGGGTTCTGCAGTCTACCAACTTCTATACTGTTCAACCCATCACTATGAAAACGGGTAATAATATGTATTCGAGCATGGAAAATAGGCTATCCACTTTATTGTTACTTGCCGCCAAAGGGTGCTGCAGCATTTCATCTTATATACCGTTCAAACGATATCCGTGAAAATTAATATGCTCATATATTGGAACATGTTCATTGGAACATATCGCACGCACACGCACACACACACACACACACACACACACAAAATATATATATATATATATATATATATATATATATATACTCAAGAGCCAAAACATTATGACCACCTGTCAATAACGAGTTGGCCCACCTTTGGCGCGCAACACAGTTTCAACCCGCCTTGGCATGGATGCCACAAGTAATTGGTAGATGGCCGGAGACAGATTGTACCAGATGTTTAAGCAACGGTCACGCAAATCCGAGATATTGCGAATTGGTGGTCTTTGAACTCTGAGCTGCCGTCCCAGGACATCCCAAATGTGTTCTATCGGATTGAGATCCAGTTAGGTGGCCAGGACATTAACTGGAATTCAGCATCATGTTCCTGGAACCACTCCAACACAATTTTAGCCTTGTGACAAGGGGCGTTGTCCTGTTGGAACATTCCATTTCCAGCTGGAAAAACAGAGGCCATGTAAGGGTGCAACTGGTCTGCAATGATGTTCAGATACCCTGTAGCATTCATGGTATGCTCTACCACAACCACGGGTCCCAGAGACGCCCAAGAGAACGTCCCCCAAAGCATAATACCGCCACCACTGGCCTGTGTATGACCTACTGTACATTGAGGGAGCAACTGTTCGCCTGGAAGACGGCTTATCCTGACACGGCCATCGGCGTGATGAATGACAAACCGTGATTCATCTGACCAGGCAACTCTCTCCCACTGATCCATGGACCAGTCACGATGTTCCCGGGCCCAGCGCAGGCGCAGTTGACGATGACGCTTGTACAACAAAGGCAAACAAATGGAACGTTTGCTGCGTAGCCCCATATTCAACAGTGTGCTCCGATACTATTCTACTTGGCCCTGCATTGTATTGGGCGGTCAGCTGAGCCACTGTCAGGCTCCGGTTTTGCTTCACCATGCGAGACAGTCTCCGACGACCTTTTTCTTTGATAGCGTGTGGACGTCCAACACCATGTCGTATACTGCTGGTTTCACCGTCATTCATCCACGTTGCATAAGTACTAACAACTGTAGATCGCGAACAACCCACGAGTCGTGCAGTTTCGGAAATACTTGTTCCGAGCCTTCGAGCCATTACAATCTGCCCTCTATCAAAGTCGCTTAGATCCGCAGCCTTTCCCATCACACACAGAAGTAAGTGAAAGAATGATTCTTCAGACTCTCCAGCAGCAGTTAAATACCACTTCCACCTGATCACGTGCCTTCCCCGTCATCCAGGCGAGTTCATTGCAAAATGTAGGGGTGGTCATAATGTTTTGGCACTTGAGTGTACATTTATCAGGAAGGGTGAATTAAATTAATTAAAGCGATATTATCTATAAAATACGGATGTATTCAGTAAAACCATTTGCAATATTTCCGAGTAAAACGTGGAAATAAATGAAAGCCATTTCTTTATTATAATAATTGTTATTTCAGTATTGATATTTCAAAGAAATGTCCTCCTCACTTGCACAAATTCTTCGATTATTTAATAATTATACCTTTACATAATCTATACCCTTTAGATAATCTTTTATAAAAGAAGAAAACATTTTTAAAGATTATGTGATAGATAAATGGTATAGATAACATAAGTATTTTACACTTTTTTCGAGAGCATATTATTCTTTAAATTTATTTGAACTTACAGTATGTTTTTCATGTACATCTCACTTTAAACTCCTGAAAGTTCTATAAATTTCAAAACATAAAATTTTTTTCATTTCATTTTCTATTTCATTAAATATAATGCGATATCAGAAAAAAATATTTTAAAAACCAATTTTAAAGGAAAAAATGTGCTGTTCATTCACAGATTACGATCGCAAATAAAATGACAAATTAAAAGTGTTTACATGCGCAGTTTTTCCTGTACAAATGATTTCTTTCGTTGTTTAAAATGTTAAAAAATTATTTGTTTATATAATTAAATACAAATTTGGACTTCAATATTAAACACCATTTCTATTATTTATCTAAAAATAACAATGGAATCATATAGTATACTGTTCTGAAACACTGACATTCAAATTCGATATCGAAAGAAATGTGATTTTTAAATAAAAATACAGCAGTCTTTTTTTTTTTTTTTTTTTTTTGCATTGCCAAAATAAAATTAAAATATATTTCATGCATATAATTTATATCCTGCAAGATGCTCACATTATATAGTCTTGGTAAAAAAGTATGACATTTTATTGTTTTTAATTAATTTTACATTGAAAAATTTTATAATTACATGCAGAAAAAGTCGACATAAAAATTTTTTTGCATGGGTTTTAAAAATATGTTTAATATTTTTACAGAAACATTGAAAATTAATAAAATATTTAGTAGTTGTTTTTTATTTCTCCTTTCTAGCCTATTTCATGATATTTCTAGTCTTTTTCCTGATGTCCGAGTGACATGGCTAAAAAAAATTTTTTTTTGAAAGGAAAAAGTTCAATATTTAATGTGAAATTTTTCATCTAATATTTTGATATTATGCGATTTAATATTTTAGTTATTAAAAAATAAAATTACTTTTATTGTAATCAAAACACAACAAAAATACCTTTCTCCCTTATTATGGCACTCTGTTTGAACCCGTCTGACTTAGTTCATTCTAATTTTCGACATAATTTGTGTCTGAATTTTATTTACTTCTTCTCCAAAAGAATGAAGTTAATTCAAAACTAATGCATAGTAATAATTCAATACCATTTCAAACTGATTTTATTTTATGTTCTTAAATCCTGAAATGCATTATTTTTCGAAAAAGAAATGGTTTCTTTAAATTACCAATACGTACGTGTAAAATAAGTATAAGTAATTCTATGACTCAGTGATGAGTTAGAGAAAGAATATTTATTGCTGTCATTGTCACGTTTGTTAGATATGGGAAAAAGACAATACCGGTTTGGCAATAAGGCAGATGTAAATAATAACTCTTTACCTTTAAAAATAAAGTATTGGTTTAAACAGGGAAAAATAGCTTTTTCCAAACACTTATTTTGAAATATGTGTTTATATTGAAAAAAACAATGGTTTTTAAATTGAAAGTCCCGACCAATAGGGAGCTGTGAAAAATTTTTGAGGACAATAAAATTGAAAAAGTCTTTTTTAACCTTTCTTTTATTTACACCTTAAATATTAACATTCTTAATTTTTTGTTATTATCCATAAAATGATATGTATTATTTGTGGAGATTGGAAATTTCCGTTTCCTTGATCACTTCTTTCGTGTCCTTGAGCAGATTTACGGTTCCTTGACAGGTTTAAAAATTTCTGATTGGTTTATAATTTTATAAATTTCTTCCAAGAGCTATTCTTATTAGTTTATTTAAATTTCTTTCACTTGCTTTTTTAATTAAATTTTTTTTCACTTACTTTTTTATAAAATCGTTTGGAATTATATTGTTGTTTTTTAATTAAATTTCCTTCATGTGCTTTTTTATAAAATCGTTTGGAACTATATTGTTTTTTTAATTAAATTTCTTTCACGTGCTTTTTTATAAAATCGTTTGGAATTATATTGTTATTTTTAATTAAATTTCCTTCATGTGCTTTTTTATAAAATCGTTTGGAATTATATTGCTGTTTTTTAATTAAATTTCCTTCATGTGCTTTTTTATAAAATCGTTTGGAATTATATTGTTGTTTTTTTAATTAAATTTCTTTCACGTGCTTTTTTATAAAATCGTTTGGAATTATATTATTTTTTAATTAAATTTCCTTCATGTGCTTTTTTTTATAAAATTTTGGAATTATATTGTTGTTTTTAATTAAATTTCCTTCATGTGCTTTTTTTTTATAAAATCGTTTGGAACTATATTGTTGTTTTTTTTTTAATTAAATTTCTTTCACGTGCTTTTTTATAAAATCGTTTGGAATTATATTGTTATTTTTTAATTAAATTTCCTTCATGTGCTTTTTTATAAAATCGTTTGGAATTATATTGTTATTTTTTAATTAAATTTCCTTCATGTGCTTTTTAAAAATCGTTTGGAATTATATTGTTATTTTTTTAATTAAATTTCCTTCATGTGCTTTTTTATAAAATCGTTTGGAATTCTCTATTTTATTTAATTTTTTTTTTTTTTGCAGTTTTGAATGATAACTGATGAGCATAATTTATTGCCTTAAAAAGATTGATTGATATTTCTTGCTTTTTTTATTTAAGATTGCTGTTATGTGTTTTGTTCTTACATTAAATTCTTAAGTTTAGTTCTACTTATATATCAGCCAAACCGATTAAATTTTATCTTTATATATATATTTATTTATTTTCTCTGATACTTTTTCTGCATATTTCTTTTTATTATTAACATTCATTATTCTTTATTTTATTACCATTAATACTATTTATATAAAATTTAATTATCTAGCACAATAATTAATAAAAGAGATTAATAGAAATGATTAATAAGGTTAATAAAAATAACAAACCAAATAGGAAAATATTTATTAAATCAATTTAATCTCTATTATTTTGATATTTTATTGTATATATATATAATATATAAATACATTATAGATGATTTTCAGTGTTTCTACTGTGTACATGCAGGCTACTGAATTGTTAGGTGTTGTTTTTCTCTTACACTACAAAGCCCTACAAAGCCTCCTCCCCCCACAAAAAAAACACTTTTCTGAACTTTATAGTGCTAAAAGGAATCTAAAGTGCAAAAATGTACTATTGAAAACTGGAATTTACGAAAATGTCTAAAAATTGTAACTCCTTCAATATCTAGGAGAGAAATAGAAAAGAAAGTAACTCAGATACAAAGTGTCATCTTGATTGTTACTTTGTCTGCCAAATTACTGCTATCGCGTGGGCGTATTGACTGTTGGGACATTTCCGATAAGAATCTAAAGCGAAAGTTGACAGGTTATTGTAGCTCGCTGGACTCGAAGAGGGCACATTCTCCGATATTTGCAGAGATAAACACACAGACATTTTGTTACCCAGAAATTAAAATCAATAAAAAAAAATGCAATCTGCTGGTACGATGCACAGGTTACCTGTAAAATTTAGAATGTAATTAAGAACAAAACGCATAACAGCAATCTTAAAAGATGAAAAAACTCTACAGAATTCCAAAAGATTTTTTTCTCTCGAAAAATCTCGTGCTCACTTTGAAATAAAATTGTCTTTGCTTTCACCAGATGATCTTTTAAAACAATTTTACATCTTTACAAGGAAGTAAGACGAATCAGGAGTAGACAATCTAGCATTTTTTAAGGAACTAAAGTTGAGAGTCGGATTTTTAAATCGACTCCTCTTTAATAATTTGATGAAATCCTGATCATCATAATCATCATCAGTGGCGCAACAGCCCCATGATGGGCCAAAGCCGTCTGCTCACTGGCAGATTCCTAGACAGGAGAAGTTTTCTTTTTTAGTGTAGGGTTGTCAGTCCTATGCCCAACGCTCTATAGTCAAATGAGACACTACTGGGGCTTGATTGCCGAGTGACTAGCTGTCTGGCACTCAGTACCACAGGTTTCAGGTTCGAATCCTGGTGGGGCCATGGATGTTTATAGGGGTTCGGAATCCACTTTATGCAGTAGGTACCGGTCTCATATGACCGTATCGCGTCATAGAGCAAAATCTGACTCACATCCTCTTCACTCACATCCTTCCCTAACTGTAAAGGGGCAATTCAGATCGAGGCACAGTGAGGTGGTGTGATGTAGTAGTCAAATGAGACTAGGATCCTGCGATTTAAAGTGGATTCCGAACCACTTCAAACATTCATGGCATCACCGGGACTCGAACCCAAAACCTGCGGCACACAGCACCAGAGCGCTAATTAGTAAAGACCATAGTAGATAAAATTATTGTAATAGGCGTGAATGGCCAAGTGACTAGCGCTCTGGCACTCTGTGTCACATATTTCGGGTTTTCGAGTGCCGACGTTGTCTTGGATGTTTGTAGTGGTTCGGAACCACTTTAAGCTTAGGTCCCAGTCTCATTTGACTGCATGGATGCTTGTAGTGGCTTGGAATCCACTTTAAACCGTAGGTCCAATATCATTTGAATGTAGAGAGTTGGGCATAGGGCTGACAACCCTACCCCTTAAAAAATCAGCGTCATGGAGTCAAGTCAGACTTCTACCAACGAGTGTTTCCTCTTCACAGAAGCTGCCCTCTTTCCCTTCAACCATGAGACCACATAAGGTTCTTGGGCGTGGTCTAGATGTCTATTAAGTAGGGATAAGAAACAACAACACAACAAATTCCAGTAAAGAGTGGGGAGTTGCTATAAATAATTAGGAGTTGAAAAAGTTTTGGATGACCTTTAGGGATCAGTTTCTTTATTTAAATAGTAAAAAAAAAAAAAAAAAATTTTTTTTCAATTTTTCTGAAAGGCACTTTGCATGCACACCCTTTTTTTCCCGAGTACAAAAATAAATGTTTACAAAGCATGATTAAATACTCTATGAACAAAATGAACTTTAATTCCAATCAATTAAAATACCCTGCTATGCAAATAAAATACGAAATACGTGCTGGCATGAATTATGCCAAGAAGCACTTAACATCTTACAACCATTTCCGTTGTACACAGTTTTCAGCAACTCTTTATAGAAATTATTATTTTCTTCACTCTTGATTCATACAAAACTGCGTTAGAGAAATTCATTTTGTACGAGAATTTAATAATAATAAGAAAAAAGCTCGCAGTTCTATTTATATATCAGATTAAAACCTTAAAACAGGTTACCTATCTTACAAATGAACCATTGACATTTTAGTGTTTTATCAGTATTTATTTATTTCAGGTATTTCAATACTTTTTTCCAGTTTTAAGTACATTTCAATAGATAGATATTTTTAATAAAACCAATAAATACATTTTTTTTTGCAAATTAATATTCTGCATGTTTTAATTTTGATTTAAAAATTTCTGCTATTCATTTATGTAATATGTACTGTATGATTATTAATGTAGTGTAATATACGATTATACTAATGTAATAAACGATTAATAAAACATTAGAATAAAAAAGGTAATAATAGGATGCAAAACTCTTGGGGGCAAGACAGAAGCTTAATTCTTTAAAAGAAAAGAAGTAAAAAGATTTAGTATAATTGTAATGCATCTTATAAGAAAATAAAACATGTAATGGCTACTGAAACTGTAAATGTCTGACAGTCAACTCTCGCTATGGTACGAATAGATATAGGATCCAGTAAAAATCGTATTACATGCGTGCTATTATTACACCAGACCACATCTGTGCCTAGAGCTGAATTGCCCCTTTACAATTTGAGAAAGATGTGGGTGAAAAGTCTGATTGTTCTCTGTGACGCTCTACGGTCATATGAGAACGGAACCTATGGCTTAAAGTGTATTCTGAACTACTACAAACATCCATGGCGCTGCCGGGATTTGAACCCGAAAGTTGTGGTACCGAGCACCAGAGTTCTAGCCACTCGGTCATTAGGCCCCTATTACATATGTGTAGATATCAAAAAATGCATAGTAGGCTGTATGCATGTTTTATGGACGATGGTTTGGTTTGGTTTGTCGCTCTACGGTCATCTTATGTTCACGAGGGCTAAACAGACCGGGACCTATAGTTTAAAGTGGATTCCGAACCACTACAAACTTCCATGGCACCGCCGGGACTCGAACCCGATACATGTGGTACCCAGCTCTAGAGTGCTAGCCACTCTGCCATTCAGGCCCTTATGGACGATGAGATGAATATTCCGGTTATTGGAAGGTTCACCTCCGCCCTAGCCGTAGCGCCAAATGACCATAACATCTCAGAAAACTTTTGACAAATCAGCAGATGTCGCCGACATGTCACCAAGACCACTCGGGGCCATCACTCTATCAACTTAAAGCGGTCTAATGGCCACTCTACCGCAGACTTCAGGTTTGAATCTTGACGATGGCAGGGATGCTTGTGAGGGGTTTGGAATCCACTTTAAACTGTAGGTCTTTATCTAATTTGCCTAAAGTGTGCCTAAAATAACCGTAGAGGACAAACCAAAACCAAAAATCCTATACACTTAACGATTCTCCAACTCTAACCTTCTAAATAAGCTTCTCTTTGTATCAGATAAACTGCATTCCTCAGTGTAATTATTTATAAATTAGGATGTACACACATCAGTGCCATACACTATCCTTAAAAAACACGCAATTATACTAAGAATTTTAATCATTTTCATATAGGGTTTATCCATTTTTAAGTCAATTTTCGAACAGGTGGGACTTCATTTTCATGGTAACCTGGCGGTGGCATGAATGTTTGTTAGTAGTTCGGAAACTACGTTAAATAGTAGATCCAGGTCTAATTAACCTAAACTGGGCACAAAATGACCGTACAGTGACAAACCAAACTTTCCTGTTGAATTAATTTTTATGGTAATAAATATTTTTTAAAAATAATTATTATCATCATAATCATCATCATCAAAAGCGCAACAAACCCATGGTTCGCCAAGGCCGTCTGCCTGGTGGCGGATTTCTAGATAGATGGAGATTTTCTTTTTACGGGCTAGGGTTGTCAGCACTACGCCCAACAGCCATATTAGATCGGGACCTACTGTTTAAAATGGATTTCGAACCACTACAAACATCCATGTTATTGACGGGACTCAAAAAATAAATATACTATCATTTTTTTAAAAAAAACAATATACGATATTTTTTTTTAAAAAACAATATTTGTAAATTCTTTAATAAAAAATTTAAAAGTAAGAAAAAAAACGTTTATGATCATTATTTAACAAAGCGAAATAAATAAAAATACCGCATAAACAAGCATAGTTAAATAATAAATATTATTTAACTGTATCAGAAATATTTAAATGCAAAATAATTATTAGTTATGAAATTTTTTTTTCTAATGCAGGTGTCAAACACTTAGACAATTATCTTCGATGCCTTAAGGCAAGCGCTGCAGCGACGTTACTCACTTTGCATTACCCCAGGGGGGTGCAACTTGCGGATAAGCCACGGACGCGGAGTATGCACGAACATTGCCCCCTCAACGCTCTACGATCTTATTATACTGGGACCTACGGTTTAAAGTGGATTCCGAACCACTACAAACATCCCTGGCACCACCGGGATTCGAACCCGAAATCTGCGATACCGAGCGCTAGCCACTCGGCCATTCAGGAACTTTAGTTATGAAATTAAAAAAATACAATTTTATATGCTTACTAATCAAGTTTAATATTTAAATACCTAAAAATTTATTCTACTTTAACAAGATTAAAGTAAGACTTTCATATTCTTTGATGTTAATCTTAAAGCAAACAAATGTTCGGGTATCTTTCTGAAAAAGCGTAACTCATTTTCAGAAAACTACATGTACTCGCATCTATTTCGCAGATTATGAATTCCATTTCCCCATAAATTCGTCGTATTTTGCATTTCTTTGAAAAGGTGAATAAATGCGAGTGACTCGCTGAATATAAAAGTACGGTTTACATTGGCAGGAATAGTTCGCGAAATTCTGCTAGTATGAAGAAGCAATATTTTAAGTTTGCGTTGAATATTTCATAAGCGTCTGCCTCGCACTGCAAAAAAAAGAAAAAATAATAATAACTTACCAAGACGAATAATAATCATCAATAGTGCCGCAGTTCTGTAAATCATGATGTAATATATTGATTAAATGCAGTTTGTTAGTTAAGATTGATTGTTTCAAAAATAACTTACTATCGTGCATTAACTTTGTTTCCAGTTCAAAGTATCAAAGATTAAAATTTGGTAACATTAATCTCTTCAAAATAGAATAGCAGGGAAATGAAGACTTAATAAAATAGTGTGATTGGTAAAATAGTAATATAATAAATTGATTGGATTTTGAAAAACAGCTTTTAAAAATTAATTTTGTTTAAAGAAGAAGAAAAAAATTCCTAAAATAAATTTGTTAAATGTTTTTTTTTTTTTTTTTTTTTGGCTAGTGAAAGGCCTTCAAAAAGTAGCTTTCAAGAAAAAAATTAAATTAGATATATGAGTGTGGGGGCCAGATCGCTTTGGAGATCGGCACCACAGGTTTTGGGTTCGAGTACCGGCTGTGCAATGGATGTTTATAGTGATTCCGAATCCACTTTAAACGTAGGTCTCGATCTAATATGCCTGTAGAGCGTTGACGGAAAATCCTGCCAGTAGTTATATAGGTAGTATATAATTTTAAGCAATATTTGTATTATATTGTTATGTAATATTAAGCAATATTTGAATATTGTATTATATTATTAGTATATAAGATTAAGCAATATTAGTATGGGGACTGATATGGCTGAGTGACTACCGCTCTAACGTTTGGTGCTAGGGATTCGAGTCCCGGCTGTGCCATGGATACTTGTAATGGCTCGGAATCCACTTTAAACCCTAAGTCTAAATTTAATGTGACTGTTGAGTATATAGAGCGGACAATCCTGCCCGTAAAAAGAAAACATCTCATGTTTCGGAATCTGTGAGTAGCAGTAGGTCTTAGCCCACAATGGAGCCACGTATAATAGATTCTACTTCAATAATGTATAAATCTTTTTGGTAAAGTATATTTAACAGTACCAAGTTATTTAAAGTGAATCTTTGACTTTTCTATACTCTAATACATAACCACTAACTTCTTCTTCATTGGCGCAACAGCCCCATGGTGGGCCCAAACCATCTGCCTGCTGGCAGATTTCGAGACAGAAGATGTTTTCTTTTTAAGGGGTAGGGTTGTCAGCAATACGTACAACATTCTACAATCCCATTAGAACGGATCCTACAGTAAAAAGTGGATTCCGAACCACTACAAACATCCCTGGCACCGCCGGGACTCGTACCCGAAATCTGTGACACCGAGCACCAGAGCACTAGTCACTCGGCTATCATGGGCTATAACGACTAATAGTACCACATATATCACGATATGATGGACAAAGGTGAAAATTTTACACGATTTTCAAGAATGATACTGCTTTTTTATGCGTTATGTTGTAGAAATTCGAAAAATTTCAAATTAACAAACCGATTGTTGAGGCGATTAGAGACGTCTTAGTTTCGGAATGCAGAGACTGTAATGCAAACCAAAGGTAATTCAAATCTGTACCGCTTTGAAAGTTCGTCTACGTATTTTACAACTATGGATAAATTAAAACTTATTTTACTATTAAAATAAATAAGCTTCAATAAATCAAGTTTCATAATATTTAAATTATATCTTTAATTTTTTCCCTTCCTTAAGAAATACATGTTTAAACTTAGAAAACATACTAGTGAATCTTATTTAATTTTGGATTGGTCTGTCGCTCTACCGTTATTTTGTGCAAACTTTGAACTAATTAGACCACTCAATTGACCATCAGGCTTTACTTAGTTTTGTTTCGGTTTGTCGCTCTACGTTATTTTATGCCCGTTTTGGGCTAATTAGACAGACACCTGCAATTTAACGTGGAGTCCGAACCACTCACGAACATCCATGACACCGCCAGGATTCGAACCTGATGAAGTTTATTTGGATTTAACTAGGTATATTTTCCAAGCTAATTTTTCATTTTCTTTTCTTTTCTGTCTTTTTTTCTTCTTAAATCTAAATTCTTTCACTCAAAACGAGTATTTTAATATATTTGAAATGAATAAAACATGGTAGAATGTAAAGTGTTTTAATGTAAAACATATTTTGATGAGAATCATACATTCATTTGTAATAAAAAAATTACATGGTTTTCAGTGAATATCAGAAAGCATAAGGCACCATCTTTCAGTTGTCGAGTGTTTGTAGCATTTTGTACAGCTCTGTGAATATTTTTCCGAGTTGCCCTTCTGAAGACTGCCTCTGGAGTACAACGGACCGCAGGGCCATCAGGTGACTAAAACACACTCGGCACTTTTTGTACCTACGCAAAGAGAAAATAAAAATGTTACTCATCTAACAAATATGGCTTTTATTTGAATGCGCTATTATTATTAATGTACAGATACATTTCACAAATTTCAATTTATCATGTGTGAACATATTTTCATGTTGGGTGGCTATTTAAGAAAATTGTAAAGAATTTTTAAATGTTAATTAAAAAATAAAAGCAATTTCCATCAATGTGAATTGTTTGATTAATTTACTAGCTAATCTAAGAACATTACTGGCCAACAGACAACAACATCTCGATTAAAGAAAGCAGATACCTTAGGGCCACAATCCTTCCACGATCAAATACTGATCCATACTCTGTTATATTTGGATCCATAGCATACAAATATAACAGAGCGTTTATCGGGGCTGCTAGTTTGGGACAAACATAATACTCTCGTGATCATACACTTCACATGACTTTAAGTTGTAGTTTAACATATGCGAGGATAGCTTGGCGATATTTGGCAACAATCTTTGCTGTTGGCTATTATTACTCTATGCTGGTCGGGCGAAGGGAGATATCATTGCGGCAGTATAGTATACAAATATAACAGAGCGCGTATTTTCAGTTTGGGACAAACATAATACTCTCGTGATCATACATTTCACATGACTTTTAAGTTGTAGTTTAACATATGCGAGGATCGGGCGAAACAATCTTTGGGAGATTTAACATATGCGAGGATAGCTTGGCGATATTTGGCAACAATCTTTGCTGTTGGCTATTATTACTCTATGCTGGTCGGGCGAAGGGAGATAACTTTGTGGTAGTATAGCATACAAATATAACAGAGCGCGTATTTTCAGTTTGGGAACAAACATAATACTCAAGTGATCATGTACCTTATGTAACTTTTACTTTGTAGTTTAATATATGTGATGGTAGCTTGGCAATTTTTGCCAGCTATTTTTACTTTTGGCAATTACTAGTCTGTGCTGTTGGCGCGAAGGGAGAAAAAAGTCTACTATACTACAACGATTTTCAAAAGAATTGGTTTATCTTTTTTAATTGTAAATGAATTTAAATTTAATTTTTCTGAATATTTGGCATTTACATTCTATTAATAAATTTTCTTATTAATATTTTCCCTCCAAAACAATTCAAAAATTAAATATTCATTTATATGAACTTTTATTAATGTTCTATTATATTTCAAATAAAACGATCAGAGTTATAAACAAAATAAAATTTCTTGTACATATTTATCGTTAGTAAGCACATAGTTAAATAAATGTACAACTTCAAAAGACGAATATCAGGCATACACTAATTTAGTGACTACACTCATTATTTAGAGATCATATGGTATGCATTAAAATTACTTATAAATAATACAAAACTTACCTTTCTTCTCTTGATATATCAATTCCTATTCCTTTAGGGGCAGTGATGTTGATTTTTATGACTTGAGAAAAGTTTTTCATGATCAATTTCAGAGTCATGCATCCTATTGTAATGTACCTAGAGCAAAAAAACAAACAAATATTTTATTTTAAAGTAATAGATATAGGTAGATATTTCTATTTAAATACATATCAGATAATTAAATATAAAAATTTATATGATTATAATTATATTTTTATGACAAAATTTCAAATCAATCTTATTCTATCTGTCCTTTAGCCATTACTTATGACTAATTCTTCCTCAATATATTCTACTATTCCCATGGTAGATCAAAGCCGTCTGCTTACTAGCAGGAGATGTTTTCGTTTTACGGGGTAGGGTTGCCAGACCGATGCCCAATTCTCTATGGCCATATTAGAGCGGGACCTGCGGTTTAAAGCGGATTCCTAACCACCACAAACATCCATGGCACCACCGGGACTCGAACCCAAAATCTGTGGCACCGAACGCCAGGAACGTTTACATCGGTCATCAGACACCTATGTAATACACATCATCATCAGTGGCACAATAGCCCCATAGTCGGCCAACGCCGTCTGCCTACCGGCAAATTTCTAGACAGGAGATGTTTATCTTTTTACGGAGTAGGGTTGCCAACACCCAATGCTCTATATTATATTAAAGCGGGACCTGCGGTTTAAAGCGGATTCCGAACCACCACAAACATCCACGACACCGCCGGGACTAACCCAAAATCTGTGCCACCGAACACCAGAGAGCTAGTCACTCGGCCATCAGGCCCCCATGTTAATACATATCATCATCCGTGGCGCAACAGTCCCATCCGTGGTCAAGGTCGTCTGCCTACTGGCAGATTTATAGACAGGAGATGCTATCTTTTTATGGGGTAGCGTTGAAAATCCTTCGTCCAACATTCTATAGTCATATTAGACCGGGACCTGCGATTTAAAGTGGATTCCGAACTACTACAAACGTTCCTGGCACCACCAGGACTCGAACCAGAAACCTGTGGCACCGAGCGCCAGAGCGCTAGTCACTCGACCATTCAGGCCATCATTTATTGCTAATGTAATAGACGGTTAATAAAACATTAGAATAAAAAGGTTTGTTTTTTTTGCCTACGGTCGTTTACAGTGCTGAGGTCATTTACCACAAGTGCTAAGGTCATTTACAGTACGGCCGTTCTACAGTGCTAGCCACTTGGCCATCAGGCCGCTAGAATAGAAAGGAGAATATAATGCAAAAGTAATGTCAAGGCAGAAATTTATTTCGTTAATAAGAAATTATCCCTATAGCCCCTTATGACTAATTACGAAGTTAAAATATCCTCTTTTAAAATTAAAAATCAAAAATATTTCAAATAAATTAATTTTTAAAGTAAATTTAATTTTTAAAATATATTAAATTTTTAGATATTTGTTTATTTCAATATGCAACAAATAACTTTAGTTCTTTTCTTTTTTTTACAAGCATTATTAAGTTAAGTATTTCAATACATTTTTTTTTGCCAAACTTAATTAACTTGGAAGAATAGAGCGTGGAAAATTCATGGCATTGTTAGATGATAATTTATGCGTACAGAAATGAAATTAATGCGAGAGTTTAATGAAAAGATGTGAGAAAAGCAATTATTCTTTTCCAAAACCGACCATTTTAAATCCAGCATAACTAATTGCGATAAAAAATAGCCTTGTTATGTCAGGATGATTAATTTGGCTCAGATTTCATGAAGATAGAAAGAAAAAAGGAGCGTACATTTTTCTCTTGTGGAAGTGATTGTTTTTTATAATTAGTTTTCGTACAAATGACAAAGAAAAAAACTCTTAAGCTTCATTAAAATACTTTTTCAAAAACTTTAAATGTGTTAAAGAATTATTTACTGATATATTAGGGATTTGAATAATGGTAAAGTTGATGAATTTGGTTTTAAAAAATGACTAAAATACTCAAAAGTATAACATTTTTTACATTTATCTATTGAAAAGCTTCCACTTTAAAAGAAAAATTTGATTAATTCAAGAGCTTCTACATTAGAAGCAAAATGTTGGATTCATTGAATAGCTTACTCATTATAAGCAAAATGTTGGATTTATTCAACAGCTTTTAAATTAGAAGCAAAATGGTAAATTCATTGAGTAGCTTCCACATTGTAAGCAAAATGTTGGATTCATTCTATAGTCTCTACATTAGAGGCAAAATGTTGGATTCAGTGTACAACTTCCACATTATAAGTAAAATATTGGATTTATTCATTAGCTTTTATATTAGAGGCAAAATGGTGAATTCATTGAAAACTTCCATATCATAAGCAAAATAATGGATTCATTGAATATCTTCCACATTATAAGCAAAAGTTTGATTATTTTAAGAGTTTCTACATTAGAGGCAAAATGGATTCAATGAATAGCTTCCGCATTATAAGCAAAATGTTGGATTCAATGAATAGCTTCTGCATTATAAGCAAAATTTTGGATTCAATGAATAGTCTCCATATTATAAGCAAAATGTTGGATTTACTAAATTATCATTAGAAACAAGAATTTTCAAACATTTTAGAATCTATGTGTTCGAAATATTTGATCACCATAATATAATGATAAAGTTAATGTATTTAAAACATAATAGAATTGTTTTGTTTTAGTATTCTATTTAACAACTTTCACAATATATGCAAACTGTTCTCTAACACAACTTGTAATTTTTTAATCAGATCAGAAGGAATGGTTTTTAAAAATGCCTCAAACTTTATTTAAATAAACTGAGGCAATACAAAAATAATTTATTAAAAAAAATTTTATTAAAATAATAACAAATGATTTTGGAGGTAATATTAATTAATGCTTCCAATGCAAGAAAAATAAATTAATATAAAAATAAGGATTTTTAAGTTCCATGAAAAAGGAAAAGCTCATTATTGCAAACATTTACAAAATTATTCATAAAAATATGTTTTATCTATGTTTTATGCTGAATTTTAAAATAGATGCCTAGTTAAAACTTTTATTATAAAATATAAAGCCAGTAAAAAACATGATAATAACGATATATATTGCAAATGTGCCAACAAAAATGTTTTAATTGCTTATACGTCATTTAATTGCTTATTACTCAATAAGAAAACATACTCAATGTTTTTAAATTTTAAATAGTCTTATTAAATTTTTTTAATTTTAATTATAATCTATTAATTTTCCTCCTATACTCATATTCATCTACATGAAAGAGTTTTACAAACGTTTATCAGAAAACACAAATCAAAAGTTATTTTACGTAAAAGAAAAATAAAATACATAAAAATAAATTCAGCTTACGTTTCATATTTACTTTTAAGCAGATCACATATGACTGGTAATAGTAATTGGCACATATCAAGAGTCCACGAAGATCTGTAAGAAATAACAATTTTCTAAAAAACAGATTTATCATTAAGAAAATAATCAATGCATGTTATTACTCTCAGAAAATTGTGTTGGAATATAGTGAATGTTTTTTTAAATTTCATGTATTTTTACATTATATACAAATAAACCTTCTTTTATATATTATTTATTATATATATATTATATATTGTTTCTTATCCCATTTAGTCGACAACAACATCTAGACAAAGTTCATGAACTCATGTGTTCTCATGGAAGCAGAGAAGGGAAGCAACCTCTGTTGTGATGGAACACACGTAGGTAGACGCCTAACTTGGCTCCGTGTCGCTGAAGAAGGAGGGATGTATCTTTCGGGAGTATAGGGGAGAACTACCCCGCATTTGCTTATCGTATGGAAAAAACCCGGAAAACTCCTACCAGGTAGTCTGACTAAAGAGGCGAGAGGCTGAACATCCCAAACGCCATCGAGTCACATCGTTTTTGAAACAGTGTCTACAACAAAGTCTTGAAAAAGTTTCATGAGGTCTCATAATCCATGACACAGATTATCTGCTGTCAGATTTGAGTGATCGGTTGTTATTATGCATTTGTTAAAGAACATATATGCCTTTTTCCTGAGAATAGAAATGCTATATTTTTCCTCGTGGGAAAAATGTTACATTTCATGTGCATGTGTTGTGTGTGCTTGTCACACACTAGTCAATGAATTTGTATGTTCAAGTGCTACTACTAAAAAGAAATAATAATAAATAAATAAACTCTTAAAATATTAAATTCGAAATTCTTTTCATTACACACTAAATTTTTTTATTCCTAGTGGTTTAGATTTAGTGTACACCAGTTATAAGTTTATGTACGTTCCCCTTGGCATACAGTGTTTTTGTAAATGTTATGAGATAATGATATGTAATTTGCTAATAATAGGTCTATCTCTTTGAAGTTACCCTAACTTAACCTCGCCTGAATCTATGATTCCTAATAGTCTACCAGGAAGCTATTAACAAAAATAGGTATTCAAAATCTAGGCAATGACATCCATGTAATGAAATAGTGTTAGCCATTATAAAGTTATCAGCAAAAACAGCGGATTCATGGAAAGATATGAAGAATAATTAAAAGAAAAAAATGTTAAAAGGATAATTAAATCTTCTTAGAAACATTATTTTAAATGTCTGTTAATGATAAAATAGAAGTAAAATTAAATTTCCCACTGACAGTATAATTATCTTCTATATCTATTCAATTAAAATAATGTAACGAATTAATAATATATTTTTTTATGCTGCTTATCACTTTCACAAAATGCATTTTTACACCAAAACTCTTAACATAATTGTTTTTATTTTTTATTAAATTAAATTTTCCGCTTCCCTCTTTTTAAAACACCTCTAGTTTAATTAGGATCAAACTTATTTCTCCTCACTAAAGACAGCTACACTTTTACTTCTCAGTAACCATTATTAATTTATTACGAAACATAAATGCAATCATCGAATGCGAGAATAAACAGCTTAATTATTTAATAACTTCCTTTCTTTAATCTCGAAATTTCGTTCAAATGGTATTCGAAATAATTGGATTAAGTTCATTCCCGAATATCATAAATAAAAAATAATAAAACGAGAATATTGCTATTTCTGAATACATATTCAATTAAAGTTTCAAGTACTTAGTTTGCGTCGCATTTTCTAATAAATTTATAATTCTTTGGCTGTGTGAAAGTATTTATTTCAGTGTAGGTTATTCAATTAATCTTATGATCATATTAATATTAAAGTAAAAATCTAAGAATTACGCTAAAAATATGAAATAGTCTCTTTTTTTTGTTCTAATGCAGCTGGATAATAGACTGATCTTTTATGCCATAAGGGCTGCACCGACGTTACTCACTTTGTACTACCCGGGGGCGCGTAACTTGAAGATAAGCCACGGACGGGGAGTAACAATGACCCTGCAACGCTCTACGATCCTATGACGTCCGGGACCTACGGTTTAAAGTGGATTTCAAACCGCTACAAACACCCATGGCAACGCCGGGATTTGAACCCGATACCTGTGGCACCGAGCGCCAGAGCGCTAGCCATTCGGCCATCAGGCCCCAAATATGAAATAGTTGTTCTTAATATAAATAGATGTATGCTATTACGAAGTGCAGGTATGTTTAGATCCATTAACAGTAGTTTTGGTACGAAAATAAATCTGATTACTTATTAACTTCAAAATTCTGAGTTATATTTAGACTTTAGCCACGAAATCCATTCTCTTTTGAGGTGCGTTCAGAAATGTGGTTTGGTTTGTAGCACTATGGTCATTTTGTGCACACTTTAGACTAATTAGACCGGGACCTACAGCTTAACTTGGATTCCGAACTATTACAAACATCCATGAGTCACCAAGATTCGAACCTGGAGCATGTGGTACCAAAAGACAGAGTTCTAGCCAATTGGTCAACAGGCCGCAGTCCACGTGGAAGATGTTAACAAAAATAGATATCCAAAATCTAGGGAATAACATCAATCGAATGAAGTAGTGTTTGCCATTATAAAATTGCATCCAGCACAGCGAATTTGTGGAACGATGTGAAGCAGAATTAAAAGAAAAAAATTAAGAGGGATAATTAAATGTTCTTAGAACATTATTTTAAATGTCTGTTAATCATAAATATAGGAGGAAAATTAAATTACTCGCTGACAGTTTAATTATCGTTGATATCCCTTCAATTAAAGTAATGTAACAAATTAATAATCCATAAATATATACTTTTTATGCTACTTACCACTTTTACAAAATGTATTTTTACACCAAAAACTCTTAACATAATTGTTTTTTATTAAAAATTAAATTCTCCGCTTCCATATTTTTAAAGCACCTCTAGTTTAATTACTATCGGTACTAATTATTATAGCTTTTTTTTTTCTTTCCAATGCAGCTGGCAGACACTTAAACAGCTTGGTCTTAGATGCCTTAAGGCAAGCGCTGCACAGACGTTACTCACTTCGCTTACCCGGGGGCGCGTGTAACTTGAAGATAAGCCACGGACGCGAAGTAACCCTATTAGGACCGGGACCTACGGTTTAAAGTGGATTCCGAACCACTACGAACATCCATGGCACCGCCGGGACTTGAACCCGAAACCTGTGGTACCGAGCGCCAGCCACTCGGCCATTCAGGCCCTCCACACTAAACGTAGTAACACTTTTATTTCTAAGTAACCATTATTAATTTATTATGAAGCATAAATGCAATTTTCGAACATGAGAATAAACAGCATAATTATTTAATGACTTCCCTTTTTTTAATCTTGAAATTTTGTTCAAATTGCATTCGAAATAATAGGATTAATTCTGTATTTCTATTCTCTAATGTCATGAAAAAAATAATAATAAAACGAGAATATTGCTATTCCTCAATACATATTTAATTAAGGTTTCAATTACTTAGCTGTGTCTCATTTTCTAATTAATTATGCTTAAAATATGAAATAGTTGTCTCCATATAAATTGATGTGGGTTATTACAAATTGCAGGTATTTAGATTCATTAACAATAGTTTTGTAAGAAAATAAATCTAATTACATATTAACTTCAACTGCTTATTAAAGCTCGGTACCACAGGTTTCGTGTTCAAGTCCCGGCGGTACCATGGATGTTTGTAGTGGTTCGAAATCCATTTTAAACCGTAGGTCCCGGTCCTAATAGGATCGTAGAGCGTTTCGGGGGCATTGTTACTCCGCGTCCGTATCTTCAAGTTAAACGCGCCCCCTGGGTCATGCAAAGTGAGTAACGTCTGTGCAGCGTTTGCTTTAAGGCATCCAAGACCAAGCTGTCTAAGTGTTTGCCAGCTGCATTGGAACAAAAAAAAATTAACTTTAACTGAATTTTTTTAGAGTTTAGGCATCCATTCATTTGGGAGGTTTAGAGTTTAGGCATCCATTCAAGCACTACTTTCAGAAATGTGGAAATTTAATGGGGATTGGTTAGGTTAATTAATGGTTCAGAGTTCAAAGCTGCCTGGAGAGAGGTAAATGTCCTTCAATACACAACCGTCAAGTGATACCAGCTGCTTATTGGATTAGCAGTCAAACGAATCCTACATATTTACTTTATGATGGGTTGGTGACAATTTATAATTCGTATGAAGGCATGGAGAAGAAGTTGAAACTTTGTGATGGATGATGATGGGATGATGTTAAGAAGTACTAATTATATGCAAAGTCAAGATTCATCTACTCAAGTCAAGATTGATAAGTAGATGAAACGTTAAGAATCATCTGAAGTCAAGATCGATGAATAGATGAAAAGTCAAGATTCATCTACTCAAGTCAAGATTGATAAGTAGATGAAACGTTAAGAATCATCTGAAGTCAAGATCGATGAATAGATGAAAAGTCAAGATTCATCTACTCAAGTCAAGATTGATAAGTAGATGAAACGTTAAGAATCATCTGAAGTCAAGATCGATGAATAGATGAAAAGTCAAGATTCATCTACTCAAGTCAAGATTGATAAGTAGATGAAACGTTAAGAATCATCTGAAGTCAAGATCGATGAATAGATGAAAAGTCAAGATTCATCTATTCAAGTCAAGATTGATAAGTAGATGAAACGTTAAGAATCATCTGAAGTCAAGATCGATGAATAGATGAAAGTCAAGATTCATCTACTCAAGTCAAGATTGATAAGTAGATGAAACGTTAAGAATCATCTGAAGTCAAGATCGATGAGTCGATGAAAAGTCAAGATTCATCTACTCAAGTCAAGATTGATAAGTAGATGAAACGTTAAGAATCATCTGAAGTCAAGATCGATGAATAGATGAAAAGTCAAGATTCATCTACTCAAGTCAAGATTGATAAGTAGATGAAACGTTAAGAATCATCTGAAGTCAAGATCGATGAGTCGATGAAAAGTCAAGATTCATCTACTCAAGTCAAGATTGATAAGTAGATGAAACGTTAAGAATCATCTGAAGTCAAGATCGATGAGTAGATGAAAAGTCAAGATTCATCTACTCAAGTCAAGATTGATAAGTAGATGAAACGTTAAGAATCATCTGAAGTCAAGATCGATGAGTCGATGAAAAGTCAAGATTCATCTACTCAAGTCAAGATTGATAAGTAGATGAAACGTTAAGAATCATCTGAAGTCAAGATCGATGAGTAGATGAAAAGTCAAGATTCATCTACTCAAGTCAAGATTGATAAGTAGATGAAACGTTAAGAATCATCTGAAGTCAAGATCGATGAATAGATGAAAAGTCAAGATTCATCTACTCAAGTCAAGATTGATAAGTAGATGAAACGTTAAGAATCATCTGAAGTCAAGATCGATGAATAGATGAAAAGTCAAGATTCATCTACTCAAGTCAAGATTGATAAGTAGATGAAACGTTAAGAATCATCTGAAGTCAAGATCGATGAATAGATGAAAGTCAAGATTCATCTACTCAAGTCAAGATTGATAAGTAGATGAAACGTTAAGAATCATCTGAAGTCAAGATCGATGAGTCGATGAAAGTCAAGATTCATCTACTCAAGTCAAGATTGATAAGTAGATGAAAACGTTAAGAATCATCTGAAGTCAAGATCGATGAATAGATGAAAGTCAAGATTCATCTACTCAAGTCAAGATTGATAAGTAGATGAAACGTTAAGAATCATCTGAAGTCAAGATCGATGAGTCGATGAAAAGTCAAGATTCATCTACTCAAGTCAAGATTGATAAGTAGATGAAACGTTAAGAATCATCTGAAGTCAAGATCGATGAGTAGATGAAAAGTCAAGATTCATCTACTCAAGTCAAGATTGATAAGTAGATGAAACGTTAAGAATCATCTGAAGTCAAGTTCGATGAGTAGATGAAAAGTCAAGATTCGTCTACTCAAATCGAGATTGATAAGTAGATGAAGCGTTAAGAATCATCTGAAGTCAAGATCGATGAGTAGATGAAAAGTCAAGATTCATCTACTTAAGTCAAAATTGATGAGTACACGGAAAGTCAAGATAAATGACTGGATGGAATAAGTAGATGAAATGTCAAGAATGAGCAGATGAAAAGTTAAGATTCATCTACTCAAATCGAGATTGATGAATAGATGAAAAGTCAAGATTTATCTACTCAAGTCAAGATTGATGAAAAGTCAAGTTTTCTCAGAGTTTGTAGGAATGGATGCATGTTCATAAAATGTGAAGGTTCAGTTCAAGTATGTGATAAGATGGTTATTGAAGATGATGAAACAGTTGATAGGTAGAGACTAATGTACAACAACAATAGCGGTACAAAATATAGGGTATCCAAAAATTCATGCAACATTTGAATTCCTAAACATCCTGAATAGTCTGGAATATATGATAATGAAAGAACTGATTTCCCTTCAAAACTCACCTTAAAGCTTGGTGTTCGGAGGTGGAGTGATATATCAAGTAATTCTTAAAAACAAATTCCATTGTACACTATATTGTGACTCTCTGGCTTTCGGTACCACAGGTATCGGGTTCAAAACCCGTCTTTGCCCATGGGTGTTGTAGTGGTTCGGAATCTACTTTAAGCCCTAGGCTCTGGTTCTAATAGGATCGTAGAGCGGTGCGGGGGCATTGTTACTCCGCGTCCGTATCTTCAAGTTACACGCGCCCCTGGGTAATGCAAAGTGAGTAACATAGGTGCAGCCCTTATGGCGAAGATCACGGTCTATTTGCCAGCTGCATTAGAAGAAAACTATATTGTGACTGCCTATAGTTCTATGCAAAGAATAGTTAGGTGTTCAGATCAAAGATTATAATTAATTTATATTAAGTACTGTTTAGAATGATTAAGTTATTATATACGTTTGCCTTTAATAAAGCAATGATAATGAATCACAGATGATAAGGAACTAAAAAAGAAAAATAAACTTACGGTTTAGTGATCAAGAGTGTGAGAATATCAACTAATATTGCCGAATCACTCATGTGAATAGCAGAAGTCAGTCCAGCCTATTGAAAAAACAAAATATATGTATATACAAATACACAAAGTACATACATTCCTGTTGAATACAAAATACATGCAAGCACAAATGAAGAGGTAATAAATTACAGAAAATTATATAATTATATTATTTTTGTTTCAAAGTAAAATATTGTGATCTACAAAGTTAAAAAAAAAATCAAGACTTTATTAAAGCTAAAGATGTGTTTTTAAATTTTCTATATGGGGAAATACATTTTTAAACTGTAAAATAAAAGTAAAACTATTGAAATACATTTAAAGAGTAGAAAGGAAAAAAAATTCTTTGTCCTCAAACTTTTTACAGTCATCTGGAAAAAACAACTATTTTAATGTGTATAAGGATTTTATTTAAAGAATATTTAACTATAATAATGTATTCACTTAAAAAAAAACTTTAAAGAGTGTAATTTCTTTTTTTAGAATTTTAATGAAATGATCTTTATAAAATGGCTATATCGATTTCTCTATCTCTCAGTATATATATATAAGTAATTATATATAGTACAAAAGTAATTATACACTCATGTCCATAAATTAAGGATAATTCAGAATCACACAGAAATTGAACTCTAAAATAAAAATTTCACCTGTAGAATTATCACACACATCTTGAAGAAGAATATGCAAATTACAGGAAACCACCAGATGGCGCGGATAGTACGTCACAATGACGAGAGTGTAAGAGAGGGGTATATAAGGAATGGTGGCAAAGAAGTAAAATTGTTCACGAGCGCTTTAAAAGCCTTTCAGTGCAATAACCGCATAGTTATGGCACAAAGGAAGCATTTGGATGATTTTTTACGTGGTAGAATTATCGGACGATTGCAATGTGGACGTACCCAGCTGGAAGTATCCGAGGAACTTGGAATCGCCCAGACTGTCATCTCCAGGCTTTGGTAACGATTCCAAGAGGATGATAATGTGAGTAGATGTTACAGCACAGGTCGCCCCCGAGTTACAACGCCGAATGAGGACCGGTATTTAGCAGTTACTGGATGAGTGGTGTATTATTCCCCAAGATCAGATTGATAATTTGATACTCAGCATGCCTAGGCGTTGTAAGGCCTGTATTGCATCGTCCGGGACACATACTCCATATTAACCATCATACTAACCATGTTATACTGTTTTTTGTAAATATGTTCTTTTTTGAAATTTGCTCCGGGGGTAAAAATCGCAATTTTTATTAATTATGTCAAACATATAGCATCTTTTTTGCTCTTTACCTTTTGTTTAATAAATAGACTTTACAAATAAGTCAAATTTGTTTTGCTTCTGTCTCTTTCTTTGCCTGAACTTCATTATCCTTAATTTATGGAAATGAGTGAGTAATTATATATATATATATACATATAATTACTTTTTTTTCAAGTGAAAAACAGTAAAGCAACTGAACAAAGAACATTATAAAATACTTTAAAAAATGCAAGGAGTAGCTGATTTTTTGTTGCATTTAAGAAAATTTTCAAATATTATGATTAGAAAAACCTTGATTATGAAGTATTTTTTGGAAAAGGATTACAATAGAAGTATCATATTTATATCTTCAAGTTATAGTATGATATTATATTATAATTATATAATTATGATATCATAATTATATATATGATATGATGATAAGATAATTAATAATTATAATGATATAATAATTACATATTCATAATTTAAATAAATAATACGAAGAATTACACATAAATATATTTCGAATTACAAAATCCTTATAATTAAATAACATTATTAGATATTGACCATGTAAAATAATTTTATTTGATTTCCTCTTCATATCTTTAAATCACTCATATGAAAGATGCTGTTAAAAAAGACCCACTCGTCACAATGAGTTCAAATTTGAACTGAAGATACTTGAGCAAACGTGAAACGGTACGGTATCAAAATAAATCCCAAAGTATATTAATAGATGGCGCTGAAAATGGCATACTGAAAGTGAATTCGGCTGCCAGTGATATTTTGAATCGAAATGACAACGTATTTGGTACGAGTTGCACATTAAGGCAACTGTAGTGTTCAATGTGCTTGATTACTTCTGTTTTTTGACGGAAAAAGGACTTCCAAGTCATTCAACAGTTGTGACACTGTTAGTGGAAGCCCATCCACTACTGCAAGTCTTACCAAATTGGATGGGAAAAATCGGCGGAACTTTTTTGATGCTGCACCGTTTCCCCCATCTTCAAGTATCTTCAATTCAAATTTGAACTCATTGTGAATAGTTGTTCTTTTTTTACAGCATTTTGAAAGTGGGACTTTAATTATAATCACCCTGTACTTATTTGAAGAATTCTCGTAACACATGAACTTCCAGAATATCTGATAAAATTGAAATACGCTTGCAAATAAATTTTATGTTTAATTTTTTTAAGATATTTATCAATTACAAAGACATTTCTTAATTCGAGTCAATGAAAATTTAACTGAAATATAATTTCTGTGAAATTCCTCGCGATTGAATTCACAATTTGGAGAATATTCATTTTGCAGTTTTCGCATTTTTAAGAATAAACGAAGAATTTATTTCCTCTTATTTAATTTCTCATTAATAAAATATTCCCTTTTAAATTTTTGCCGCATTTGAGGATTATTTATCGTGTTAAAATTCACAGCGCAATTGTATTTATTCGAAGAATTCTCGCAACTCATGAATTACTAAATTATCCAAATTGAATACTCTTCACAAAATAAAATCAAATGCGCTTACAAATAATAAATTGATTTTCAAATGTAATCGAGGAATATTAAAGAAACAGAGTAGACAGTGATTAAAATTTTAAATATTTCCGATTGTTTAGTTTTTAATTATTAAAACTCTAATAATTCATACTTATATTTTATTTGATGTTTTACAAAATGGTGCTCGATATCGGTTGATATATCAAACATATCTTGTTGTTTTTTTATTTATATGTTACTATTGGGTGTACAAATTTATAACTACGTTATTATTTATATATTATCTTATACAGGCATTATTTATATATTATCTTATACAGGCATTATTTATATATTATCTTATACAGGTATTATTTATATATTATTTTATAATTACGATAATATTTGTATGTTACTATTGCTTACAAGTTAATAATTGAAATACGGAATAATCAATAATCTTATCCCTTATTATCGATAATACTGAACAATTCCATATTTCTATTATTTTTAGTTGATTTTTTTTTATTTTGCTTCATCAGAATTTATTAGGAAATATTAAATATTCATAAGATATAAATATTTATTTCGCAAAATATATTTAATCGAAGTTAACATTATTTGAAATTGAAATGCAAATATTGTATTTATTACAATTTTAAAGATGGATCTGAATGCCCATATTCTAATATTTTAGGCTTTATTAATAAAAACTAACCTTTAAAGAAGTAAAACAAAATGAGATTCATTTACTTTCCTTCAAAATACTTAATATTTATTCGAATTTGTTTTGAAGATTTGATGCATATCGTGATTATAATTAAAGTCCCATTTTCAAAATGCTGTAAAATAAGAACCACTTGTCAAAATGAGTTCAAATTTGAACTGAAGATACTTCAAGAAGGGGGAAATGATACGGCACCAAAAAAAAGTTCTACGGAGTTTTCCCATGCGATTTGGTATGACCTTGCCGTGGTGGAGGGGCTTTAAACTAACAGTGTCCCAAATGTTGAATGACTCTCGGTACCACAGGTTTCGGGTTCGAGTCCCGGCCGTGCCATGGATGTTGTAGTGGTTCGGAATCCACTTTAAACCGTAGGTCACGGTCGAATTTGATCGTAGAGCTTTGCAGGGGCATTGTTACTCCGCGTCCGTGGCTTATCTTCAAGTTACACGCGCCCCCTGGGTAATGCAAAGTGAGTAACGTTTGTGCAGAGCTTGCTTTAAGGCATCCAAGACAAAGTGTTTAAGTGTTTGCCATCTGCATTAGAAGAAAAAAAAATGTTGAAAAATGTCTTGGAAGTCATTTTTTTTCAGTCAAAAAACCGAAACACTCAAGCACGTTGAACACTACAGTTTGTTTAATGTGGAACTCATGCCAAATACGTTGTCATTTCGATTCACTGGCAGCCGAATTCACTTTCTTTATGCCGCTTACAGCACCATCTATTAATACACTTTCGAAATCTTTTTTTGATGTCCCACTGTTTCCCCCTTTTTTAGTATCTTCAGTTCAAATGTGAAATCATTGTGACGAGTGATTCTTTTTTTTACAGCATTTTGAAAGTGAGGCTTTAATTATAATCACCCTCTAAAATCTTATTTGCAATTTTTTTAATTAATCCTATAATCCTTATCTTGTATGGTTGATTATATTCATATTTATCGATTTGCACTCATGTCCATAAATTAAGGATAATGAAGTTCAGGCAAAGAAAGAGACAGAAGCAAAACAAATTTGACTTATTTGTAAAGTCTATTTATTAAACAAAAGGTAAAGAGCAAAAAAGATGCTATATGTTTGACATAATTAATAAAAATTGAGATTTTTACCCCCCCGGAGCAAATTTCAAAAAAGAACATATTTACAAAAAACAGTATAACATGGTTAGTAGGATTGTTAATATGGAATATGTGTCCCGGACGATGCAATACAGGCCTTACAACGCCTAGGCATGCTGAGTATCAAATTATCAATCTGATCTTGGGGAATATTACACCACTCATCCAGTAACTGCTAAATACCGGTCCTCATTCGGCGTTGTAACTCGGGGGCGACCTGTAACATCTACTCACATTACCATCATCTTGGAATCGTTGCCAAAGCCTGGAGATGACAGTCTGGGCGATTCCAAGTTCCTCGGATACTTCCAGCTGGGTACGTCTACATTCCAGTCGTCCGATAATTCTACCACGTAAAAAATCATGCAAACGCTTCCTTTGTACCATAACTATGCGGTTATTGCTCTGAAAGGCTTTTAAAGAGCTCGTGAACAATTTTACTTCTTTGCCCCATTCCTTATATACCCCTCTCTTGCACTCGCGTCATTGTGACGTACTATCCGCGCCTTCTGGTGGTTTCCTGTAATTTGCATATTCTTCTTCAAGATGTGTGTGATAATTCTACAGGTGAAATTTTTATTTTAGAGTTCAATTTTTGTGTGATTCTGAATTATCCTTAATTTATGGGCATGAGCGTAAATTTTCATCAAATTCTAAAAGAAAACGATGGCATTTTTGTTAAAATTAAGATAGAAAAATATTATTTTTGAAGGAAATAATCTTTAGGGTAGCATGAGGTAATGCTGCCTTCAAATGCTATTAGTTATGAGACAACACATGTTATTTGATATCTCCATTAGTGTGCTATTTTAAGAACTCCGAAAGGGCCTGATGTTGATTTTCTACACGTGCTTTTCAAATTTTGTACGAGACGGGATATTTTAAATAAGATTAGAATAGAAAATGTATTGTTCACAGACTTGAGTTAAATACTTTAGCGCCATATTGCATTTTCTGAGGAAACTATTTCTGCTATTTAATAAAATTACTTAAAAAAAATTTTTTTAACCATTGGAAAAATAAATTAAAATTTTTATTACACATTTTTATTTACAAAGGAGGAAGGAATACGATTTTTCATATAAAATAACAGTTGTAAATACTCCTAACTTTTTTAAAAATATATAGAAAAAATATAATTATATTAAACACTAATTAATGTACAATGTTTATTAATTTATATATTATTAATTTATATATTTATTATTTCTATAATTAATTTATTATGTTATACATTTTCAATATTTATTATTAATACAGTATTTAATTAATTAATTAATTAACATTTAATTAATTACAATTTAAACAAAATATATGATATAAAAATTTAAATTTTTAATAAAGGTCCCTGCGTTTTAATCTGCAGTTTCTCATAAAAGACAACGTAGCATAGGAATTTATCTATATAAATGTATGCTTGTGTATATATTTATGTTTCAGTATAATTTAAAAGTTATTATATTTATAATTAATTTTTCCTCTGAATTATTATTATTATCTAGTGTGCAGCAAAAAAATCGAGAAATTGTATATATATATATATATTTAAATTAAACTAAAATGTTATCTTTTATAACCTTAAATACTTCGCTGGTGGCGTAATCAGGTGGTGTGATGTTTTATGTGAACAAAGCTCATTGAAAATATTAAAATGTTAACAAATTGTTATTCGATTTTTGAAATTTTGGGGCCTGAATGGCCGAGTGGCTAGCGCTCTGGCGTTCGGTACCACAGCTTTTGGGTTCGAGTCCCGGCGGTGCCATGAATGTTTGTAGTGGTTCGGAATCCACTTTAAAAAGTATGTCCCGGTCTAACAGGATCGTAGAGCGTTGCGGGGGCATTGTTACTCCGCGTCCGTAGCTTATCTTCAAGTTACACGCGCCCCCTGGGTCATGCAAAGTGAGTACGTCTGTGCAGCATTTGCCTTAAGGCATCCAAAGACCAGCTGTCTGTGTTTGCCAGCTGCATTAGAAAGAAAAAAAAATATTTAAATTAACCTAAAATTTTATCTTTTATACTTTAAATACTTCGCTGGTGCCGCCATCAGGTGGTGTGATGTTTTATGTGAACAAAGCTCATTGAGAATATTAAAATGTTAACAAATTTTTGTTCTATTTTTGAAATTTTTATTGGATTTTTTTTATCTCGCTGAATGATGAAATGCTGAATTTAATGTTATCATGGGAGCATATATTCAAAAAATTTTCTTTGCGTAACTTTGCTGTTTTTGCTGATAATCAAAATAATATACATATATTCATTATTTGACTGAATACTTGAAACTCCGAGCCAAATCTACTCGCATAATGTTTTTTTTTTCTTTCTAATGCAGCTGGAAAACACTTAGACAGCTTGGTATTGGATGCCTTAAGGCAAGCGCTGCATAGACGTTACTCAATTTGCATTACCCAGGGGGCGCGTGTAACTTGAAGATAAGCCACAGACGCGGAGTAACAATGCCCCCACAACCGCTCTACGATCCTATTAGATCGGGACCTACAATTTAAAGTGGATTCCGAACCTCTGCAAACATCCATGGCACCGCCGGGACTCGAACCCGAAACCTGTGGCCCCGAGCACTAGAGCGCTAGCCACTCGGCCATTCAGGCGCCACTCGTATAATGTAAAGCATAGCTTTAGCTTGAATTAAGCATGTACTAGATTGAATTTTCTTATGTTATCACATAAAACCCAGTTCATTAATGAAAATACACCTAAAGCCCTCCCAAGTCCTGCTATTCTGCCTCATCGTGGCGGGAGGGTGCCCCAGGATGGGGTGGGCGATGTACGTCGGGCGATTTTACTCCTGGTAGGGCCACCCAAGGCGTGAAGGCCACCCTATTACATCAAGCACAGCAGGCACTTGGAGGAAAAAGTCAGACTTCAGCCCTCGTGGTTCCACTCCAAATTGAAGCTGCGTCTTGCCCTTAGCCATGGATCAGTTGCATCTAAATGTTAAAAATAATGTCCTTGCAGTGCTCCTGTCCTAGACCTGCTCAAACGGTTTTAGCTAGACTAATGACTGGGCACACTAAGAGTTTGACCAGCAATGGAGACGAGAAGACATATACACTTTGTCATTGTTCGGCCATCGCGTCTCCCTCTCATCTCATCGATTGTATTGGTGCCTCTGTGAGGCAACTGTTGAATGAGGGGAAGATTTATTGATGCAGCATGATCTACTGGACTTGGTTTAGGATTCTAAATCAAGGGGATAAGCAACAACAACACCTAAAGCAAACTCTATGCTTGACATCACATTTGCCCATGCCTTTTTTTACCATATCTCAGCCCTATACATAATATTCTGAAGCCTCTTGTATCAATAAATCTCATGCATGCCACGAACAACCCGCCGACAGGAGATGGGGGAGAACAGTGCCTCCAGGGAGAAATTTTAGAGGTAATTATCCCACATTTGCGTGTTGTATAGGAGAAAATACGGAAATTCTCACCAGTCAACCTGACTATCGATGCTTTACGTTTTCACAATCATCGTCGAGTCTCCTCGTACCTGAAAGCAATGACTACAACAATATATATATGAGCCAACGGCCGTACCATGCTGAATATACCGGTTCTCGTTAGATCACCGAAGTCAAGCATCATTGGGTGCGGTCAGTACTTGGGTGGGTGACCACCTGGGAACACCGCGTGCCATTGGCATTCACAAATTTGGGACTTGAATGACCGAGTGTCTAGTGCTCTGGTGCTCGGTGCCACAGGTTTCGGGTACGAATCCCGGCTGTGCCATGGATGCTTGTATTGGTCCGGAATCCACTTTAAGCCGTAGGTCCCGGTCTCCCATGACTGTAAGAGCGTCACGGAGCCAAAGTCAGACTTCTACCTACGGGTGCTCCATCACAACAGAAGCTGCTTCCTTCCTCTTCAATCAGGAGTACGTATGGGCTGGCCAGCCAAGTGGGATAAGAAACCACAACATATATATATGACATACTAAATTTGTCATGAATGTTTTTTTTTGTTGTTGTTTAACATTGGTGGAGCTCGTGTTCCATTGATGTATGCAAGATGTTCTGTTAGCATACACGCAAACAATATATAGAGCATATATCTCTTGATAAGGTGACACAGTATATCAGTTATTGCCGTACTCGAGGCTCACTGGCAACGTGCGCCGCTGGTGAGCATTAGAGCTAAGTTTAAATCCACTGACGACTTTGTTGTAGATATTGTTTAAAAAGAACCGAGGAGGCTTGATGGCGTTTGTGATGTTCAATATCGTACTATCTATTGTGATTTTACGGATTTTCCCATACGTCGGACTATTTGTTGGATACGCAAATGCGGTGGTAGTTCACCCTAAAAGTCCCACCTGGTGGCTCTGACCACCTTTTTCAGCGACATGGAGATAAGTCAGACATCTACCTAAGAGTTCTATAAAAGAAGTTGCCCCTCTTTCTCCATTCATGAGGTGACTACTCACTGGATGTCGGTCCCGCCCTGCCAGACACTGAGGATTAGACACAACAACATCAACATATCAGTTATTTACACTCATGTCCATAAATTAAGGATAATTCAGAATCACAGAAATTGACTCTAAAATAAAAAATTTCACCTGTAGAATTATCACACACATCTTGAAGAAGAATATGCAAATTACAGGAAACCACCAGATGGCCTTACGTCACAATGACGAGTGTAAGCAAAGAAGTAAAATTGTTCAAAGCGCTTTAAAAGCCTTTCAGTTAACCGCATAGTTATGCCCAGGGCATTTGGATGATTTTTACGTGGTAGAATTATCGGACGACTGGAATGTGGATACCCAGCTGGACGTATCCGAGTAACTTGGGATCGCCCAGAGTGTCATCTCCAGGCTTCGGCAACGATTCCAAGATTATGGTAATGTCAGTAGATGTTACAGCACAGGTCGCCTCCGAGTTACAACGCCGAATGAGGACCGGTATTTAGCAGTTACTGCCAAAAGAAACAGACGAAGCACAGCATCAGACCTGTCTCGTCAGCTCTCTTCAGCTACCGGTACGACATTTCAAGGCTCGTAGGCCTGTCATATGCTCGTAGGCCTGTCAGATGTGTTCCACTTACCACAACTCACTGTGGCCTGCGATTAACCTGGAGTAGAGAGCATGCATTGTGGACACCGCAACAGTGGTCTGGTGTGATGTTTTCCGACGAGTCCAGGTTTAGTTTGCAGTCTGATTCTTTGCCTGAACTTCATTATCCTTAATTTATGGACATCAGTGTATTTCTACAGATGCATTTCGAATTGCATTTCCAAATGCATCCACTCGCAAGCACTTGTCAAATCAAAGTTAATATTAAACATGCCAATGCGCATATTATGCTTGTATATACATGTTGCGTACATTGCATTGATTAAATATTCTTTAAAAACGCAGATACAAAAAAAATAAATAAATAAAATAAAAAAATAAAAAAAGGACGAATTGGAATGAGATCTTGATCACGACACAACCCACAAAAGATATATACATATATATACACATATACACTTACCAGAACTATATGTTTATATATACATGTTGCATACATTGCATTGAATAAATTTTCATATATATATATATATACACAACAATGAGTTCAAATTTGAACTGAAGATACTTGAAGAAGGGGGAGACGGTATGGCCAAAAAAATTTCCACCGATTTTTCTCATCCAATTTGATATGACCTTGCCGTGGTGGATGGGCTTTCTTCTCACAGTGTCACAACTGTTAAACGACTTGGAAGTCATTTATTACGCTAAAAAAACCGAAACAATCAAGCAAATTGAACACTACTGTTGGCCTAATATGCAAGTCATGCCAAATACGTTGTCATTTCGATTCAAAATATCACTGGCAGCAGAATTCACTTTCTTTGTGCCGCTTACAGCGCCAACTATTACTACACTTTGGAACATTTTTGTACCGTTTTCCCTTCTTCAAGTATCTTCAGTTCAAATTTAAATTCATTGTGAAGAATGGTTCTTTTTTTTATAGCATTTTGAAAGTGGGGCTAAAATTATAATCACCCTGTATAATCTTATATATACATGTTGCATACATTGCATTGAATAAATTTTCATATATATGTATATATATTAAAAAACACAACTACAAAAAAAAATTGAGAAAAATATGAATTGGAATTTGACTTGCAAGTATTATTTAATCACAGTTTATAATAAATATGTCACTGCATATATCATGTTTATATATACTTGTTGCATACATTGCATTGAATAAATTTTCATACATATATATATAAAAAAAACACAACTACAAAAAAAAAAGATTGAGAAAAATATGAATTGGAATTTGATGTCACGACACAACATATAAAAGGAGTACACTTACCAGAGCCCCTTCCGTCTTCCATATTCTCATTACTGTGTGGAGATATTTCTTGCGGTGATTCAGGACTTTTGTCATTGATTCATGGCCTCTATAGATCGAAGAGATTGCCTCGGCGTCGGATATTTCCAGGGATGAATAGCCGCTCTTCGCCGAATCCGTGCTCTTCTGAAGAGGAAGAAAAAAAGCCTTTGTAGTTCAAAAATTACTTTTAAAAAAGATAGGAAGAAAATATTCGAAAGGAACATTATAAATTTTATTTAATTTTATATGGGAAATATAGTTCGAAATAGCAATTAAAAATAATTAAATAATAGTAAAAATAGTAAATGAAGTAAAAAAAAAAAAAAATTAAGTTTAGTAAATAGTTAAAAAAAAAAATAATAAGTAAAAAATAATAGAAAAGTTTAGTAAAAAATTGCATTTAAAAAAAAGTTTTTACTGAAAAAAAAGATTTTTATTAAAAAAAAATTCATACTTTTCTAAAAAAAAAAATTAAGTAAAAAAGAATAGAAAAGTTTAGTAAAAAATTACATTTAAAAAAAAAAAGTTTTTACTGAAAAAAGAGTTTTTTATTAAAAAAAAATTCATACTTTTCTAAAAAAAAAAATTAAGTAAAAAATAATAGAAAAGTTTAGTAAAAAATTACATTTAAAAAAAGTTTTTACTGAAAAACAGAGATTTTTATTAAAAAAATTCATACTTTTCTAAAAAAAAGAAAAAGGATGTGTAGTTCAAAAATTAGTTCAAAAAAAAACATTGGAACAAAATATTCGAAAGCAATATTATAAATTTTATTTAATTTTTATGTTCAAATAGAGTATAAAATAGTAATTAAAAATAATTAAATAACAGTAAAAACAGTAAATGAAGTTGAAATAGTAAATAGTAAAGAAATGTTTAAAAGCAGAAAAATAGTAAAAAAGTTACGTTTAGTAAAAAAAGTTAACTTACTGAAAAAGTTTTTACTGAAAAAAAAAATCATACCCTTCTGAAAAAAAAAGTATTTGTATTTCAAAAATTATTAATAAAAAAAACATCGTAAGAAAATATTCAAAAGCAATATTATAAATTTTATTTAATTTTTATGTGTAAATACAGTTTAAAAAGTAATAAAAAATTAATAAAACAATAGTAAAAGTAGTAAATAAAGTAAAAAAATAAAAAAAAATAAATAAATAAAAGTAGTAAATAAAGTTAAAATAGTAATTGGTAAAAAAAAAATTAAAAATAAAAAAAGTAGTAAAAAAATTCAGTAAAAAAAGTTACGTTTAGTAAAAAGGTTTTAGAGTTTTTTCCTGAAAAAAAAATTCATACTCTTCTGAAAAGAAAGCACTTGTAGCACAAAAATTATTAAAAAAAAAACATCGCAAGAAAATATTTAAAAGCAATGTCACAAATTTTATTTTATTTTGATATGCAAATTCAGTTTAAAATGGTAATTAAAAGAAATTAAATAATTGTAAAAATAATAAATAAAGTAAAAAAAAATAATAATAAATTAGTAAATAGAATAAATAAATTCTTTTTTAAGCAGTAAAAAAAAAATTTAGTAAATTAGTAAAAAGTAAATATAAAAAGTTTAATAAATTAGTAAAAATTTAGTCATTTACTAAAAAAAAAAAAAAAAAAATTTAAAGATTTTAAAAAATAGTAAATAAAGTTTATTTCCTGCGGTTAAATTGATTTTCTAATTATAAGAATTTATCTAGAAATAAGAAACTAAACAAAATATCCTTTAACTCATTATATTTTTTCCAAAACTTCTATAAAACTCAGTATGCAAAAAAAATACTGATATTTTATTCTGTATATTAATTGAGAAGAACGAATTAAATTTTTAACAAGTGATTTATTTTGCCACCTACCTTAGTGCTTGAAATTATGTAAATTTTTTTAGAAGTAAAATGTCCTTAAAATATAGTAAAAATAAAGCCTTTAATGTATAGAGCAAGATTATATTTCAATATTCGACGATTTTATTAATTTAACTAAATATTTATGGGATTAATTAACTAAATATTTAATAATAATATTTGATAATTTAACTAAATATTTATTAACTATTGAGCACGAAAATTAAATTATAACTTAAATCTTTTATAAAATTCAGGTTCCTCGTCATTTATGCTTTTCAGCCCACCTGTTACCACTTTATTCTTTTATGATAGCAATTTTACACGATTTTGAAGTTGTATGGTTTATATGTAATCCCAAAATTTCTCAGACAACGCTAGGGTACAGGCAACTTTCAAAATTCGTGATAATCTCATAGGAAAATTGAAAAGAGGTAGACATTTTATTTTGCAGTAAATTTGAAAGTCGTTTTTTTTGCTAATGACACCAACTCTCAGTGGAACTTTAAATTTCAATGTAGAACAAGTCTAGATGCAGTTCTGGGTGCAGTATCTGGATGCAAAGACAAGTGTAGTTCGCTCTAAGGACGGAGGTTTTCAGAGTTCTCGAGTCTGTGATGAATCTAATCTACCAGGTCTGCAGCAGACCTTAATTATCACACGGCGTGATTCATGAAACCACAAGGGGCTCACTTTGTTAACAGGCGGAATCTCTGGCCTGTTCAGTCGCTTCACAGAAAAAGAGAAAAACAACGTTTCTTGTCAACTCGTTGCAGAGCATTCTTCTCCTCCTTTTCCCAAAACCTCTCTTTAAGAAATTCCGTCAAAAGGGAGGGTCAGCTTCCCTTACTTCTCATTCGAGTGGGCACTTCCTCAACCCATGGTCTATCACCAATCACAATACAGCAAGTCATGACGTAGTCCATATCCCATATTAATTGTTTCGATTGTAATTGTAATTTCATGAGGTTTCATTATCCATGACATTGCTTATCGGCTTTCAGATCTGAGTGACAGGTTGTTCTCATTAGATCAAAACATTATATGTAGTATAAATATCTACAAAACTGCTTACTGGCTGTCAAACAGATTTGAGTGATAGAGTGTTATTATGCACTTTTTAAACAATATACATTCCTTTCCTACGGGGGCCTGATGGCCGAATGGCTAGCGCTCTGGCGTTCGGTCGAATCCCGGCTTTGCCCATGGGTGTTTTAGTGGTTCGGAATCCACTTTAAGCCGTACGTCCCGGTCCTAATAGGATCGTAGAGCGCTGCGGGGGCATTGTTACTTTGCGTCCGTGGCTTACCATCAAGTTACACGCGCCCCTGGGTAATGCAAAGTGAGTAACATTTCATCAGTGCAGCCATTATGGCGAAGAACACGGTCTGTTTGCCAGCTGCATTAGAAGAAAACATTCCTTTCCTCTATGAATAGAAATGTTATATCTCTTCCCGTGGGCAAAATGCTACAATATTGTTGAGCATGGGAATTAAATATTCAAAAGGGCATATAGACATAAATGATAAAGTTCCAATTAATTATAGAAAAGTGAAGAAGCTATTTCTATACGAAAGCAAGGTTATTAAGTTCTAAAATAATATAGAAATTAAACTCTAGAGCAAAAATTAACTGCTTTTAAGGCTTGTGTAAAAGACATTCCATTCCCTGCAGCGCTTACAGGAAAAGAAATTCTATTCACCTTCTTTCTAAATAAACAATAAAACTGAATAAAAATTAGAAAAATTAATAAATATTTATACACTATTGAAAACCCTATTTTTTTAAAACTTAATATAAATTGATCTTTGTCTTATATTTATTCTTAAGAAGTTACATAATGGAAAGATAAATATTGATGAACAATTAGATGACAGCATAAATGAGCTTTTGTATTACAACTACCTAAGGCAGGGGTCGACAACCTTTTGAGCCGGAAGAGTCAAAAATTATAATTTACAAAATGTCAAAGTTTTTAAAGAGCCACAAAATTGTTTCTTGCCAACAATAAATGATACTCGCATAAATAAAGTTTTTTGATAAAAAAAAAAATCTATTTATTCATATATAAGTAGTGTTTTTCACAACAAATTAGATAATTTATATATGGCATTATTAGATAATTACTTATTATTTAAGTAAAAAATTTAAAAAATTAAACATTTACTTACAACACTAACTTCTACTTCAATAACAAACAAATTCTATGGGAGCGTTGGCTTTGCATGGTTTTAGAAAGTTCGGATACATTTGGCTCATAACTTGTTGTTTTAAGTTTCAAACACGACTCTAAATTTTCATTTGTTAGTTGTCTTCTTACTTTACTTTTAATTATACTCATGCAAGAGAACGCTTGCTCGCACGAATATGTCAATCCGAAGATAGTCAGCACTCCAAATGCCAACTTCTTCACCTCACTGTAGCAATCTCGAAGACTATGAAAAGCGAGTACAAGTGGCTGAGAGATAGAATCGGTGCCTAATCCTCGTTAATCGATTCAGAACGATTTTTAAATGTTTTTTTGATAAAATAAATAATATTTGCGTATGGAACTAAAGAGCCACAGCGTCATATCCAAAGAACCGCATGTGGCTCGCGAGCCGCAGGTTACCGACCCTTGACCTAAGTGATAAAAATAAAATCTTTGAAAAAGGTAATTGTTTTAAAAACTTTTATTTTTAAGAACTTTCATGTTATACGTGAATGCTGACAATAATGTATAACAGGCTAACTTTTTTATACTAGAAATCATATTTTCTCCTATACACTGACTACCAATAAGTATTTGGACACCTATGCAAATGACAATATCTGCGGCCCTGAGGTACGTCACGGACTCCGCCGGTATATATCGTTTAGGAAGCAGCATCGGCATTAGTCGCACGCAAGATGTCGCGCAGTTCGGAGCTCTCTGATTTCGAGAAAGGTGTAATTATCGGGTATCACAAATGTGGCCGATCCTTACACATATCTAGCGATCCTTACACATATTTAGACATATCTAGTGATCTGAAGTACCCACAATCGACAGTGGCCTATGTGATTAAGAAGTGGAAGGTGAGCGGTGATTGTCGGAATGTGCCCCGAATCGGCAGACCAACGAAACTGGGAGATAGAGACCGACGAGTGCTCACCAGAGAAATTCGGAAGAACCGCACGGTTGGGTGCGGATCCTCACGGATGAGGGCCATCGGTTGGGATGGCCCTCATCCGTGAGGAGTTTCAACAGGCATCCGGGAGTATTGTTTCAATGAATACCATCCGTAAGGAAGCACATCTGCATGGTTTTCATGGTCGTGCTGCTGCCCATAAGCCTTTAATCACAAAGTCCAACCGCGCTGCTCGGTTAATGTGGTGTAAAGCACATCGAAATTGGACTGTAGATCAGTGGAAACGGATTCTTTGGAGTGACGAATCAAGGTTCACCCTTTACCGTTCGGATGTCTGTGTCTGGGTCTGGCGTCTGCCTGGAGAACGTCTCCTGCCAGAATGCATTGTACCAACAGTCAAGTTTGGCGGAGGTGGAATTATGTTCTGGGGGTGTTTCTCCTGGTATGGACTGGGACCCTTGGTCCCCATTCATGGTAAGCTCAACGCCGATGCCTACTGCACTACTTTGGATGACAATGTGCTTCCTACGTTGTTTCAGTTTTACGGGTTGGACCCCTGTTACTTTCAGGACGATAATGCCAGTTGTCATGTTTCGACGTTAAACAAGGCTTGGTATGGTGCCAATGGACTGGCCTGCCCAGAGCCCAGATCCCAACCCTATCGAGATCCTCTGGGACGCGTTGCATCGCCGAATTCAGGGGTGCCCTACCCGTCCAAAATCGGTGAAGGAACTTCTATGTCTTCTCCAAGCCGAGTGGAAGAAAATACCACTAGCTGTCATACAAAAAGACTTGTGGAAAGTATGTCCCGGAGGGTTCACGCTGTAATTGCCTCGTGGAGGCTCTACCAACTATTGATTTTGAATAATGTTCGTTTTTCTTTTCTATCACAGGTGTCCAAATACTTATTGGTAGTCAGTGTATTAGAAAAGAAATGGTTTTGGCAAATGTTTCACTAGAAATATTGGCATGGAATTGATTTTTGTTTATAGTGATTAACATAATATATTGCCAGCAAAACATAAAAAAATCGATCTGAAATATTGTAGCGTGCTAGTCACTTTTGCTAAACAACTTTCCTGTTTCATGTAGAACAGGTCGATTTATAACGTTGACAAATCCATTAGTTCTACATGAATGTCAATGACAATCAACTGCTATAATTGAAAAAAAAAAATCTGTTGCGAATACGGTTATTATATATATATATATATATATATATTTATTTATTGTTTCTTAAACCATATGGTTGACAGTCACATCTAGACTAAGTCCATGAGCCCATGCGTTCTCAAGGAAGGGCAGCTTCTGTTGTGATGGAGCATCCATAGGTAGAAGTCTGACTTGGCTCATAGTCATTGAAGAAGGAGGGAAGTATCTTCCGAGAGGACTTTTAGGGGGAACTAACCCGCATTTGCGTATCGTCGGGGAGAAATAATTTAATTCATATATATGCTTGGAATTTTAATAGGCTTCTTAATTATTGTTAGTAAAATTTAAGATATAAGTTTCTAAAAATTCAAATTAAAGTAGGTACTCAAAAAAAAAAAAGATTTAAAATACTATTGATAAAAAGTAAGATAAAAAATAAACGCATTTAAAAGTTAAGTTTTAAATTCGATACAATTAGGGACTTCTTTGTTTACCAATAGCACTCAAGGGAATTATGCTGAACGGTGGGAGCCAATGGGTGAATCTGAAAGGTAAAATGTTAAAAGTGTCCTCACAAAAAAAAAGGCCGATCACAGAACCGTAATTCTTTTTATTTTTATAATTTTTATTTTGCTTTGGATTTTATACTTTTTATTTGGTTTTCAATTTTATAATTTTTGTTTGATTTTAGATTTTATAATTTTTATTTTTCTTTTTTATATTTTTTTTTATTTCTAATCCTTTTATTTTCCTTACAAAAAAAAAAGTTGGTAAAAAAAGCGTACAATAAAAACCTAACTTAATTACTAGTCATAAGGTCATGAGAAAATTTAAAGCACAACGTAGCAATAATAAATGCGAAAAGGAACAGAGTTCGGATTCAAACCCTCAACCTCGCGGTCAAAGATCCGAATCTTTACCTCTGCGTCAGTTCGTCTTAGAAACAGTGTGTACAACAAAGCTGCCAGCGCAGTGAACCTAAGCCTTAATGCTCACGAGCGGCGCATGTTACCACGAGTTGGACACGTTCGTCTTTAAAATTCCTTAGTGAATATTTATTATTAAATGAGTGACAATTTACTAATTTTTTTTATATAAATGAATCCTAAAATACTGTTGATTTCCCCACTGATTACATTTGGAATTTAAATTCCCTTTAACAACCAACAAATATTACTAATGATAATTAAAACATTTATAACAATATATTAGAATAATAATTTAAACGATATAAGTAACAAACATTATTACTGAGAATTAAAACATTTTTAATAATAAATTATAATATTAATTTAAATAATTAGCAAGAATTACTAGTGAGAATACTTTTTCTTTCTATTCATTGTAGTAGTAAATTACATATTTATCTTTTCTAGTTAGCTTTTTATTACAATACTTTATGCAAACAAATGAATTATATTTGTCATTTTTTTAATAAAAATGAAATAATAAAACAATAAAACATAAAACTTTTTATTTCTCTTAATTCTTATAATCTCCTGGTTGTTTTTTCTTTCCCAAATAATCTAATATCAGGTTTCATTCTCATAGGAAAATGAATGGAATCAATTATAATCTGATTGTTTTGTAGATGAGTAAATAGATTAAAAATAAACGATGCCACATAATAGGTTATAATCGAAAATGAAATACACCTGAGAGATATCAAAAAAGAAATGACAACATTCTGTTTAGTTTTATAAAAGCATAAAAGCAGAGAAAAATAAATATGAAAGGTATTAAAAATGATATATAGGATTAGAAGCAATTTTTATATCAGCAGAAATATATTTTAATGTACGCTGCCTATTTTAGAATTATAATGTATTTCAGTTACTGTAATTTAGAATTTCATTTATCTATATTGTGTTTGTCTTTATTTTATTATTTTATTTGAATATGCCTTTATTTTTATCTGACAGTATAGTTCATATCTTAAAATAATTTATTCATTGTGGTTTTTTTATACGTCTGTAATAAAAAAAAAATAATAAATATAGTAAAATCCAGAAAAGTAAAACGTAGAAATATAGAAAATATTCTTGTAATTTGTTTCTAAACATAGATAAAAGCTAAGATTAAACATAGATAGACATAGATTTCCTTTTTTATTAAAGGCTCACTGAAATATACTAAATTATAATATAATATAATAAAAAATTAATACTAAATTATTTTTTATCTATTTGTATAAGAATAAATTAACACAAAATAACCGTTTTTTGATGCATTGATTATTTTCGTTTTTTTCCTTGAAAATAATTACACTAAAATTATTAGCATCTACTATTAAAAGGATAAACCATTAATCTCTAGAGAATAACAATAATTAATATATTATTTATGTTTTTAAATTAGAAATTTATATTTAAATTGGTTAAAATTAATTCTCGTATATTATTGTGAATAAATAATAAATAATTATTATGAAAAATGCTCATTTATTAAACCTCTAAATATTATTTTAAAGGATATTCAGTGTTATAAAAATACGAAAAACAGAGAAAATGGTAAAATTAATTAGCATAATGTACAGTAAATAGAACACTAGAATGCTGTATAATATGAGTACAATAAAAATGCAAGCCAACGGCCATACCATGCTGAATATACCGGTTCTCGTTAGATCACCGAAGCCGAGCATCATTGGGCGCGGTCAGTATTTGGGTGGGTGACCACCTGGGAACAACGCGTGCCGTTGGCATTCACAAATTTGGGACCTGAATGGCAGAGTATCTAGCGCTCTGGCGCTCGGTACCAGAAGTTTCGGGTTCGAATCCCGGTGGTGCCATGGATGTTAATAGTGGTTCGGAATCCACTTTAAGCCGTAGGTCCCGGTTTCCTATGACTGTAAGAGAGTCACGGAGCCAAAATCAGACTTCTACCTACGGGTGCACCATCACAACAGAAGCTGCTTTCTTGCCCTTCAATCATGAGTACGTATGGGCTCGTGGGCTTGGCCAGCCAAGTGGGATAAGAAACAACAACATAAAAATGCAGGAGGTATCAGGTTAGAATCTGTTCACACCGTCTATTGTTGGTACAGTTTTCAGAAATGAGACTCATTGGTGATTTTGCAGAGTGCATAAAGCGCCTCTCACAGGTGGTCGGGTAGGTGTTTTCTGGATTTTCTCCCATACAATTCTCAAATATGTGATAGTTGCCTCTAACAGCTCTTTTGTAATGCAGTATTTCGCCTTTTACCATTCTCATATGTGGGATGTCTGTGACATATATTTAAGAAACGATGTAAAAAAAAATAAGTATGTAATTGATACATTGCTCGTACTGACAATCTGGTGGGAGTTTTCCAATTTATCCCATACTATTCGCAAATATGTGATAAGTTGCCTCTAATAAATCTTGACTCAGAAATTGAATAATAAAAACCGATATAAAAATAAGTATGTGATTAATACATATTACTCATTATGTATGTGATTATACATATTAGTGGAGTTTTTCAGATTTTCTCCCATGTAATTAGCAAAAATGGATGCAGTTATCTCTAACAGTCCTTCCGGTAAGTATTTCTCTACCGTGTGTGAGATGTCTGGGGCATATATTTAAGAACCGATGTAAAAAATAAGTATGGGGTTGATACATTGCTCGTACAGACAGTCTAGTGGGAATTTTCCTATTTTCTCCCATACAATTGACAAATATGGGATACAGTTGCTTCTAACAGTCTTTTTGGAAAATATCATTTCACCTTTCGTCATTCTGGTGTGTGGGATATCTGGGGCTTATATCTATGAGGTTGAAGTAAACAATACGTATGTGGTTAATTCATTACTCGTATCACTAGTCTGGAGAGGCTTTTCCGAGTTTTCTGCCACACAAATGCCACATATTTGAGAATTATTTCTCAAATATGTGGCAGTTGTCCCTGGAATTTGGAAGAAGTAATTGTTGTCGAATATTTTTCAACCTTTAATTCGGTTACTATAAATTAGAAAACCTGATTTAAATTCCCAAACTTTTTAAGCAGACTGGTTGCTTATTTTTCTTTATATTATTTCCATCTTAATTTTTTAACACAAATTTCAATTAATTAAAAAAGGTTTCATTAATTCTATGATAGGAAAGAATATACATTTTATTCCCGTACTCGAAACAGAAAAGGAAAAATTATATTAAACATCCTGAATTTAAAAAAAATCAAGCTCAAACACTCACCGGAAGAAAGTCATCCAACTCTACTCCAAAAGACTTAGTTCTGGACGGATGAACCACATCCAGTTCACACTGACTCACATCAGGCAAACACATGGGTTGCGAATGCACCACTGGTTCACACTGCAACACTGGCAGGGAATTCTGTTCTGTTAAGTCCTGATTGCTGTTGTACATCTTGTCATTTTCGTAGTTGTAAGGATGGGTCACAGCCATGGGCAAGGCCAGCATTGTAGGCCTCCCATGGATGTTGGTCAGCTTGTAGGTGCAGTTGAAAGGGTTCTGGCAGCTGGCGGCTTCAGGTTGGACGAGCAGGGCATCATCCAGAGGTGGCAGGAACGTCGACAGGTCAACGCCGAGGACTCGGGTTTTGGAAAGATCAATGTCTGCACTGAGGATGGAATCTATGGTGAACAGAAGTCCCAATGAAATTATTTTGAAAACTGTCTGAGTTTATACATTAAAGAGGCAAAAAAAAACTTATCTAAAGTGAAATTAGTCAATCAAAATCTTTAAAACAGGAGTAGTTAACCATTTTTTACCTACCGTACAATTTTGTATCTCTGTTAGTAAGATTTTCTGGCCACCCACATTTTCCGCAGTTGCGGTGATTTATAAAGTAGGGAAGAGGCCCTAATGGCCGAGTGGCTAGCACTCTAGCTCTCAGTACCTCGGGTTTCATGTTCAGTTAACGGCTATGCCATGGATGTTTGTAGTGGTTTGGAATCCACTTTAAACCATAGGTCCCGGTCTAATAAGATCGTAGAACGTTGGGGGGCAGTGTGACTCGCATCGTAGCCTATGTTCAAGCTGCACGTGCCCCCTGTGTAGTGCTAACCTAGTAACAGCAGTGCAGCCTTTGCTTATGACATAATGATTAACTGTCTCTGTATTTCCAGCTGCATTAGAACAACAAAAACATAAAGTAGTGAAGTAACTTTACATTATAAAACTCATAAAACAGAGTTACAGCAAATTAAAGCAACTAATTATAATTTCTTACCAAATATTTTATGTCCAACTTTCAATAATCTTTGCAGAATAAATATTTATAAATCAACTTCAAGTATTTAAATCTATCTTTTATTTACACTTTGCCTGCATACAAGCATGAAATCTGATGAAGTTACCTTTAATTAATTAAATTATTAATGATATCCCTGGTCAATCCATCTGGTCAATTTTTTGTGAGGAACAAACAAAGGTCTTCTATTTTGTATATATTCAGACAGTTTCTTTGATTGTTATAACATTAACATAACGAAAAGTGGATTCCTCAAGATAGGAAGTAGGGAAAGGTAACACTAAATTGAATTTCATTTCCCACATATTTGTATAAGATAGGCATTTTTAAACAATACTTGAGAATTTCTCTATTTTAACATTTTAAAATAATCAATTACATTTTAAAAAAAGACAAGTGCTTGAGTAACCGACAAAATCCCTACCGCCCACCATGAAAGCTGGAACGCCCACTAGTGGGCTACTATTACTGTAAATACATAGAGCTAAAAAACATTTTATGAAGGACTGTACTATAGAAGATCTCGAAATTTGACTACCACTGCTGAACAAAATTGAATGTATTGAAGGTTGAACGATAAATGAATAAATTGTAGAACAGATTAGATAGAAGGATAGAATAGATAGATTGTGAAGAATAGATTTATGAATAGATTGAAAATAGACTACGCATTGCTGTAAATAGAGCTATACTATAGAAGAAAATTCAGAGTACGAAATTAGAAGCCATTTAAAGAAATTAGATAACATTTTAACATAATTTGCCAATTTTATCTTGAATTAGCGAAGAGATTTAATTAAAAAAAAGGATTTTTTAATGCGTATTAAAAAAAAAATATATCATTTAATCTATTTAATCTTGTAACATTACTAATAAGATAAAAATCATGTACCCAAAAAGCGTGATTTCTTGAGAATTTATTTTATAACAAGTAATATAAAAACAAATTTTTTAAAGTCAATTCCTTCTTTTTTTTTCCACTATATTGCAGAAAGTCCTTTATAAATAATTTTTCATTTTTTTAAGTTTATCTGGGGCCATCTATTGGTAGATATACGCAACTTAAATCTAAAAAAAACAAAAATTAATTAATTAAATTTATTAACTATAAAAAAATTAATTAATTAAGTGGATGAATAAAATTTATTTTATGAACGATTGAAAATTTGAACAAGATATATATAGGGAGAGTGTGAGTTAATAATAGTTAATTTAAAAATAGAGAGAAGTTAATTAAAACGTAAAATTCAAAGTAATATAAAATAAACTTTCTAACAATAAATTCTGCATCGCTAAAAACTATCTGCAATCAAAGTTGAATTATAAAAAAAAACGAAACAAATAAAAAAAATATAAACGAATATGACGAGATATATTTTCTTATACGTATTAAATAAATCTGCAATTAAAATCCTCTAACATACTAAATACAATAGTAATAGTTTAAAGACGTTTTAATTATATTAACGTTAAATAAAAACATCAAATCTTTTATACTTTTCAATTAAAATAAGCCATTTTTTCTTTTAAATTCACGCATTTATTTAATAAAGCATGCAGGCTAAAAGCTGCATTATTCATAATTACAAATTTGATAATTTTTTTCATTAACATTTTGAAAAAATTATTCCATTGAAATTACAAAGATTCGGCTAAAGTAGCGATTTGAAATTTTGCAAATTTAATATTTGTACAGGAGCAGATAGTTTAAATAGTGGAGATTTAATTAATTAACTGTTATTAAAGACTCCTTTGAACCTTATTAGGTCAACATAATAACACTTCAATCCATATGCTATTTAGAATATCTGCTTTATTCTCCATACGTTGTAACAGAATTAAATACATTATATTCTGAGAGGAACTTTAATGAATTTAAATCATTGAAACTATGTCTTGTCAAGTCTTGATTTAATTGACTAAATAATTTGGTTTGATATTAGAGAGTTTTTGCATACCGGACGTTAGTTACCGTAGGACCGTACGTTAGTTACCGTAGCGCATGCTCAGTTTCCTATGAGCATGCGCGCTTAGATTTAAAAATTGTTTATTTGTCTAGAAAAATTATAACGGACGTCCTACGGTAACTAACCAGTGGTTGGGGCCTGATGGTCGGTATAAACCTCTCTTCGAGTCCCGGTGGTAGCGTTTAGGTAAAATAATATGCATTTTAAGGTAACACCTGTAGTAAATGCCCCTTTTTAAAATAAATTTTAAAAATCAAATTTTTTTAATTAATACTAAAAGGTTAAAAAACTAAATTAGACATATTAGTTTATTTACTTAATATTTGAAATACACTTAGATTTAAAAATTGTTTATTTATCTAGTAAATAATTATACACGAAATAAAATGTTTTTCGTGATCTATACCAATGGTTGGAACCTGATGGCCGAGCGACTAACCCTCTGGTTTCGGGTTCGAGTCCCGGTGGTGCCATGGGTGTTTGTAGTGGTTCGGAAATCCCTTTTAAACAGCAGGTCCCGGTCTAATATGGCTGTTGGGCGTAGGGCTGGCAGCCCTACTCCATAAAAAGAAAACATCTCTCGTCTCGAAATCTGCCAGAAGGAAGAAGACAGCATTGGCCCAACATGGGGCTGATGCGCCACTGATAATGATGATGATATTAGTGGTATATTCAACCTGGTTCCTATCGCCCACCAGTGGGAGTTATAGCTTTCATAGTGGGCAGTAGGGGTTTTGTCAGTTACTGAAGCATTTTCTTTTTTTCAATTCCTTCTATTAGCTCACACTCTCTCTATATATCTATCTTGTTCAAATTTTCAATCGTTAATAAAATACATTTTTTATGCATCCACTCATGTTCAAATACATTTTTTTTAAACTTGTAGTGGATGACACTTGATGTTAATAGGCTTGACAGGCCGCTGAAACCATTAAGGGGGAACAATGGTAACCTAGATATTGAAAAGTTCTCCCATAAAGGAGACCAGTATCTAAAATAACAAACAAACTAAATGAAAATACTCGTACATGAAAATGTTTTTGTTCTAATGCACCTTTCAAACACTTAGACACTTGTCTTGTGTGCCTTAAGGCAAGTGTTGCACCGACGTTACTCACTTAGCACTACCCAGGAGGTGCGTGTAGTTTGAAGATAAGCCACGGACGCGGAGTAACAATGCCCCCGCAACGCTCTGCGATCATGTTAGACCGGGACCTACGGTTTAAAGTGGATTCCGAACCACTACACACATCCATGGCACCGCCGGGATTCGAACCCGAAACCTGTGGTACCGAGCGCCAGAGAGCTAGCCACTCGGCCATTCAGGCCCCTGTACATGAAAATGTGAGCAGCAGTTTCTCACCCTTTTATTTAATCCTTTTTGACAAGCAGCTTAAATTCCCGCATTATAACTCAATTTAACAAAGAGTATTTGGAAAATGCTTCAATAATATAAGTAAAATGATCACTACTTATTTCTTAATTTATTTACTTACTTTCTATATCGGACGGGTAATTTCCTAAGTAATCAACCTTCTCAATCACTCTGGACGGCTCATCGTCAAGGTCACCTTCATCGAAGGAGCTGAAAAGGATAATAAATGCATGAAATAACCTTTCAAAATAATGAATTTATTCAAAACAAGTAGACTTTTAAGGTACATCAAATTTCATGTTGATTTAATTTAAGTATAAATATGCATACAATAATTTCTTCTTGTTGATCGTTAATTTAACAAACACAGTCTTTTGCTAATGGAAAAGAAATGGTTATATAATTAGATAAAATATGAGTGTCTATGTAAAAGACTTGTCAAAATATCGATTACTGGATGTTACTAAGGCATTTAATAGGGTCTTTTTTACAAACTTTATACTTATCATTTTATGTTTTATTTAATAATTCTCTTTCCTTCTTACATCACTAAAAGATATTTTGTGGTACGTGTAAACAAACATCTCTTAATTATTAGACGCATTAGTGCAGGCTTACTTCAAGGATCTCTTAAGGGACCAATTTTACTTAACATTTTCATTTATGATATTCCAATATCAGCTATTAACTTGGATGCTGACGACACTGATATTGCAGTACAATCACCTAATATTAACTTTCTCACTAAAGCACTTCAGCAATATATCCACACTCTTGAAGCGTGGCTTATTAAGTGGAAATTTAAAATAAATGTTGGTAAAACTAAAGTTGTCTTTTGCACCGTAAAATATACTCATCCTCCTAATATAACTCATAATATAACTCCTAATATAACCTAACCTAATAATCGCTATAACCTCCTAACTCTTAATATAACTCATAATAACATCCTATTAACTGGGTTAATGAAGCTAAATATCTTGATGTTATTTTAGATAAAAGGCTAATATATAATTTACAAATAAAAAAAAAGTAAATTATACATCTGCTTTAGCATGCTAAACCCTAGCAACCCTATGGTGGGCAAAGGCCTTCTGCCTATTGGTAGATTTAGGGAAAGGAGATATTTACATTTTAGAAGGTAGAGTTGTTTGCCCAAAGCTGTGCAGTTATATTAGACCAGGACCTACTATTTGAAGTGGATACTCAACCATTACAAACGGTCATGGACTCGAACCTGAAACCTATGGTACAGAGCGCTAGTCACTCAGTCATCATCACTCCGCACAATTTAGGATAATTGGAGCTGGACCTACAGTTTAACGCGGATTCCGAACCACTAACAAACATCCATATCACCGTCAGGATTCGAACCTAAAGCCTGTGGCCAGAGCGTTAGCCAATTGTACATCAGACTGCTCACGATATGTGCCATCTAGGTGAGTTGTTTGTATTCTATATATATGGGACTCAAGGTCCACCGATGTTAAACAGTGTGGTCAGCCGATGTTAAACTCAAGGTCCACCAAGGTCCACCGATGAAATAAATGTTAACAACAAAACCTTGATCACGATCATCATCAATACTCTCCTCCTGTAGAAATCATTTAATCTATCCATACTATTGTAGCATTTCAGTTACAAAACCATGACAGGCAATATTAAAATTGATCAAGCAATTCATTTATTCAAATTTTTTTTTTTTTTTGTTCTAATGCAGCTGGCAAACACTTAGACATGAACGTCTTGGATGCCTTAAGGCACGAGCTGCACAGACGTACTCACTTTGCATGACCCAGGGGGCGCGTGTAACTTGAAGATAAGCCACGGACGCGGAGTAACAATGCCCCCCCCACAACGCTCGACGATCCTATTGGGACCGGGACCTACGGTTAAAAAGGGGATTCCGAACCACTACACGCATCCATGGCACCGCCGGGACTCGAACCCGAAACCTGTGGTACCGAGCGCCAGAGCGTTAGCCACTGGGCCATTCAGGGCCCATTTATTCAAAGCTGTTCTCGCCTTTTATAGTTCATTTTCTATTTACAAAATGTATCCGGTGTAAATAAACATAAATTCTTATAATTGAGAAGGAAAATTCCCATTTACTCGCATTTATGGTCAGAAGATCATAATGCATCAGACTACGAAGTTGTTCGTTATTTGAATGGGATCTCTATTCGAAGCCAGAGTATCCAATAACTGAGCCGAATGGGTATAGAAATCGAATCTATGCTGCTTTTATAAGCCAACAGCTTGGGTCATTAGCATTATGAATGTGTCACAGGCCATCAGCTAAAGTGGCTGGAGGGAGTGAGGGCCATTAATATCTGAGCGGTTATCACTCAATGTGGCCGCGTGTTGGCGTGAAACTGTATGTCAGTTTTCAAAACAATTTGCCCCCATGCTTTGCAAAGTATGAAGTATCTTAGGCTAAACGGCTTCATTAATATTTATGCGGCTTATTTTATGGGTTTTCACTTAATTAAGCTTATGTTATTATTAAATGAAAAATTAGCTTATTATTTTCAAATGACGGGGTACTTTGCATATTGCAAGGATGGGGTCTGAATTTCAGAGTGTATTGCGCTCTGACGCTTGGTACCACAGGTTTAAGGTTCGAATCCCAGCGGTGCCATGCATGTTTGTAATGGTTCGGAATCCACTTTAAGCCGTAGGTCTCGGTCTTATATGACCATAGAACGTCACAGAGAGCAATCAGACTTCTCGCCCACATCATTCCTAAACAGTAAAGGGGCAACTCGGCTCTAGGGCAAAATGATGTTGTGTGGTGTAGTAGTAATATATCGCAAGGATAGGCTCACTAGGAACGTAGATATGCAGCATTATCAAAGGGTAATAGTAGTAACGGTCATATAGTTGTAATAAAATAGATCCCGCATAGGGGTTGGCAATTTGAACTATACTATTGCATGACATAATGATAGGATAATTGAACAACAACTTGATACTAGTTAATTTTATTTGTTTGGGTCTCGTTTCTTTATTTATTTGTACTACTTCGCCCCAAAAGTAAGACCAATTATGATTTTTTTCAAAACTCTTTATTTATTATTCCAAATTTATTTCATCTCCTTCAACGTAATCCCCTCCGGACACAATGCACTTATGTCAACGTTTTTTCCAATCCTCAATGCATGCTAAAAAGTCATTGGCCGGGATGGCCTTCAAAGCGCGCGCTGATTCACGTGGAGTCTCTTCAATCGACTCAAAACGGTGTCCCCGGAGTGGTCTTCTCAGTTTAGAGAATAGCCAGAAATCGCACGGTGCTAAATCAGGTGAATACGGTGGCTGTGGAACTATATGAGTTTAATTTTTGCTTCACGAGGAATCAATGCAGTGTGAGTTGGCGTATTATCGTGATGCAAAAACCAAGAGTTGTCTTCCCATAAATGTGGCCTTTTTTTGCGAATAGCTTCACGCAAACGACGTATAACACTCAAATAATATTCCTTGTTGATAGTTTGGCCCGGCGGAAGGAATTCATAATGCCCCACACCACGGTAATCAAAGAAAGCGGTCAACATGACCTAAATTTTTGAGAGAGTTTGGCGTGCTCTTTTCGGTCTTGCTTCACCTTTGTCACGATATTCCCTCGATTGATCGGTTGTCCCCGGGTCGTAAGCATAAATCCAAGTCTCATCCTCAGTTATGATGCATTTCAACTTGTCCTGATAGTCACAAAGCATTGTTTCACACACTTCAACACTACGATGTTTTTCCAAAAAATTCAGTGTTTTCGGTACCGATGGAGATTTGACACGTTTCAGGCCTGAAACATCTTTTAAAATGAAACTGACTAATCCTTTTGAAATTCTAACATCATCAGCAAAGTCTTTAATTATAAATAGACGGTTTGCAAGCACCAAATCTTTAATTTTTGGACGGGAGTTTCGTTGGGTGAGGTTGAAGGTGGACCAGAGCACTCTTCGTCTTCAACGCGTTCTAGGCCATCTTTGAACTGTTTATACCACTTCTAAATATTTCTTATCGATATAAACTCAAGAGCCAAAACATTATGACCACCTGTCAATAACGAGTTGGCCCACCTTTAGAGCGCAACATAGCTTCAACCCGCCTTGGCATGGATTAACACCACCACTTAATACCAGTTAAATACCACTTCCACCTGATCACGTGCCTTCCACGTCATCCAGGCGAGTTCATTGCAAAATGGAGGGGTGTCATAATGTTTTGGCTCTTGAGTGTAGTTTGCTCACCGAATGCCTTATGCAACATTCTATACGTTTCCGCACACGATTTTTTTGTTCTAATGCAGCTGGCAAACACTTAGACAGCTTGGTCTTGGATGCCTTAAGGCAAGCGCTGCACAGACGTTAATCACTTTACATTACCCAGGGGGCGCGTGTCACTTGAAGATAAGCCACGGACGCGGAGTAACAATGCCCCCGCAACGCTCTACGATCCTATTAGGACCGGGACCTACGGCTTAACGTGGATTCCGAACCACTACAAACATTAATGGCACCGCCGAGACTCGAACCCGAAACCTGTGGTACCGAGCGCCAGACTGCCAGCCACTCGGGCATTCAGGCCACACGAATATTCATTCCGCAAACAAAATTGAATGCAAGTTCTTTGCTCAATGAATTCAAGCATTTCAAAAATCGCCGAAATCACTTTTAGCGTCTCAGAAAGCCAAGCGTAACTCAAACACTAATGAATATTTTGACGTCAAATTTCACACAGATGCCAAGGACAGTGCCAAAAACCAAAAAAAGAAAAACAAATTGAAATTCCATAGGCCAGGGAAATTTAAATTGAAAATTGATTTTACTTTTTGGGCACATTATAGTACTCTGCATATCGCAAGGTTTAGACACCCTAGGATGGTAGATATTGTAGTATTACAGTTATGATGTAGTAGATGATAGTTATTGAGTTTTCTTTGAAAGTTGTACAAGTCCATTTTTGGCAAAAAGTTAGTTGTAACCCTAAATGCAATTTGCTGTGAATCTTTTACCTATAAACAGTTCCGAAAAGATCATTCAAAATGTTCCTCATTTTGTCACTATAAATTTACTTAGTAGTGGAGTTACAAACGTAATGACTAGCGCTTGGCGCTCGAAAATAGTGCAAGTCCAGTTTCGGCGGTGACATGGATGCTTGTAGTGATTTTGCATACCGTATTTTGGACGTCCGTTAGGTTTTTTCTCCCTAGCGCGATGCTCAGAGGAACATTATTACAGATACGCATGCGCAATTTCTTCAAGCATGCGCGCTGGGTCATGCAAAGTGAGTAACGTCTGTGTTAAAAAATTTGCCTTATATATAAATTTTATATACCAAGAACGCTGTTAATAGCATAACGAGTTCGTTGCTTCACTGCTAAAAATTGTTTGCTTCTCAATCATCGCCAGCGACCTGGTAATTACTTTGAAAATGGTGCAAGTCCACTTTCAGCTAAAACATAATATTTAGTTCAAAAATTATACTACAGTATTTCTCTTCAGTTTTATATACGCTGTTAATAACATAACGATGTTCTTTGCTTCACTGGTATTGTGTTGTTTGCTTCTCAATCATCGTCAGAGGAGGACTGGAGTTAAAAAAGCTATTAGTAGTGCGTTCTGTTTCTTCACCCTATACAATGCTGTATAAAACTTCATTGGATGAATGCGCTCAGTTGAAAACATTAGGTTTATCCAGACGAGAAAGTCCACGAAAATTTGAAAATAGAATACTAGCACATTTATATTATGATATCCGAAACATATAACGGGAGCCTGAATGGACGAGTGGCGAGCGCTCTGGCACTCGATACCACAGGCTTCGGGTTCGAGTCCTGGCGGTGCTATGGGTGTTTGTAGTGGTTCAGAATCCACTTTAAACTGTAGGTCCCGGTCTAACATGACTGTAGAGTGTTGGGCGTAGGGCTGACAACCCTACCCCGTAAAAAGGAGACATCTCATGTTTCTAAATCTGTCAATGGGCAGACGACCTTGACCACCATGGGGCTGTTGCGCCAATCATGATGAAACATTTAACGATAGGATGGATCTATTACCTTATATTCCTGCAATACATCCCCAATATTTACAAAAACTTTATAAATATAATAATTAGATAAGGCACCTATCAATATAAAGTTATAATTAAAGTAACTGGGCCTGATGGCCAAATAACAAGTGCTCTGGCGGGTTTTGAGTCCCATGAATGTTTGTAGTGGTTCGGAAAACACTTTAAACTCTGGGTCCCGGTCTAATATGACTGTTGGTCGTAGAGATAACAATCTCATCCCATAGAAAAAAAACATCTCTTGTCTCGTAATTTGCTAGTAGCAGGCGGCCTTGGTCTACAATGGGGCGTTTGCGTCAATGAAGAAGAATTGAAATAATTATAATGGCCTTCCTGAAGAAATATTGAAATAAAGCCTTTCTATTTATTTATTTTTTTTGAAAATCTAAAAAAAAAAAAAAAAAAAAAAGTTATTCAAAAATTGGTTTGATTCAATTGAAATCCATTTCATAAATGTATGATTTTCATATTTTGTTGACTTTGAAAGTGGTGTAAGTCCCTTTCAGGTCTTTAAAAGTATACATTTCTTTTGTTGTTGTTGTTGTTGTTTCTTATCCCACTTGGCTGGCCAAGCCCACGAGCCCATATGGACCCATGATTGAAGGGGAAGGAAGCAGCTTCTGTTGTGATGGAGCACCCGTAGGTAGAAGCCTGACTTTTGCTCCGTGACGCTCTTACAGTCATAGAAGACCGGGACCTACGGCTTAAAGTGGATTCCGAACCACTACAAACATCCATGGCACCGCCGGGATTCGAACCCGAAACCTGTGGCACCGAGCGCCAGAGCGCTAGACACTCGGCCATTCAGGTCCCAATTTTGCCAACGGCACGCAGTGTTCCCAGGTGGTCACCCACCCAAGTACTGACCGCGCCCAATGATGCTTAACTTCGGTGATCTAACGAGAACCAGTATATTCAGCATGGTACGGCCGTTGGCACATTTCTTTTAACTAATAATTAAAAAACGATATCATTAAAAACTTAAATCAATTTAATATTTAAAAAACATAAAATAAGCATATTAACATATAGCAATATCTTTCCAAACAGTTCGAATACAAACCTTTACATATCTCCATACAATATAGATGGACTTCACCACTTTCAAAGAAAACATCTCGCATTAGAATACATAATTTGTAAAATGCAAATTTATAATGGGATGCTCTCATGTTGCTACCATGAAAACAAATTAACTTGTTTGAATATTTATGACCTTTTTTATATATTTATTTATCATCCATACTTTCATAAATAATTATAATAAGATAAAATATAGTGTTGTTGATGAAATTCATCTGAAATATTCACTATAAGCTGCGATTTCAAGTAAAATAATCTGACATTTTAACTTGACGTAAAATATAAAATTAAAAATAGAAAAAATGCAAATTTTGCTGCAAAACACGTATAAAATACTTAACAATATTATTTTTTGTATGGTGTTTTATCTGTTGCATTCAAAGAAAATGAGAGTTATACATAAAATATTAGAAAAGAATGAATTTCTCAGAAACATTTTTCCCGTAGAATGATAAATAAAATATTCAGTTATATTACTTTTTTTTGGAATGTTTTATTTTATTTTACATAGCATATTTCATTCTGTAAGCAAAATATTCGTTTCTTATACATATTTATCTTGATTTAAATAAATGTATGAGTTGAAAAAAATCCAAATTCAGATATTTTTCGGAATTTACAGAATCGCTTCATAGCATGGTTGCCTTGTTAAGTAGGGAGAAAACGCAGCGCCATCTGTCGTACGAAAATGACGCGAGATGTTGATATTAAAATTAGGTTCTTTCGAATTAAGTTACGTTTATATTACTACTCTAAGATTAGGGCTTGCATGACCGAGTGTCTACCGCTGGGGGACATAGGTTTCGGGTTCAATTCCCGGTGGTGCCATGGATGTTTGTAGTGATTCAGAATCCACTTTAAGCCGTAGGTCCCGGTCTCATATGACTGTAAGAGTGTCACGGAGCCCCCTTTCCCTTCAACTATGAGTCCATACGGGTTCGCATCTGTCTAGATGTCTACCAAATGCAATAGTTTGGTTTGTCGCTCTGCGGTCATCTTGTGCACAGGAGGGCTAAGCAGAACAGGTCCTACAGTTAAACGTGGATTTCGAATCACTAACAGAAATTCATGCCACCGGAAGGATCCAAACCTGAATCCTGTGGTACTAATATTGTCTTGACAAAGTAATCAACAAGCTACAAATTTTGATAAAACATGAACGGAAAGCTAAGAAACGAGAAGCATAACTTATGTCTTTATTAATTTTCATCATCATCATAATTAGCGCAACAGCCCCATGGTCAGCCAAAACCGTCTGCCTACTGACAAAGTTCGAGAGAGGAAATGTTTTTGGTTTTACGGGGTAGGGTTGTCAGCCTTACACCCAACATTGCCATTAGACCCTAGCAATCGAGTGTCGGTACCACACCAATCCACTTTAACCGGTAGGTCTCGATCTTATATGACCGTAGAGCGTCACAAAGCCCAATAAGATTTCTCAGCCACATCATTCCCTAACTGTAAAGGGGCAAATCAGCTCTAGGAACAGTGATGTGTTGTGCGGTAGTGGTATTAGACGGGGACCTACGGGTTAAAGGGGATTCCGAACCACTATAAACATCCATGGCACGCCGGGGCTCTAACCCAAAACCTGTAGCCGGAGCGTTAGAGCGCTAGTCACTCAGCCATCAGGCCCTGCAAACTTTACTTATTAACATTAAATATTTAATGTGTTCCTAATAATTTTCATTTCGAATTAGTAATAAAATTATTTGGTTAATCATTTTTGTTAAACGGTACAGAATAAAGATTCAGTGGTTAAGATTCAATGGTAAAGATACGGTGGTACAGATCGGATGGTACAGGATAAGGCTTCACTTTCCACTGACTGTGAGTATTGCAGGTATTGCTTAATAAAATGAGACAATTCGATGTCGAGCATATTAAAATATTTAAACCCATTTACTCGTGTCTGATTTGCAAGTTAGAAGTTGTAATATTTTGTGGCATTTACACATAAATTTATTGTAAATCAAAGGGATGCTCACATATACAATTATTAAAAATAAATTAATTAATCATAAATTTTCATTTAGCGAAAACAGGCTTAAAATTATATTGCTTAAAATTTTTTTTTAATGAGTTTTTGTATCGTATGGGCCCCATATCTATATTTCTATCTATCTAATTATATATATATATATATATATATTGCTGTAGTACGTAGAACATTAGGTGTAGTGTCAGAGAGTTGGTTAGTTTAATACATTTTTAATTGCATTTTCATACGAACAGAAATTAATTTATAATAAATTCATACTTTTCATATGAATTCGCAGAAATTGAAAAATAATTTTAAATGAAAAATAATTCATAGCACCGCTGGTAGTGGAGTCTGAAACCTGTGGCCACGAGAGCCAGAGTTTACTTTAAAACCTTATAATTAAAAAATTGTAATGCTAAACCATTATAATGTTAAAACATTAAAATTAAAAAGAAAACTACACGTATTTTTAAAACTAAAATGCGGCAAATTTTTTAAATGAGTTTACAGAAATTAATCAAGGCAAGTATTTCCATTAGATGTTGGTAATTTTTAAATTATATTGAAACCGGATATATGCTAATTAGAATACCATTAATTAATTAGGTACAGTGGGTAATTAACGAGTAAAAAATATTATCAAAAGTCGTAGAAATTTTTAATATTTTAATTTTAATGCTACATATTTTTTCCCGTTTGCAAGTAAAATTGTCGTCAAAAATGGCAAGTTACCTGGAAGTTGAAACCATTTATTTTCACCTCCTTCAAAAATGTATTTTTTTTGGGGAGTTTGGGGGGGGAATGTTCTAATGATTCATTAACCAGCATTCATTTGAGATCATTAACAAATTTAAATAAGCCCAAGGATATTTAACCTTGCTGGTATTTCAAACAGAAAAAATACGAGTTTCCACTAAAACTACTTTCTACAAACCATCAATCTTTTTTTTCCATCTTTGCTTAAGTGCCTACGCTTCAGAAAATGTGCATTTTGTTATTAAGGGAGCGAAGAAAGTATAATTGCAACGTTGGTGGATATATATGTCTATGATTAAATATTTACGTTGCGCATCGATAATTTTTCACAAGAAAACGTGAAGGTTTCATCAAATCTCCGACAAAAAATTTCTGTTGGTATGTTTACCAATCGTGTAATGATTACGCGAACCACAAAAAAAATTCTTTGACGCTTATTCAGTTTTGTAACGTCTCTGCTATACTAGACCTATAACGGCTTCAAGAAGAGGTCCACTTTCAAGTTCAGGGGAACACTTTAAGTTTTATTTGCGTACATTATATATACAGACCTCTACTTACAAAAAAAGGAAATTAAAGATAATTTGATTCAGAAGTTTTTTTTTTCAATTCCAAGTATTAGTTCACACTCTCCCTATATATATCTTGTTCAAATTTTCAATCGTTCATAAAATTCTTTTTATTGGTCCACTCAAGTTCAAATACATTTTTTTTAACTTGTAGTGGATGACAGTGGATGTTAATACAGTTTTTTCCAATATTAATTTAGTAATTAAATTAAATTAATTCATTTTAGTTTTTTTTTTAGATTTAAGTTGCATGTATTACTAATAGATGGTAGAGGACAGCATATAGTGCAAAAAAAAGTGGCAATTGACTTAAAAATTTTTTTAATATTACTTGTTTTTAATTACGTCGTGGACTGGGTTCGTATTGACCATTTCCCTGTGAGCAGTCCAATACAAAGTCTTTAAAAAGACATGGTGTGGGCTGCACCGACGAACGCTGTTACTCTTTTTACTCAGAGGCCACGTGTAGCTTGAAGATATGCTATGGACGCTGGTAACACTGCCCCCACAACGCTCTCCGACCCTATTAGACCAGGGTCTATGGTTTGAAAGGAATTCTGAAACCTACAAACAGCCATGGCACCACCGGGACTCGAACCCGAAACCTGCACCACCGAGCGCTAGTCACTCGGCCATGGGGCTCCACATCTATCTATCTATCCAATTATATACATATATATATATATATATATATATATATTGCTGTAGTGCATACAACATTGGCTGCAGTGTCACAGAATTTGTTGGTTAGTTTAATACATTTTCAATTGCACGAACAGAAATTAACTTATAATGAATTTATACTTTTCATATAAATTCACAGAAATTGTAAAATAATTTTAATTGAAAAATAATCCATAACACCGCCTAGACTGGAACCTGATACCTGTGGCACCGAGTGCCAGAGCTTAGGAATTCTAATTTATTTCAATAATTAATTACTTTGAAGAACCAAGTTAAAACATTTTAATCAAAAAAGAAACTATACATGTTTTTCAAACTAAAATGCAGCAAATTTTTAAATGAGTTTACAGAAATTAATCAAGGCATATTTCCATTAGATGTTGATAATTTTCAAAACCCATTTAAACCGGATATATTCTAATTAGAATTCCATTAATTAATTAGGTACAGTGGAGAATTATTTTTAATATTTAAATTTTAGCACTAAATATTTTTTTTTGTTCTCATATTTCCCGTTTGCAAGTAAAATTGTCGTTAAAAATGACAAGTTACCTGGAAGTTAAAACCATTTATTTTCGTCTTCAAAAATGTATTATTTTTTGGGGTATCTTCTAATGATCCGTTAACCAGCATTCATTTGAGATCATTAACAAATTTAAACAAGCCCAAGGATATTTAACCTCGCTGGTATTTCAAACAGAAAAAAATTGGAGTTTCCACTAAAACTACTTTCTGGAAACCATCAATCTTTTTTTTCCATCTTTGCTTAAGTGCCTACGCTTCAGAAAATGTGTGCTTTGTTATTAAACGAGCGAAGAAAGTATAATTGCAACGTTGGTGGATATATATGTCTATGATTAAATGTTTACGTTTCGCATCAATAATTTTTCACAAGAAAACGTGAAAGTTTTTCATCAAATCTCCAACAAAAAAAATTCTGTTGGTTTATTTACCAATTGTGTAATGGTTACGCGAACCACAAAAAAGAATTATTTGACGCTTGTTCACTACGATAGTTAATTTATAACGCATCACTTAATAAGTCTCGCGTCTAGCTGTGAAAAACATTTTTTTTTAAATTCGACTTTATTCATCAACATACTCTCATTCAATATTGGCGGCCTGGTGGCGAAGTGGTTAGCGCTCTGGCCTTTAGTGTCACAGTTCCAATCCTGGCGGTGGCATGAATGTTTGTGAGTGATTTGGAATCCACTTTAAACTGTATGTCCCGGTCTTTTTAGCCCTCGTGGGTACAAGATGGCCCTAAAGTGACAAACCAAACCAAACCAAACCTTCAAGAGTGATGCATTCATTCCAGTGGTCCTCTAACTTTTCGATGCCTTTTCTGTTGAACGATTTGTCCTTGCTCTCAAAACAGGCCTCAGTTTCGGCAAACACTTCTTCATTTCAGCCAAATTTCTTTCCCTGGAGTATCTTTTTTATGTCTGCAAAAAGCCAGTAGTCCCTGAGGACTAGACTTGGAGAGTATACGCGGGGTGGGGAAGCAATTCGAAGTGTAATTCATTTAATTTAACCATAGTTTTCATTGACTTGTGACACGGGACATTTGTCTTTGTGAAGCAACACTTTTTTTCTTCTTAATTTCTACACTCAGTGACTCCATAATGACATACAATATTAGCTATTGATAGTTGTATCTTTCTCAAGATAGGCGATGAACAAAATATCATGCATGTCCCAAAATACGGATGCCATAATCTTGCCAGCTGAATTTGAATTTTTGGTCGCTTTGACGACTTTCATCAGCTGCTGTCCATTCAGCTGACTATCATTTTTATTCCGGTGCGTAGTAGAGAATCCATGTTTCATCCGCTATCACATACAGAAGCAGGAAATCCTTTTTACCTCGCTTGAACAACTACACAGTCCAGTCACCTTAATGTGACCACCACCTACTTTCGACGTCAACGTGAAATAACCCATCACAAAAGGCAGGTGGCAGCACATTGCAGTGGAGTGTAATATAAAGAATTCCACTTAATACCACTTAATACCGCATTCCACACTCCACTTAAAGCCAGAATGTGCAAGAGTGTATATTCTGGCTTTAGACAGGTGGTCACGTTAATGTGACTGGACTGTGTATAAACAGCGCTCTGAATCATCAACGCGTTGTTGTTTTCGGTCCTGTGGGAGCAAACGCGTCACCCACTTCGAAAGCAACTTAAGCATATTCAAATTTTCGTGTAAAATTGTAAACACACTACAATCTGATATCTTTAAGGTGTCGGCTATCTCACGCAACTTCACTTTAAGGTCTTTCAAAATTGTTTTGGGAACAACTGCCGATTTATGCCGACCAGAATTCTAGGCGGTGTTTGTATCATCGGCGCTTGTACGACCACGTTTAAATTCAGAATACCAGTCAATAATAGTTGATTTCTCTGGTGCAGAATCTCCATAACACTTATCAAGCCACTGCTTAGCTTCAAGAGTATTTTGCCTCATCAAAAGAAAAAATGTTTAATCAGTTCACGAAATTCTTTTTTATCCATTGTTTTGAAAGTTAGAAAACTGGGGTTAATAAAACCAATGCAACTTGTAAACTAATTATAAGAATGTCATGAAATTTAGACATGTATCGTTTGATGGATGCTACTATCCAGAAATCATATAGGTCTGTCAACAGTGTTGTCATATAAATTCATCATTGTATTTTTTTTAAATATAGTTTATTTTATACATTGAAAGGCCAATTGAATACTTACAGAGATTTTATCTTTTATCTTCACAAGTTATTATTTCTTACTGAGATTTTGTTCTGTCACTTAAGGACTTTTAATTAAACAAATCATATTAAAATTGATTGATACAGTTCAATATAAAACTTAGTTGTTTTATAAGTGGGGTTAGAATAAAGCAGAAGATTTTACCTTCCGGGTGTTCGCACCAATGATGACTGCTGCAACCACGACTCCACAGACTGAACTTTTCGTAAATCCATGATATATACAGAAACGTTTGTTAGATTAAAAGCTCCAATGACCTGAAATAAACAGTATAAAAATTTCAATCTGCTTTCTTCAGTTTTCTTAGAAGAATAGATCAAGACAAAAAGAAAAATTGATTTTTTATTCAATCACATAAACATCTCATTTATGAATGATTCATAAGTGCAATTTTAAGATTTTATTACACATTTTTTATTATTTACTTAGTTTAATTAATATTTATTTATTTAATTGTTAAATTGCCAGAAGGCTACTGGAATTTTCCCTTTTTTATAATTTTTTAAAAAAATTTTATAACATAGAAAGCTCTACTTTTTCTATAATTCCTTAACTCCCTATTCTATATAGTCGAAAAAATTGTTTTAGTACACAAATTAAAATTTTGTGAACATAACTAAATTGTATGTATGAACTTAGAAAGAAATTAGAGTTATTCTTTTCACCATTCAATATGTATGTTTATAAATCATTCATAACTAAATATTTTTATTACGAATTTTATTGTTTATTTAATTTAATTAATATTTTTTATCTATTTGTTAAATTGCAGAAGACTACTGAAAATTCCCATTTATTTTTAACTTTATAGCATAGGAAAATAGACTTATTCTATAATTAGTTAGTTTATTCACTTTTTCATGTCCTCAAACAGTTTTTCGTTTTCTTGACCACTTTCAACATTTCTTATTGAAATATTATTTTTCAATTTCTTACACGAGCTATTCTGTTTGATTTATTTAAACTTCTTTCGCCATTTTTTATACTTAATATTTTAAATTTCTTTCACGAGCTTTTTAAGACATAATATTTAATTAATTTTTTTTCACGAGCTAATAATTATACAATTAAACAACTAAATAATGTATAATTGTTCTAAAAGATCGTCTGATGAAAGCAAAGAGAATTTTATTCTAAAGTAAAAATTAAATTTTCAAGAGAAGAAAATTTAATATATATATATATATATATATTTATTTAAGATTGCTGTTATGTGTTTTATGTTAAATTTTAAATTTTATGTGTAACCTGTAAATCTCCCAGCCGATTATTTACTTGTTTTGAAAAAGTAAGTTATCTGTTTCTATTTTCATTATTTAAATTGTTATAGTATATTAACAATATAGTTATTATACTATAACATATACATTAGTTATTATACATTAACAATATAGTTATAGTTATTTAAAGGTTTAAAACACAGCAAAAAATTTCGAATATCACAGTAAATCTTTGCCAATGATGGATTTGCATAACACGATTTTTGCTCATGAGCGTTATCTTATCTCCAGTAATTTGCTCCAAATCCTAAATTTCATTTCTATACGGTTCTATGTAGACTGTTCAACAGCGTTGTCATAGCAACATACTCTTTACAAAAGGATTGTGAACATTTTAAAAGGATTTACATAAATTGAAATTGAAGCCACAGAATTGCAAAAGGAACTGGTGGCGAAAGATTTTCTGATATGACAGATGCAGAAGCCAATAAGTTATAGAGAACTAGCACATAGAAACCGTTCCAGGGCTTCAGAAAATAAAACTTATCAACTCTTTTATATCAAAGAGATAAGTCAACTTATAAAGTCGGTAAGTTATTAGTGATTCTTAACTCTTTTTTTGTTCCATGGACCTCTTTTGCAAGTAAAATGAAGGTATAAATACTCTTTCTAACAATTATATATTTAACATAAAATTTAAATAATTCATTTATAATAAGAACAATTAAGAAACCTGATTGAGTAAAACTTCTTCAGCTTTTTCTAAGAAACATTAAATAATATTTAAATCATTATAAATCACATATCAATTCAAGTTATATTACGAATCGCTTAAAAAGGTAAATATTAACTAATGCCGTTTAATGCAAATTAAATAATGTTGGTTAATTCGCATGAAATTGTTAGAAAATAAGCGATTATTTCTATGGCTTATTACTGTAACAATTAATGATATTATAATATAGATTTTAAATTCCCATAACACATGACAGATTTAATTAAAGAATAACGCTAATTAAATTATTAAAATATAAATACTGGTTTTTTTTCCAACCAAGCTCACGTACCTCTTTCGTCAAGCTTACATATTCTGGTCTATTGAGTATTTTTCTTTTCTTATGCGGAATTGCAAATTTAACAATAGAAACCAGGGTGAAATTCAACGGACAAAAATACTTTTTTACAACTTGATTGAACAATCTCATAAATACTTCCTTTCTTTCCCATACTATATTTCCCCCCACCTAAACTCATCGTTATGATTATCAAATTTCGATCATCAAATGGAGAATTCCTTGAATTAAACCGGTAACCAAAAAATTGATATACTTTGTATTGCAAAAATAACACCTTTTTTTTTTGGCTTACAGGAATCTAGGATTAAACTTTAGCATTTTTATTGGTAAAATGTCAATGCACATTTTTTAAATTTATTAAACTATATTTTAGATGTTTGCAATTTAGCGGTTAATGTGTTTTATTTATTTATTTGTACCCTATGAACAATACAACAGTATTGTTTATTGAGTATTTTTCTTTTCTTAGGCGGCATTGCAAATTTAACAATAGAAACCAACTTGAAGTTCGACGAACAAAAATCCTTTTCTAGAATCTGAGCGAACAATCTAATAAATACTTTCTTTTCCATACGATATCTAACTTTACAAAAGACACCTTTATGGCTATCCAATTTCGAACATCCCATGTAGAATTCCTTGAATTGAACTACAGTAACCTAAAAATTTGATATACTTCAAATTGCAACATTGGCGACTTTTTTTTGGGCGCCCCCCCCGTCCCCAAATACAGGTTCATGAATGCAGGTTTAAACCTGGACATTTTTATTAGTAATAAGGAATGAATTTTTAATTTTTTAAACATTATTTTAGATGTTTGCAATTTAGCGGTTAATATGTTTTATTTATTTTTTTTATTTTAGGTCAGCCTATCTATGAATAGTACAATGGGATAAAAGAAAACGTCCAAAGCATAACCACCAAATATCAAAAATTAACCTTAAAAGACTCTGAATTAAGCTATTTAATTCTTGCAATGTGGGTATTCGAAAAGTTATATGTTGTCCTTTAACAAAATGATGTGTTGCTTTGATAAAACACATAAAACGAAATAAACCATTTATTAACAATTTTAATATTATCGAACCTAAACTTTATACATAAAATAAAAATAGAAATAATTCTTTACTATGCATAACTTTTTTAAATATTTTGTGTTACAAAACTACATCAATAATATAATATTAAGTACATAAATCATATCTTTTTTGTCACAAAATCTACTATCCATTATGTACAATAGGCTACAAACTAAATTTTACAAAATTTGTTACAATATAATTAGATGCCACTAATAAACCACTTTCTCCTACTTTAAGAAAATTTACAATGATCTGGTTTCTCTTCAAACTCGTGCTCAAACTCGTCGAACTTCACAGAAAGCTCTTTGAGCGTTAATGGGTAAAAGAGAGTCCTTAATCAATCATTCATTGGATTAAGGGATTAGTGGGTGCAAGAAAGCTTTGAGAATAATACTATGGTTCCACATAATTTTAAGATAAAAAGTGATTATGTTTAATATAATAAAATAAAAATGTGTATTTTTATTTCTTTAAAAAATATTGTAGAGTGAGAATTTTTTATTCTTTCTTTGAAAGGCCGTACGGAACGTAATCAAATTTACAAATGGAATTTAAATTTTTTTCAGTTGAGTAAATCATAAAGAGATTGGTTATTATTTTGAAAATCATAAAGAGGTTGAGTAAATCATAAAGTTCAGTTAAAATCATCATGATTATTTTTTGAAGAGGGAAAGTTAAAAAAATTAAAAATTTCAAAATTATTTTAAATAAATATGTTATCAACATTATCTTGTCTATTAGAAAATTATTAGAAAACTTTATTAGTTTATTTTTGCAATATTGCATGATCTAATTTTTGAATACAATATAAATACAATTAGAGATATAATAGCCATTAGAGATTTAAATGGATAGTCATAAATGTAACCATATATTAGAGATTTAAATGGATAATCATAAATGTAATCATATATTACAGATTCAATAGCCATTAGAGATTTAAATGAATCTCTAATATATAATAGTTACAAATGGATAGTCATAAATGTAACCATATATTAGAGATTTAATAGCCGCTAGAGATTCAAATTGAATAAAATTAAAAACTCATATGAATGATACAGTTTTAAAATTTGTTTCGCTATTTATAATTTTAATTAAATGAAATAATTGATTGAAAGGACGTAGAATAATGCTTAAGAGCTTAAGAAAAGGCCAGTTTGTATTTTACTCAGACTTTAAAATATTATAAATAATCCTAAAAAAATCTTAGAATTTAAGCATATTTATTTATTATATTAGGCCATAAATATGAATAACAAAAATAATATTTTGATAGAAAATCGAACATTTCTAAGCAAAAATGTTGTGTGCAAAAGACTAATTTTGTGATTTATTAATATCATTTCAACCAAATACTATCCATCAAATCCTTTAGTTTTACACATTTACTATCACGAAGTAAACTATGAAATTTTTCAAATGATTTCTAGAAAAACTGATGCCTCAAAAAGGAGTTATTCAAATGAGATAAAGGAATGGTATATGTGGCATCTACTCGTATGTATAAATAAAAATAAAAATGAATTCAAATAGAAGAATTAAATGTTTAATTCAGGAGGTACACCAATATATAGCGAAACAATAAATAAAAATTGAATTGGCCCGATTCCAGTTCTTACTTGCTGGTTGTTATCTGCCTCGGCATTGATTCAGGAGTCAGAAGAATACCCCTGTACGATTTCTTATCAAACTCTATTGTTGAGTTAGATCGGTGAATATTTTCGACGGTCGAAGGCGCCTACTCATCAATTAACAGTGAGGGGGAGGGATAAACTAATAAGAGATCTTGTTATTTAATTAACAAGGGAAGTGTTTAACGAGTACAGAGACATTCAGTAGAAATTATTTCAAGGGGCAATCATCTTTTATCTTTGAAAAATAATATATTTTGCCTTGAAAGAAATAACAACATAACGAGGTGTAGGTTATCGTAGACATATAAAAATGAGAGATAATCGTTCTATATATGGCCCTTGATGTCACTGATGGTCCCTCGATTTCTTGAGGGGACCTCAGTGATCGTGATCAGTGATATCATATTGTGATAGCAACGTATCCGGTGCTCTGAAACTTGTTCTAATCTATGTTCTGTCTTCTCTTTAAGACGACAATTATTGACAGGTTTTCCTATAAAATGTCGAGAAATCCTGCGATTTTGTCACAATGCTTTCCTTAATCGAATTGCTTGTCTTCTAATAAATTGTGACATATGCTTATATATTGTGCGATAACATCCATACGGGCATGGTTACAGTTAACAGAAGGAAGTAATATATTGTAATTGTAATTTGTTTTTACATTGCATACTCAAAATTGTTCCTTCCCCGATATGCACTCTGTGCAGCTCTGGAGAGGCCATGGACTGCACGCATCTACTTCACTATCCTGCTCTGAGCAAGACTTTTCTCGCCGAGCGATATTGGGAGGATAGAGATATGTTAGATTAATGAACTCTGTTGCAGCATGTTTTGTTGTTTTCTCTGTTCTTTTTTTATTTTTCGTAGTTCTGTAACTGTTCATAATCTGCCATTGGAAATAAAAAAAATTGTTTTTACAAATCCTTTGAATGTTTAATTGTATTTGCTCTGCTGTCCTAACTATTAATTAAGTGGTAACGAAGACGCATAACCTCATTTCCACATCGGATTAAAAGATACAAGGAAAATGAATACATACAAAATTTCATTTGAACCGCATAACCTTCCTTCTTGGTGATTTTTTATTGTCTTGGAGTGTACTCTACTTTGATCTGCTTACAATTAAAAAAAATTGAAAGAAATACATTTTCCGTCGAAGTTGGAATTATTTGGAACATCACTGTTACGTCAATAACGTGATGATAAATGAATAAATAGATTTTATAAATTGTTATTCTTCTTCTTCAATGGCGCGATACCACCATGGTGATACAAGGCCTTCTGCTAGATTTCGAAACACGAGATGCTGTTTTCTTTTTACGGGATAGGGTTGTCAGCCCTACGACTAACGGTCTCCAGTCATATTAGACAGGGATTAGAAGTTTAAAGGGGATTCTGGACCATTACAGACATTTATGGCAACACCGAGACTCGAACCCAAAGTGGTACATGGCGCCAGAGCACTAGTCACTCGGTCATTAGGTACATCTTCAAGCTTCAGTCACTTTAATGTCAATAATGAATTTTGTGAAAAATTTCCTTTTTTTTCTCGTTCATTCCCTCCAGCACTTTGTATTTCTCTTTACTCCTCGGGTCTCCTCATTCTTGATAAACTCAAATGATTAATGAGACTTCAACCCCTCTCTTCTCCCGTTTTTCCTTTTCTCAATTCCTATTATTAACTTCATACTCTCCCTATATATATCTTGTTCAAATTTTCAATCGTTCATGAAATACTTTTTATTCATCCACTCAAGTTCAAATACATTTTTTTTAACTTGTAGTGGATGACACTGGATGTTAATACAGTTTTTTTCAAATATTAATTAATTCATTAAATTAAATTAATTAATTTTAGTTTTTTTTAGATTTAAGTTGCATATATCTAATAACAGATGGCGCCAGATGTAAGACGAAAATTTGAACTTTATTTGTAAAGAACATTTCTGCAATAGAGTGAAAAAAAAGTAGGAATTGACTTTAAAAATTTATTTTTAAATTACTTTGTTTTTATATTCTCTTTTCTTTCCAAATTTGTTTATCTTCTTCATCCTTCATCATGTGTCCACATAATTTTTGTAAAAAATTTCGGCAAAAATTTTTATTTTATATACGAGGTTTTGAAATTTGATAAATTTTTTAAAGAAAAAACGTACTCTAGGCTTATATGAGTACAAGTATTCAAAATTATGATGCATACATTAAAGAAACAGCAAATGCTTATTTACCAGTTGGCTTTCTGATGATGAAATGTCTGACACCTTGCCCCACCCCATGACGAGGGTGTCGAGCGTCCTCATCGGCTCCCAGGCGTAGATTTTCAAGATGTCTTGAGCACCACTGAACAAGCAGGTTCCGTTGGGACTGAAGTAGATCTTTCTGAAAATAAATTTCTGTAATTATTTCTTAAAAATCAAAACTCATTTTTGTGAACACTGTTTTGAAAAGTAAAGGAGAAGTTCATTGACAATTAGATATAGATTCATATACCATTTGTTGTGTCTTTAGAAAAGTCATACAAAGTTTACTCATATACCATTTGTTATGTCTTTACTCATATAACATTTGTTATGTCTTTATTCCTATAACATTTATTATGTCTTTACTCATATAACATTTGTTATGTCTTTATTCATATAACACTTGTTATGTTTTTTACAAAAAAAAAAAACACAGAAAAATAAATAAATAAAGGGATGAAAAAATCACTTCTAAATAATTGAATCATATCATATTTATATTATTTATATTATCCATCTTGAATTAAGTAGACAGATATGTGTTGTCCCAAATGGCCAGTTTTGTTCAAGCTGGGTCAAACATTTTGTAATATTTCTCTATGAAAGAGATCAAAATTAGATTTTGAGTAATAAAAAATTGTATTTTTAAAATTGCATTAGTTTTTACAATTAATAAAAATTGTACTTTTTTTTATTTTAATAAAAATGTATTTTTTTATTTTAATAAACACTCTATTTTAAAAATATATTTTTAATACAATTGTATTTTTAAAATTGTAAATTGTACTAAAATTGTATTTCTAAAATTGCAAATTGTATTTTTAAAATTGTAAATTGTATTAAAATTGTATTTTTAAAATTGTAAATTGTATTAAAATTGTATTTTTAAAATTGCATTTTTAAAATTGTAAACTGTATTTTTAAAATTGTGAATTGTATTAAAATTGTATTTTGTAATTTTTGCACACACAAATTTTCAGTTACAATCTACTTCAATTAAAACTATATTAGTCTGAAACAATATTTTTTTTCTTTATATTTTGCTTTGTAATCAGTCTTATAAGAAATTACTGCTAAGACACTGTTGATTCTGCTGATGAAGTGGATTCAGATGGAGTAGAAGATAGTTGATTAATTATCTCTCAAATAAGTTAAGTGGTTTTTTTTTTTTTTTTTTTTTTTTTTTTTTATGATTAAATGGTTCTTTCGTATTTGATATAGTTGTAGCAATTGGTTTTCTAAGGGGCAACACTTAAAGATATAATGGCAGATGTGAACGAATACAAGATTAACAAATGTATTAGATTTATTAAATTTCAATTAAGGATTCTAAAGTGGCTTAAATATATTAAGTGGAAGGAAATTGTTCTGTAATATTAAAATCATTCATTGCAAAACTAAACAAGTTGAATGAATTATTACATTATCTGTAGGTACTGGCTTCTTATTTGTTATTTCTGTATAGGTAGAACCAGGTTAAGTTGTTAGCGTTTTGGCTACAGGATAAGATAAGTCTCTTATTGTTTTACTTTTTTTGGATTTTCCTCTCTAACTGTTACCGAGGAGAGTTTTTAGAGTTTTAAGAACGGATTTGCTGTCATTTTACATGTTTAAGTTCTGATTTACACATCATTAATACACTTAATTTCTGACATTTAGGTTTTAACTTACAATAAGTATATAAATGTCTGAATTATGCAGAATTATGAGATAGATGAGTGTTTTGCCACGACAAATATTTTTAGAGTGTCTGAATCGCTGGACGTTAAAAAAATCGGTGTGGATTAGATGTGTACTGGTCGTTCATGACAACTATCGTAACCAGCTTTTATTGCTTCAGTTAGAGCAGCTTCAATTGTTTTTTTTAAATTTAGACATTTTAATAGTATAATTTCAGAAATATTTTTATTGTTATCTGTTGGTCGGAAAACCACAACTTGGTTCAGTAATTCATTTTTAATTTCGGATAGGAATTGTGACAACAACTGGTTCAGACACAATTCCACCATATAAATTTAAAGATCAATGAAACCCGATACGAAACAAAAGTCATCTAGGATTTCTTCATCCATAAAATCAGTTAATTTTTACTCATATTAATATTGATCATTGTCATGTTGGTCATGAGGATGCATAGCTTGAATCCTTAGCAGTTAACTCCCAAAAGGGCTGATGAAAAATGATTGATACTAGGAAACTAGATGTACCACCCGTCTACCAGAAGCAGTGGGAGCAGAAAGAGATGTATTGCCAAAGGCTAAAGCGTGCATCCGAGTTTTAGCACAATCCTCTGCATCCATTTTTTTCCTGGAACACAGGTCACTACGCAGGACAAACATGCAACTTAGCAACTCAGAATACTGACATTATACTTCATATCGAAAAAAAGAAATCAAAATAACTAGAATGAAGCAAATAATGAGGAATAAATACCAACATAATAAAATAAAGTATACGAAAAAGCAAAATAATCACCAAATATGTGGAACTCTAGAAAATAACGAGATTGCTACAAGATAGTCTGAAAGTGATGAGGTCTTTATTCTAGGGGATGTAAAAGAAAATAAGAGGACAAAAGAATGCCAAGGATCACTGTAACCCCTAGGGTGTGCATGGTACCCGTACACATCTAAAAGAAATGTGCTTGTTCCCTGAGGGAAAAACACCGTGAAGTAAACAAAATCTCTTCTAGAATAAACAAGTCAAATTGTAATAAGAAATATTTGTATTCCTAGATTTCATTTGGTGAGTTCAATTAATGGTTATGTTTCTTGGTGAAAGAATATTTTTGTTAAATTAAACTGGTGTATCTCGTTCTAAAAATGTAAATAGATATTAAAGCAAACATTTTTCTTTCAGGGTTAGATTAAATATTGATTTTTCAATAGAATATAAAAAAGATTTATCAAAGAATAAGAGACTATGCATGATTCAGGAGATTCAAATCAATGACTTTTTTTACAAATTAAAGATATTCTCAGATACATTTTGTTTATTTATAGAAAAAAACTATTAATATTCGAAAAACTTTTTTACTATTTTCAAAGGATTCTATGTTGAAGGCTTCTACATTTAACAACTCTAAGCTTTAACGAAAAAAAGTTATTCGTTCTAACATTTGTTTATCATTCGATAGTAAATCTGGTGAAAATAATATCAAATTGTCCATACCGATCGAACTACTCAAATATCTATCGAATTTATTTGTTTTTCAATGAAATAACTGGAATTTTGCTTACGGATTGAAATCCAGCGTAATTGAATCGCCTGCTAGTTAAACATGCAAAAAAAACTATAATCGGTTACTAGAAAGATAAAAAAATTGAACAAACACTTATTCTTGAGCTATGATTGAATATAGAGAATTTAAGAAATATTTAATGCATATTATATAGTTTTAAGGAATAACTTTGCTAAATATATTGGTTATCAGTAGGAAATGAAGCTGAGTTAATAATTTTACTTTCAAAAATTAATTCCTGTTTAAAATATTTAGTTTTACATTAAAAGAAATGCTTTTGAACTCCAGTATATGAATTGCAGTTTGTAAATATGAATTAAAATTTGTACAATTTGTTGTTGTAATGTGTAAAATTGTTGTACTTTATTTGCTTGATTGTATTTGTAATTACAATTTGTATTTACAATTCCAATTTGTGTGTATTGTAATTTGTATAATTAATTGCAATTTGTGTTTGTACATTTCGCAAATAGTAAATTTGTAAATTGCTGTAAAAAAAATTACATCTAATTTAAGAACATTTATATTGCTGATAGAGTTTATATAATATATGAAAAACAATTCATTTTATAAATGATAAAATTTATGCAGTTTTTAAATAAGGTTCAATGTTAAATTATTGAGTAAGTGCAAATGTGAATTTATTACTGAGGGTTTGCTGATAGTTTTATAAAATGTTCTCTTATTCTTTAACTTGTAAAATGAAAAAAAAAATCAACTCACTAAATTTTTGTTAGTTGTTAATTTTTATAATATTCTTCAAGATATGATGTCCCCTTGATTAATAATATTATTAAAATACCTAATCTTTATAATAAAAATCCCTTATCTATAATGAGCAATATATTAAGAAATAATTGATTAAACTTAATCAATCATGTTGGATGTAGCAAGCATGTCTTCTTCTTAAGAAGTTTCCCTAATAAATCAATTTTTGAACTTTTTGCTTTCCCCAAATATCGTATTATTAAGATTACCAAGATTCATCAATCAAAGATCTTCCGTCACCGACTGAGATTGTGAATAATCTTAAATAATCTAACGAATTTTAAAAGCTCAAGAAACGATTTCTCAATAGACCTCGTGATTTTTCTTGTTTTCTAAAACAAATCTTTTCTTAAAATGATTGAGTAAGGATGTTACTTTATAAAACACTTTAATAAAGGACCATTATATTTTTACAAAATATGATTATATCTTCAATAGGAAGAAACTATGTTGCAATGACATCATGTAGATGATGAAAACTAAACTAGTATATATATATATATATATACTGGTGATAATCATAATAATGGATACACTTGTGAATAAAAGTGACATTTAAGACAGTGATTCATAAGTATTAAAATGTATTCTTAGCTACCAGTTATTTTTCTAATATAAAAGTATATATCATGGTGTTATGAGTCTAAGTTGTATAGGTCTTAGGGTTTTGTCAAAAGCGTAACATGTCAAACCTTAGACTTTCAAAATGAACAAATTGGTACAGACCCGACTAACTGGAGCAACTGTGGCCGAAACATCCTAGCTTTTAGGGAGGTATAGTTTTAGATTTTTCTAGCGGTACAGTATCTAAATTCATGACAGTTTACGCAGTGAGGCAAGATAAACTCGGTAAAGCAAAATAATGAATGGAAGAAAAAGCAGAGGGAAAGAGACCGACGGGTATTGAAGCAGATTGTGATGTCTAAAAATAAAACAACTGCAGCCAAAATGTCCGCAGAGCTCAATTAGCATCTGGATTCTCCAGTGTCACTAATTACATTTAGGAGGCATCTTCATAAAGAGACATTTATGGTACAGTAGCAATTCCCAAGCTACTTGTCACATCTGTTAATGCCTGTCATCTACAATAGTGCCAGAACATTCAACAATTATCTTATACAAAAATCTATTTTACGTAAAATAAAATTTTATCTGTTTATTTATTTACCTGTCTAACTATCTCTCTCTCTCTCTCTCTCTCTCTCTCTCTATATATATATATATATATGGACTTTTTAGTATTCGATATCAATATTTTATCTAATTTCTAATTTTATTTAATAATAATTATAGACTGTCCTGTAATTATTGTAAAATAGAGAGAGAGAGAAAGTTTTGAGTTTTGGTGAAGCTCCGTGGCTGCGTTATATTGTAAAATAAAGTATCGACTACATTATTAATGCTTTCAATTTATAATTTTTAGTGGTTCCCTTTATTTGCGAGCTTAATGTGAGATCATTTAATTTAATTATGAAATTTATTTAATTGATAATTAAAAAACCAGACCAAATAAAAAGCCAAATAATAAGTTTTAAAATTTTAAAGTGTTTGCGCAATTTGCAAAATATAAATTACTGATTTAATAGAATAACAAAATAGCGATATCACTAATTACTATGAAAATGAAAATAGATGATTGCATAAATATAAAATGGATAACATTTTGAAAGATACAAACATTAAAATAATTTGTTAAAAACGTTTGTTAAAACAAATGTCATGTACGCAATTCCCCTCATTAATAAGATAACAAAATGGCTATATCACTATTAATCACTAATAATTAATAACTATTTAATTAATAATTAATAAAATAATTATTGTTAAAATAGAATATAGTATAAATATAAAATGGATAACATTTCGAAAGATTCAAACATGAAAATATTTTCTTAAAATCATAAAAATAAATTTTTTGTAAGCAATTCCTCTTATTTTACGGAAAAAAATGAATGCATAAATACATAATTTTACTTATGCACTTTTCAAAGAATATATAAAAAATACTTTAAAATATACAAACACCGGGGAACTTTGAAGTTTATAAGCCTGGAAATTTTCAGTAGGTTGAAAACTTTCTGGCATCGCTGCAAGTGTTTCAACAGTTCAAAAATAGATTCCTTCTCAGTGTTATTTCTTTCTTGAATACTTTGACGAATATTTTCAGAATTTTCTTTTTGAGATCCTCCAACTATTTTCAGAAACTGCAGTCAAAACATTTGATGAATGTTTAATTTTGCTTATTTCACTTTCGCATTCCATATTCGTCAAACACAGAAACTGCTGCAGATTCAAATTCTAAAAATGGAAGACGACGCAAACAGCAAGTTTTAAATAAGCTGTACTCATTAATATCTCCCCTTTTGGTTGATATTTAAAGAAAAACTTTTAAATTTTGAAGTTTACTTTGAAAATATAGTTACAGTAGTTTTTAAAGACCAATTCTGTTTAAATTCTTCTTATAGTTTATTGGAGAAACTTTTCTGGAATAATTTTTAACAATTATTGTTTCATATATTCTATGATATCAAATAATATATTTTTTTAATTTTTGACGATTTCCTTGGCTTTATCATAATATTATACTATGTTGAGTCCTAAAGTAAATATATTTTATAAAATGTGGAAAATGTGCTTGGCTTCATAATAATGTTATACTATGCAGTTGAGTGCTATGTAGTAAATATTTTTTTTAATTATGAAAGATGTCGATTCGAAGTAGCTGATTCACAAAGCAAATAATATGTTTTTTTTAACTATGGAGGGCTTCCTTGGCTTCATCATAATGTTATACTATGTTATTGATTCATTAAATAAATATTTTTTTAGCTGTGGAAGATATTCTGGGTTCCACCAAAGTATTATACTATGTTGTTGATTCACAAGGCAAATAATATATATATTTTTAATAGTAAAAGATGTCTTTGGCTACATTATAATATTACATTATGTTAATTAAGTATATTATAATTAATAACATAATTATAACAGTAATTTAATTATAATACATTATAATATATGTTATTGAATAAATTTAATTTATTAACATAATTTTAAAACAATAAGTATTTATATGCTTAAATAGACAAATGCCCAGAACAAATGAAAAGCAAATTATTAACTCGCCTATTAAAATTTTAAAATGTTTTCATAATTTGCAAAATATAAACTACTGATTTAATAGAATAACAAATTGCGATATCACTAATTACTAAAGAAAGGAAAATAGATGATTGCATAAATATAAAATGGATAACATTTTGAAAGATTCAGACATGAAAATAATTTTTTAAAGACGTAAAAAAAATATTTCTTGTAAGCAATTCCCCTTATTAATAAAATAACAAAGTGGCGATATCACTAATTACTAGGTAAATGAAAATAGATCATTGCATAGATATAAAAATGGTAACATTTTGGAAGATTCAAACATGAAAATAATTTGTTAAAGACATAAAAAACAAATTTCTGGTAAGCAATTCCCCTTAATTTACGAAACAAATAAAAAGGAATGCATAAATATATTCATTTTACTTATGTACTTTTCATAGAATATAAAAATACTTTAAAATATACAAACACCGGGGAACTTTGAAGTTTATAAGCGTGGAAAATTTCAGTAGGTTGAAAACTTTCTGGCTTCGCTGCAAGTGTTTCAACAGTTCAAAAATAGATTCCTTCTCAATGCTATTTCTTTCTTGAATACTCGAGGCATTGCTGAATATTTTCAGAATTTTTCTTTTTTGAGATCCTCCAACTATTTTCAGAAACTGCAGTCAAAACATTTGATGAATGTTTAATTTTGTTTATTTCACTTTCGCATTCCATATTCGTCAAACGCAGAAACTGCAGATTCGAATTCTAAAAATGGAAGACGACACAGACAGCAAGTTTTAAGTAAGCTATACTCATTAATATCTCCCCTTTTGGTTGATATTTCAAGAATAAACTTTCAAACTTTGAAGTTTACTTTGAAAATATAATTTGTTGTTTTTAAATATGTTGTTTTTAAGAACCAAGTCTGTTATGATTCTTTTTTATAGTTTATTGGAGAAACTTTTCTCGAGTAATTTTGGATAATTTTTGTTTCATGTATTCTATGATATAAAATAATATATTTTTAAATTGTGAAGGATTTCCTTAGATTTATCATAAAATTTTGCTATATTAATTCATAAAGCAAATATATTTTATCAAATGTGGAAGATGTCCTTGGCTTCATCATAATATTATACTATGTTGGTGATTCAGAAAGCAAATATATTTTTTTGATTGTAGAAGATGTACTTGGCTTCATCATAATATTGTACTGTGTTGCAGAATCACAAAGCAAACAATATGTATATTTTTAATTGTGGATGATGTCCTTGACTTCATAGAAATTCTTGTCATCATCATAATGTTATACTAAGTTGCTGATTCACGAAGAAAATATTTGTTTTTAAACTGTAGATGATGTCCTTCTTGGAGCTCAAGTTCCCTCTTCCTAAAGATAACTTATTGACATTTGTTTCATCAAGTTACCTTTAGGAAAAGTGAACTTGTCTTGTCTCTGTATTATATTTATCTATCTTGACTTATCTTTAGGAACAGAAACTTGACCTGTTTCATTTTTAAGTAAAAGAAGAACAAAACTACTATGTATAATAGGTTCCTAAAGAAGAAAAACTATTGTAGCAAACCAATTTACCAACTAAATGTTCACAAATTTAACTGTACGCAACAAACCATAAAGGAATCAAACCATTGACCTTTGCTCTAAAATAACAATGGTATAGTTACCACTGATTGTTTAACTGATTTGAACTTGATTTCTGTAACGGATTGAAAATTTTTCATTTATCTTATGATTCTTCATCATATATTGAGATACGAATCCTTATGAAGTATTGAAGCACAAATCATTATGAAATAAGGATTTGTGCTACGAGTTTCATATAAGACTACGAGTTTCATATAAGACTACGAACTTCTTGTTGCTACGAGTTTCATATAAGACTACGAGTTTCATATTACTACGAGTTTCATATAAGACTACGAGTTTCATATTGCTACGAGTTTCATATTGCTACGAGTTTCAAAGCTACGAGTTTTCATATATTGAAGTACAAGTTTTAATAAGATGCATATTTTTGTTGAACAACTGTTTCATTTGTATATGAAACTAATAACTTAAATACTGGTAATGAAGGAAGGGTGTATCATTCTAAGAGTTCTTATAATAGAATCATATAACAGGAAACTCTGAAAATACCAACCAGGAAGCTTGATTATCGATACGAGCTGCTTTAAATACATTGTTCACAATTTCCTCCGAGCCTCCTTGTCGTTGAATGCAGTGGTTGCAACGAACGCAAATACGGCTTCAAAATTTAGCCCTCATGTACACTAACTATGCACGTAATAAATTTCATGAAGTACTGAGATACGAATCTTTATGAGGTACTGAGATATGAATCTTTATGAGGTACTGAGATATGAATTTTTATGAGGTATTGAGATACGAATCTTTATGAGGTATTGAGATACGAATCTTTATGAGGTACTGAAATACGAATTTTTATGATGTATTGAGATATTTTATGAAATATTAAGTTAAGAATCGTAATGAGGTATTGAGATACGAATCTTTATGATGTATTAAGATACGAATCTTTATGAGGCACTGAGATACGAATTTTTATGAGATATTAAGGTACGGATTTTTATAAGATATTGATGTACGAATATGAGGTATTGTGATACGAATCTTTATGAGGCATTAATATTTATTTCATTCTGTAAAATGACGTAACCATAGCAAACTGCTTTTCAAGTGGAAACTTGAGTATGTTCTCCACTCATTAGATAATGAAATCCACGTAGTTTTGCTTTTACCATAATGCATGTCTTATTTTCCCATGTGAAACCGAATGCACTTTAAGAATTCCTTCACCGCAGAGTGTTACACAAATGACTAATGGAAATGAAAACTGACTTTAAAGTAATGACGATGAAAGTGATTGTCGATCCGAAATTAAAAATTGCGACAAAGGCAGCTTGGATTATTCTCGAAAGGATTTCTTCGAAGGTTGAAGTTGCCGAAAAACATGTTAAACATGTGGGGAAACAGAAAAAATTTAATTTCGATTATTAAATGTTCAAAAATTTTTCTTTCTTTCTAATGCAGCTGGCAAACACTTAGATAGTTTGGTCTTGGATGCCTTAAAGCAAGCGCTGCACAGACGTTACTCACTTTGCATTACCCAGGGGGCACGTGTAACTTGAAGATAAGCAACGAACGCGGAGTAACAAAGCCCCCGCTACGCTCTACGATCATATGAGACCGGGATCTACAGTTTAAAGGGGATTCCGAATCACTACAAACATCCATGGCATCGCCGGGATTCGAACCCGAAACCTACGGTACCGAGAGCCAGAGCGTTAGCCAATCGGCCATCAGGCCTCCAATAATTTTGCGCATAAATTTTTTTAAATGACGCTACTTAACCTGGGCTCACAGATACATAACTGGTTATTTTTTTTATTAAGTTACAACTTATTGTAAGGAATTATTACAAATCATTGTAAATTCAATTTTATGAAATTAAAATTATTTTTGTTAATTGTGTCCTCATTCTCCTGCAGTGCGAGACAGACATCCCATGAGTAATCTACTCATGGGGGCAAATGGGGAGCTACTGTTATGATGGAGCAACCGTAATAAGAAATTTGATTTAGCTCCGTGTCGCAGAAGAGGGAGGACAGTGCCTTCCTGGAGGACTTTTTTAGAGGAACTACTCAGCATTTACGTATCGAATAGAACAAAACCCGGAAACCTCCTCCCCAGGTAGTCCGACTCACGAGACAAGATGCTGAAAATGTTCAGCATCTTGCGATGCTGAACATTTTCGAAGGCATTTGTAATGACAAATGCCTTCGAGTCGCATCGTTTTTTGTAACAGTGTCTATAACAAAGTTCCCAGCTGATTGAACCTTAGTCCTAATCTTCACTTGCTCACGCTGCCACTGTGCTACGAGTCGGACTATTAATATTCTGATATCTTCTGTGCTAATATGTACACACACACATATATATATAGTATATATATTGGGGTCTAACGGCCGAGTGGTTTCGGGCTCAAGTCCCGGCCGTGCTAAAGATGTTTGTAGTGGTTCGGAATCCTCTTTAACCAGTAAGTCCCGATCTAATGAGATGGTAGAACGTTGTGAAGGTAGTGTGACTCGCGTCCGTAGCATGTCTTCAAGCTACAAGTGCCCTCTGGGTAGTGGTAAATGAGTAACAGCGGTGCAGCCGTTACTTATGGCACAAAGATTAACTGTCCCTGTATTGCTAGCTACATTACAACAATAACACACACACACACACACATATATATATATATATATGTATATATATATAGATAGATAGATACATACATACATATATAAAATTAATTGCCTTAGCAAATCTTATTCATAGAATATCAATTTATTTAGTTAATTTTCTTCATTATTCTGGAATATTTATTTCAAGACGACATCATATCGACTAATAAATGAGATTTTTTTCAATAGAAAGAAAATAGTACTTACTAAGTGAAACCCAAGTACAAGCACAACAACAAAAATGTTCTTCGTTCAAAATACATTAAAACTTTTAAGGTGCTAATTAAAGTAATAAAATATGTAAGTAATTAAGTAAAGTAATTAAAATATGCTCGGTTCGAGGAAAAATTTAATTATGATAAGAATTCAATTTCAAGACATTGCAAATGGCAGCAAATTAAACAGAGACGAAATTAATTGGTTTAATATAATTCAATTAAAGCTGTAAAGAAGTAACTTAATTAGAAGGAATATTTAAAAATAAGATTATATTTCTAAGTTTTTGCATAAAACCTTTTTAATTCTTTTGCATATTTGAAGGACATAATTTTTCTATTACATGTAAAAATGCATCATTTGAATATGATTTATTTTGATTTTATCGTATATATTTAATTGCATTTTTTTATATAATTAGTTTAAATGTACACCACTAGCTTATAATACGACCTACATAATTTAATTATCTCTGACACATACTTAACCATTTTAATTACATATTGTTACTGGATATTATTAGTCATTATACATATTACATAATCATTAACCATTGTATTCCTTGATTATTATTGACTATTAACGTTGTTAGTTATTATATTAATTATTATTACAAGTTGTTTTATTTTGACTAATGATTATTCTCCTTTATGATAATTAACGAAATTATTGTCTTTGATTTTATTAATTTAATTGCATTACTGTAATCTAATGCATAAATACTTTCACTACGCAAAATTTACCAAATGCCCATCTTCAAATTTCTTTTTATATTAAACAGGAGCAAAACTATTTCATTGCATTTTTTCTACTGTCTTCAAATTTTATTACTCATTCTATTACATTTTATTTGTTATTCTATTATTATATTACATACTTAAAAGTGATGATATTATATAAGAGATTAAATTTAAAAAATTCAGTCAAATTAAAATATCTAAAAGCATTAATTTCGAAGTACTACTGTGTCCGAAAAGTAAGAACAGTTTTCAATTTTAATTTCCCTGGCATATGATATTTCATTTTTTTTCTTTTTTAGGTTGCTGGCACTCTCTTTGATATCTGTGTGAAATTTTACGTCAAAATATTCATCAGTACTTAAGTTAAGCTTGGTTTTGTGAAACGCTAAAACTAATTCCGTCGATTTTTGAAATGTATCTCCAATCGACTCAAAACGGTGTCCCCGGAGTGATCTTTTGAGTTTAGTTAATAGACAGAAGTCGGACGGTGTGAATACGGTGGTTGGAGAATGATATGGGTTTCATTTTTGGCGAAAATGTCACGAAGATTCAATGCAATGTGAGCTGGTGCATTCAGTGCTTTCGGTACCAATCGGGATTGGACGCGTTTGGAGGCCAAAACGGAATTGACCGATCCTCTTGTAATTCCAACATCAGCAGCAAGGTCTCTAGTTGTAAATCGACGGTTTGCAAGTACCAAATCTTTAATTTTTTGGACGTGAGCTTCGTCGGTTGAGTTTGGTGGTCGACCAGAGGGCTCTTTGTTTTCAACGCGTTCTCTTCCTTCTTTGAACTGTTTTTAACACTTCTAAACATTTCTTTTCGATTTAGAATTGCTCACCGAATACCTTCTGCAACATTCTATACGTTTCTGCAAACAAAATTTAACGCAAGTTCTTGCTCAATTAATTGAGACATTTCAAAAATCGCCGGAATCAGTTTTAGCATCTCACAAAACCAAGCGTAACTCAAGCACTAATGAATATTTTGACGTGAAATTTCACACAGATGTCAAGGACAGTGCCAATAACCTAAAAAAAAATTGAAATACCATATGCCCGGGGAATTTAAATTTGAAAATTGTCTTACATTTTGGACACAGTAGTATATATATATAGATAAAGAGAGATTCAAATTTCTTTGGAAAATCCTATTCAGGGATTATCCATCTATTCAGTGAATTTTCTTAATTATTCTAGAACAGTTTTTTCAAGCCGACATGCTATCGACTAATAAATGAGATTTTTTTAATAAAAAAAAATCTGATTTATTAAGTGAAAACCAAGAACACGCACAATAAAATTTTTTTTTCGTTGAAAATACATCAAAACTTTTGAGATAGTAATTATAACTCGACAAAATATGTTCGGTTTGAGAAAATATTTAATTATAATACGAATTAAATTTCAAGATATTGCAAATGGCAGCAATTTAAATAGAGACGAATTTAATTGGTTTAATATGATTTAATTAAAGCTGTAAGGAAGCAACTTAATTAGAAGCAATATTTCAAAATAAGGATTATTTTCTAGGTTCTATGGAAATACCTTTTTAATTATTTTACTTATTCGAAGGACATAATTTTTCTATTACACGAATAATTAAGTCGTTTGAATATGATGTACTTTAATTTATTTGTATATACTTAATTGCATTTTTTTATATAATTAGTTTGAATATACAACAATAGTTTATATTACGACTTATATAATTTAATTATCTCTCACACATACTTAACCCTTTTAATTACATAATGTTACGCGATATTATTAATCATACATATTAAATATACATTAACCATTTTATTTATTGGCTATTATTGATTATTAACGTTGTTAGTTATTATATTAATTATAATTAAAAGTTCTTATATCTTGACTAAGGATTATTCTCATTTATGATAATTAACGAAATTATTGTCTTTGATTTTTAATTATTTAATTATATAACTGTAATCTAATGCATCAGCACTTTCAGTTCACAAAATTTAACACAAAGATCATCGTCTATTTTATTTTTAGATTTAATAGGGGCAAAAATATTAAATTCCCTTTTTGCTACTGTCTTCTAATTTTATTTCTTATTCTATTACATTTTATTTTTCATTTTATTACTTTCTAATTTTATTGTTATATTACATACTTAAAAGTGCTAATATTATTTAAGAATTAATTTAAAACATTTCAGTCAAATTAAAGTACCTAAATGCATTACTATCAAAATACAATTTTTTCAAGGAGAGAAATATTTATATGCTTTAGCTGTGATTTTAACATGTAGATTATTTTTACATGCAAAACATTTCACTCAATTAGAAATACCCAAGCTAACAACGAAAACATATAGCATGCAGAATTATTCAACTAAATCATGAACAAAATTTTGAAATAAACTTCAAAATTTTTCTAATATTAATATATTTTTCTTTATATGTATATATATATAGGATGTCCATAAAATAACGTTCCCTCTTTGGAAGGATCTGTAAGGAAAACTGTTGTTGTTATTGTAATGCAGCTGGCAATACAGAGACAATCAGTCTTTATGCCATAAGCAAAGCCTGCACCGCTGTTACCCAATTAGCACTAACCAGGGGGCACGTGCAGCTTGAAGATATGCTACGGACGCGAGTAACACTACCCCGACAACGCTCTACGATCCTATTAGACCGGGACCTACGATTTAAAGTGGATTCCGAACCAGTACTAACATCCATGGCACCACCGGGACTTGAACCTGAAACTTCGGGTACCGAGCGCCAGAGCTCTAGCCACTCGGCCTTCAAGCCACATCTCGTTGCCCTGCATATACAATCTTGCGCCCAAAGTGGTATCCCTACGCACATCAGAACTTCTATAATTTACAAATTATATATATATATATATATATATATATATATAGGTGTGTGTGTTTATGTGTGTCAAATGAATTTTGTTGAAGCAGACCACAAAAAAGCACCAGTGTGACACCCTCATTTATTGCTAATATAATAGACGGTTAATAAAACATTAGAGTAAAAAGGTTTGGTGTGGTTTGTCACTCTACGGTCATTTCTTGCACACGAGGGCTAAACATACCGTTATTTACAGTTTAAAAGGGAGTTGCAGTATAGTATCTGCAGTTAAAGTGGAGTTGCACCTTTACAGTTTGGGAATGATGTGGGTGAGAAGTCTGATTGAACTCTGTGATGCTCAATGGTCGTATGAGACCGGGACTTACGGATTAAAGTGGACTCCGAACTACTACAAACATCCATGGCACCTCCGGACTCGAACCCGAAATCTATGGTACCAAGAGCCAGAGCGCCAGCCACTCGGCCATCAGACCCCAAAAGTTATCTTTATGCCACAAGCAAGGGCTGCGTCGCTGTTACTCATTTAGCACTACCCACGGGGCACGTGTAGCTAGGATATATGCTACGGACGCGAGTAACACAATTTCTGCAACTAAAACTAATGCACGGAATGATACCAAAGTTAATATACCAACTGTAAAAAACACGGGGAGAAGAGTTATGCTAGGAAAAAAACTAGTTTCAAAACTCGCCTATAGGAGTGATCTGGGCGCTTTCGGAAGCAAAGATGTGTCAGTAATGTCGTGCCGACATATATCACAGTGATTGAGATTGTTTAGTTAATTGTACAGCTAAATTGTTTAGTAAATTGTATTATATGAATTTATATCTAATCGTATTTATTTGCTTGATACCTTTGGGCGATTGTAGTTAACTACATTATTTGTTATTGAATTAACTGTTTTAATCCCAGGATCGTCATTTATTACTTAATGTTATTAATATATTTTTTGTAACTGATATTATTTTGTGTACTCTAGAATTTTCTAAGAATATAAAATTTTTATTTTTATCGTTAATGTGTTTTTTGTTTTATGGGTATTCAGTTATCGCTGATTTCCCAGGATTCTGTTGTTTAAATGCATCTGTCCAGTAAAATACATTGCATTGTGTTAAATGGATGTGGGATTTTATGGGTTATCACAGAATACAGTGCACAAGTAATTAAGTTTTGACTGAACTAGATTGGCGGGATAATCGGAGAGTTAGTAAATGAGTTTTCTATTGCCAAGAGACAGTTTAAACTAAAAATTTAATGGGTTAATATTAATTTTGATGCATTATGGGGAGTTTGGATTAATAATGGAAGTTATCAAATTGATTTTTTAATTAAAGGCAACAGCACCGTAGCAATTGCAATGAATGCACGTAAAACGGATTGAGAAAAATTTCAATATTGTTCGATAAATAAAAATATACATGCAGAAATGAATCGCATACAGTATAAAACTCACAGAAAATAATATTTTATTAATCAACATTTTATTCTCTGTACCATTACAACATTTAACCTTCGTGTGTGAAATTCAGGGCATAATGCTCTCTAGTGTTGCTTGTAAACTGTCATTCGTGTCAGGTTTGTACAAGTCCATCTTATATTATCCTTCAAGGAACACAGGTTTATAACACCATGATCATACAAAACGGATTAATTACTCCTATGGCCTTCAGAAGATTTGGCCTTCGAGACTCTTCCCCGAGAGGAAGTACAACGCAACCTGCGCTCCGCTGATAAACGTTTAGTTTATAGTCTCTCACACCGAGAGGAAACATATTTAGCATATCCCACGCATTAGTTGCCTACAGACCCTCATCCGGAGAAGAAGTATATTTCGCGCGCCCTGCGCGTATCCGAGTTTCGGGCTTTCGTCTTAGAAGTGGAATATTTCCAGGAATTTATAATTATCTGGTTTTAAATGTGTCAAATATTGTATGTCTCTAATTCTATGGGCGCGCTGTTAGTGTAAATAAAGCTATGAGTTCTCCAACCTGTGCCTCAAGTATCTCAACTAAACCACACCCAGTTACAATCTAGTTGCCCAACTTGCACCCTATAATATATATATTTCATTGATTTGATATACTGACTAGCCTATGATGGCCATAGGCACAACGCTTTGCATGTTTAGAATATGATGTATAATGATAGAATATGCCGAGAGAAAAAAAAAAAAAAACATCAGGAAAGATGGAATTCAAATAAATGAAATTCAATGAGAAGTTGATAGCAGAGATCTAGCAGCCAAATCTATATATTATTTTTAGATTATAACTGAAGTGTTTCAACAACTGTATTTCAATTAAAACAATCATTTTCGAAATGCCTTTTAAAACCGGAAATCTAAAAGTTGATTGTAAGCTTTTTTCAATAAAAAAAACACCGATTAGTTGTTGAATCACGACAATAAATTGAAAATATGTATCATTTCATATGCTTACCAATATAAAAATATTCAATCCAATTTAAACATACGCTCTTAGTAACAATATCGTTCACTTCTATTCATTGTTTCGAGAATTTCATGCATTCCTAAAATAACCCCTCTTCAGTTACTGGGAATTAGTTAACCAATTTCAACCGGATACAATAAAGAAGTCGGCTAAAACGGTAGTTAGATTATTCTCGTGCCTATTTTTAGACTAAACGATTTCTTAATGGATAAAGTAGAAAAGCAGCAGATACAATGAGATTCTTCTATTATTACTTCTATTTTAAGACTAAAATTATTTTGCTCTTTGATGTAGAAATGAAATGATAAAGAAATTATAACTACTTTGCTTTGGGTCTGGGAATTAAATTATAAATTTATTAAGGATTAAAATGAGAAATTTAATATCTAGCTTCAAGCTCCAAATCGTAGTTAAGAAATAATTAAATTTGAAGACATAAATATGCATATTTGTAACATATAAAATTCGATTATTTCCTGTGTATAAAATTAAATACGACTATTAAATAATTATATACTAAAAACATACAATCTATACACTCAAGAGCCAAAACATTATGACTACCTGTCAATAACGAATTGGCCCACCTTTGGCGCGCAACACAGCTTCAACCCGCCTTGGCATGGATTAATACCACCACTTAATACCAGTTAAATACCACTTCCACCTGATCACGTGCCTTCCACGTCATCCAGGCGAGTTCATTGCAAAATGTAGGGGTAGTCATAATGCTTTGGCTCTTGAGTGTATACAATACATGTAAAAATACAATATATGTACTTACTGTACTGGCCCAGTATCTCCATCAGTATTAGATACGAGTCTATGGTTTTCTAAATCCCAGAATTTTACAAATCTGGAAATATATATTATTATTTTTTTAATTTCTTATATGAAAAATTGATAAAATAAGATAATATAGACTTCCTAAAATTAAGTTTTTAAAAAGACTCCACGAATAAAGTAGATTTATTCAAATTCTCTTTTTTCTACTCAATTTCTGAAATAAAATTTTCGATACATTAAATAGTCCTCATTTTTTGGAATAAAAAATAAAAATAAAAAGTTTAATTAATTTTAACTAAACATTCAAATATGTTTAATATTATTTTTTTGGATTGGTAAATTATGAAAACTAATTAGGTAAGTGTTATACTCGTAACTAATAAACTATTAAGTAAATGTTATAACCAACTCAAGTTAAAATATTTGAATCTGCAATTGCAATTTATCCTAAAATAAAGAAAATAATAATGTCTTGGTGAAGTTTTGCTTTGTCGGAATTCTTTATAGGAAAAAAAAAAAAAAAAAAAAACTTTTTTTTAGAATAACCTCAAACTATTTTTACTGAAAAAAAAAAAAAATAATAAATGAAAAATAAACTTTTTTTAGAGTAACCTCAATCTATTTTTACCGAAATAAATAAAAAAAAATAAAAACTTTTTTTAGAATAACCTCAAACTATTTTTACTGAAAAAAAAAAAAATAAATGAAAAATAAACTTTTTTTAGAGTAACCTCAATCTATTTTTACCGAAATAAATAAAAAAAAATAAAAACTTTTTTTAGAATAACCTCAAAATATTTTTACTGAAGTAAAAAAAAAAACTTTTTTTAGAGTAGCCTCAAACTATTTTTACTGAAATAAATAAAAAAAAAAATAAAAACGTTTTTGAGAATAACCTCAAAGTATTTTTACTGAAATAAAAAAAAAAAAATAAAATCGTTTCTAAGAATAACCTCAAAATATTTTTACTGAAATAAATAAAAAAAAAATAAAATCGTTTTTTAGAATAACCTCAAAATATTTTTACTGAAATAAATAAAAAAAATATTAAAACTTTTTTTAGAGTAACCTGAAACTATTTTTACTGAAATAAAAAAAAAATAAATAAATAAAAAAAAAATAATAAAACTTTTTTTAGAGTAACCTCAAACTATTTTTACTGAAATAAATAAAAAACAAATTAGCAAAAATTATTAACTGAAAAAGTTTTACTATAATTAAGTTTACCAGTTTTTATTATAATTAAGTTTAGTTACGTATTATAATAACTGAACTTAATATGCAATTCTTCAGTTATAGTCCGCAATTAGTTATAGTCCTTATTATTTAGTTATAGTTACTTTCTTAGTATATTATGTAATTTTATTAATCTTAACAAGAGTATTTTATTGAATGCCAAATTTATTGAAGGATTCTAATGGAAATATACTTATTTGAAGAAGTATTTAGAAAAGATAGAGATCATGAAGTAATGTAAAAAAAATCCATAATTTACCTTAACTTCCAAAGTTATCGTCATTATTATCAAGTTTATAACAACAAATAAAATTATTTATTTAAAAAATTTACTGAAATATTAATTAGAATATTTAATTATTCTTACAACAGAATGATCATCAGATTTTAGAACTAAATCATTTGAATGCAAGTTAGAGTTCTGGTTTACTTCAAAGCAAATTTTTAATGGTATTATAGATTTAAGGTACCGAGTATGAAATTTTAATTCCCCAAATGTTATATGAACCCTTATTTATTTGTAAATGTATGAATGAATATTAAAATTAGTTATCTGATGGTTAAGTAGGTTGGTTGCATGATATAAATTGATTATGTAGAGTGCATAATAACAATGAATGTTGAAAATAAAAACGAACTACTCACTGATCGGTGCTGCAGCTTGCAAGAAGCAATTCATTAGGATGGAATTCTATGTCGCTAATACCAGACGAGTGACCTTTAATTCTGTTCTAAGTTTCCCCGCTGGAAGATCCCAGAGCTGCAAATAAAAGTTATTATTAATTAGTTAAATTTTATTTTAGTTAAATTCTTGTTTTATTATACACATTTATTTTAACTGTTGTACGGTACTCTAGCACGAGATTCTTTATATTAAAAATAATAATATTAAAATTTTGATATTTTATTTTGGGTGCGCAGAAGATCTACCTCCCGTGGTGCACCTGGTAACACTTTTTAGTGGTTAAAAGATCTGCAAATTGGCATTATTGTTAGATTAATGAACTCGGTTTCGGCATGTTTTGTTGTATTTTTTGTATTATTTTGTTATTGTTGTATGTTATTTTTTTGTTGTTCTTTTTTTGCTGTAACTGTTCATAATCTGCCATTGGAAATAAAAAATAAAAACAAAAATATTTTATATTAAAAGGTATTTTATATTAATTTTTTTTTCATATTCACTATAACATATTTGGTGTGTACTATACGATACATATTTGTAGGTTAATCACATTTGCAATTCGTGCATTACATTCGTTTCTATTGTTTTGTTGAAATGTTTTTTTGTGTGTTATTTTGTGAAAATGTTTGTTTTTTTCATTTTAATTTTCTATAGTTTTGTCGAAATATTTGTTTTTCATTTTAATTTTCTATTGTTTTGTTTAAATATTTGTTTTTTTTATTGTAATTTTCAATTGTTTTGTTGAAACATTTGTTTTTTTGCATTTTTCATTTTATTTTTCTGTTGTTTTGCTGAAATTTTTTTTTCATTTTAATTTTCTATTGTTCCGTTGAAATTTTTTGTTTTTCATTGCAGTTTTTTATTGTTTTGTTGACATATTTTTCTTTCTTTTTTTTTTTTTTTTTTTTTTCATTTTATTTTTCTATTGTTTAGTTGAAATGTTTGTTTTTTATTTAATTTTCTATTATTATTTTAAAATAACAAATCCTTCAATCGTATCTTTACAAATTATCTTTTACAATCATAATCATTAACGCATCGAAATATAGAAACTAATTAAAGAAAATGTAGAATTCAATTTTGAGATAGTCAAAAATAATAAAGAATTAAAACACTTGTTAGCCTAACATAATGTATTATATTTGAAAAAATGATTTTATAATCAAGAATTTTAAAAAAAAAAAAAAATTCTGAAAAATTCTAATAAAATAATTTTTAAAAAAATCTCTTTTTTTATAATATTTCTTTCTTTTATATAATATATTTTTCTAAAAATTGTGATATTCTTTTTCTGTTGTTCGTTATATTTTAAGATGAATCTTGTGATTATCAAAATTTCCGACATTATATAAGATTTATTCCAGTTATATTTGAACATGTAGGTAATTAAGGCTTCATAAATATATATATAAATATATATATTTTATTACATATGGTTATATTTTATCATATGATTTATTCATATGATTAGTTCTGTCTAAATACTTTTAAAAGCTTAAGATTAATGGATAAATGAGTTATGGCATCAACCGCAAACGTTAGAATTATTTAGCGTCATCCTATATACTTGAATTACAATAATTTTCCTTTTAGAAACAAAAGACATTTCTATATTTCTATCATATATAATTTATAGCAAAAAGTCATTATTATTTTTTTACAAAGTGATTGAAAACAAATTAACAGTAGAGCAGAAAATGTCGCGTGAAATCTCATCAAAAGAATCTTCGTCCATTGAAAACTTTTGAAGAAAGTTACAAAACATATCCCAGAATGACTGCCCCCGATTTTCTTTAGTACAGCTAGTCGCCATCGAGCTAATAACAATCATCCCTAATCCGGCAATTCCAGAAAATCATGTCCTCGCAGATTAAATTCAATTCTGCCTCGTCTAATCGTCATCTGCTGCACGGTTCGTTTCAAAAAGGGCTCACGGGCAGATGAGTCCCGGAGGGAATTACCGCTGAAGGCAAAAGAAAGACAGGTAGAACTAATATTCCGTAATCCAAGCAGAAAACATAATTAATCCTACAAGGAAGTTTTGGATTGTCCCTTTGGTGAAAATGTTTTTGAAATTTTGTTAGCTGTTGAAGTTACATGTTTGTACTTGTTTGTTAAAGTGTATATTGTTTTCTGAGAGATTACTTTATTTGTTCCTTTATTGGTTATTACCGTTAGTTTTCTTTATAGTTGAAATTGAATTTAAAAAAAATTGTTACTTAAGTTGTTTACGGGATCATATATATTTATGAGATCATATTTATCGATTTTATTTATCAAATTTATCGATATTATTTATCAAATTTATCGATATTATTTATCAAATTAATTAAATTTATCGATATTATTTATCATATTTATAGAGCATCTTATTATTTAACATATTATCATTCCTCGTTGATAATATGATAAATAATACCATAATATAATATGATAAATAATATCATAATATAATATTATAAATAATTTATCATATTATATTATCATTCCTTTATTGGTATTACAGTTAACTTTTTTTATAGGTTATACTAATTGGAATGGCAGTTTATTTATTTTTTATTATCACTTCAAGTTGCTTGCGAATCTCATATAATATTTATAGATATTATTTATCATATTATCATTATAATCATATTTATAATATTGGGGCCTGATGACGGAGTGGCTAGCTTTCGGTACCACAGGTTTCTGGTGCGAGTCCCGGTGGTAACTTGGATGTTTGTTAGTGGTTGAGAATACACGTTAAACTGTAGGCCCGGGCATAATTAGCATAAAGTGTACACAAAATGACAGTAGAGTGACACACCAAACCAAACCTATGAATATTTTAAGATAAATGGTTACAGTTATAACATAAATGGCAAACATTATAATCATTTAGTATCGTCCTATAAAAATAGATGTCGATTTATACTTGAATTTCAATAAATTTTCTATTGGAGAAAAAATCTCATTGTTGCCTTAAAAATATTTCTATTACGCATAACTTAAAGTAAAAAGTCATTACTACTTTTTTCACAAAATGATTAAAAATAAATTAACAACAGAGCTGAAAATGTCCTCTGAAATCTCATCATAAACTGTAACCTTCATATTCAATAAAAACGAACCTTCATCCATTGAAACTTTTGAAGGAAGCTATGAAACAAATCCCAGATGACTGCCACCGATTTTCTTCAGTAGCTAGTCGCCATCGAGCTAATAACAATCATCCCTAATCCGGCAATTCCGGAAAATCATGTCCTCACAGATTAAATTCAATTCTACTTCGTCTAATCGTCCTTGCTGGCGAATCATCTGCTGCACGGTTCGTTTCGAAAAGGGCTCACGGGCAGATGAGTCCGGGGGGAATTACTGCTCAAGGGCAAAACAAAGACAGCTGGAACTAATATTCTGTGATTCAAGCAGAAAACATAATTAATCCTGCAAGAAAGTTTCAGATTGTTCCTTTCGTAGAAAATGTGAAGATGTTTTTAACATTTTATTAGCTGTTGAAGTTACAGACCTGTACTTGTTTGTTACAATGCATATTGTTTTCTCAGGGTTTACTTTATTTGTTTCTTTATTATTATTACGGTTAACTCTCTTTGTAAGTTCTTTTCTTTTCCATTCTAGTTGAAATGGCATTTAATTTTTTTTTTGTTATTTGAAGTTGCCTGCGGAAGAAACATCATATTTATTTGATTCATATTCATTGATCAACTAATAAACTGAAAATTTTGTTAGTATTTTCATATGCTAGATACTCAAACTAGTGTCATTAAATAATAACAAGACAGCTAAAAACAGATACTGAGTTTCTGTAACAGTATTAGAGCTTGCGAAAAAGGGACAAAACTTTGAGGATATATATATATATATATATATATATATATTTGAGATTCTGGTGCCTGTGGCAAAGCGTAGTCGAAAAGTCAAGTTGAACTAGAAGATAAATGAAATGCCATACTGTTTTACTTTGTTTTATTAACATAGAATATAAGCTATTTGGATATGGCTACAAGAGGCATTGAGCAATAAATTGTAATACAAAGAAATATGTTAGGTCCAACAGAATAATTATAAAAATAAAACGTTAAATATTATAGTTAGACTGATAATCGAGCTTCACAAATGAAACATTTTAGCAGAGCTTAGAAAATGAAATGCTAAGTCAGGCTATTAATGATATAAAACGTAAGAACAAACACGTTATGGAATGTTAATAAGTGTTAGGACAACAAATAAGTTTTGAAATGTAGATAGGAAGAACAACATAGGTGAAATTACACTCACACAGGAGATGTTTTCTTTTTAAGGGGTACGGTTGTCAGTCTTACGCCCAATATATATAAATATAAATATATATATATATATATATATATATATATATATATATATATGGGTCGCAGAAGATCTACTCATCCCCGTGGTGCACCTCGTAACACTTTTTAGTGGCGAAAAGATCTGCAACTTGGCATTATTGTTAGATTAATGAACTCTGTTTAAGCATGTTTTGTTGTATTTGTTGTATTATTTTGTTCTTGTTGCATGTTTTCTTTTCATTGTTCTTTTTTTGCTGTAACTGTTCATAATCTGCCATTGTAAATATATATATAATGGATACCTTACATAATTTCAATAATTTATTTTTAATTATTTCTACAATTAAAGTTAAAGTAAGTCATGTTTTTCTCATACTCCTAGGGAAAAAAACATAATCACTTTATTTTAGAGAATAATGATTATTTACTGGCTAATATTTAATTTCTAACAAGAAAAAATAATACTTCAAAACAGGCATTATCTGCAATAAATTATTTTTAACGAAGACATTTTGAAAATTCTGACTCAATATCATTCAGTTTTTGTAGCAGTTTGAAAAAGTGAAAAAGAAGAGCATTCTTAATTTGACTTTTATTGCTTGCATAAAATATTCTGAAAAAGTAATTACTTGAATCAATTTTTTTTATTGTTTTATTCACTTTTATTAAGATAGAAGTTTTTAAAAAATAAATAAAGATTAAATTGTATTTAAAAGAAACACTTCTGCAATTTTTTGTGTTTAAATTGAAATTTTAATGTGAATATCTTTTTATACAATCGAAAACGATCTGTCGAGATTTACAGAATAAAAATTTAGATTCATCTTTTTATATCTAAATATTATATAGTTCCAACATTAAATTCATTACATTATTTCATTGTTACATTATTCATTACTTTAGTTCTAATAAAACTCATTATTTAAATTAACATAAATATCGAAAACACATGTCAAGGAAAATAAATGTTGAATTTTTTGTATTAAAAAATGTCATTACATAAAAAAATAAAATTAAGTATAGATCGTCATTTAAAATTAATCAGAGATTTAAAGAAAAAAGTTCTTTAGAAAAAATATAAAATGTAAGAAACGTATTTAAGGGCAACAAGAAAATATGAATTTAATAAATTAAATTCTTTTTTAGAATAAATTTAAAAATCCAGAAAAGGTTTTTCGTCGGTGCAATGCATATCAAAAGTTTAGCAAAAAAATTTAAATTCTAGTTGTTGTTTTTTTTTACACATTTTTTTTATTAACAAAATGAAGAGAAAAAATGAGTTTTTAAAACAAAATGGTTACATAATTTTATATTAATATTATCTTAATGCTTTTAAAACTTCATATCCACTCAAATTTTGATGATGTAAAATAATCTGTTTACAAAATACATTTAACCGATGTGATATTACAGTGATATCAGACTAATATGGAAAATAATTCCTAGATGTATTAATCAAACAGAAAAATAAATATGAATAATCTGATGGATTATTAATATTTTTCCATGCAATAAATGGACAAAAAAAATTTTGTAAACTTGTTTCACCTCAACTTTTAGTTAACAGCTCACTTTGATTAAGTAAAATAATATTTTTAGAAAATACATTTAACCGATATAATATAACTAAAAATACGTATATTAATATATAATTATATATATATGTTACTATATTAATCAAACAGCAAAATAAATCTGAATTTTCTGGTGGATTATCAAATTTTTTCCATGCAATAAAGGGACCAGGAAAAACATTTTGCTATGTTGTTTTATTGCAACTGTTAGTTAGCAACTCAATTTGATAAAGTAAAATAATCTGTTTACAAAATACACTAATGTGCAAAACTTAAGCAACAAATGCATTTTTCAAACATACAACCATGAAATTATTGAAAAGGGCTTTTTGCAACTTGTACAGTGAAAAGGCAGCTCAGTAGAAAGGTGATGTATATGCACGTCAGGCATAAAAATTTCACAAATGAGTGAAATTCGGTCATTCAGTGCCAAAGTAATTTAAAAAAGGAGGAAAGACGCATTTCCAGACGTTCCTTACAAGTGAAAGTGAAATCGTGCCTTCATAAAGGCTACAAGAACCCACCAGAATGCCTTTACATGTGGCAGAAGGATCGATAAGCTTGAAGAGGGGCGTAGTTTGATGAGTGTTGCACAAGATTTTGGCATTGTCAATAGCTTCAAGAACTTGGAAAGCTTTCCAAATGACAAATACAGCTGTAAGAAAGGTTGGCTGTGATTAGCCGAGGAAAACAACGGCATGTATTGACCAGTGTATCGTTCTGAAGTCGAAAAGAGACCGAAACCAGACATCGATCAACATTGCTTAGCAGCTGGGTATGACAACCGGACAACAGGTGTTAGGTGACAGGCGGACACAGTTTACTGCATAAAGGTGGTCTATTCGCCCGTCGTTCTGAACGCTGCATACAATAACAGCAACCCATCGGCGGCACCGTTTACAGTGATGTCAAGAACACGAAGACTGGACATCTTATCAATGCAGTCACGTTCTGTTTACTGATGAGGGTCGTTTCAGTCTGATTCTCAGCTCCAGTTGATATGGAGAGAGGTAGAGACATGGTTTCATGTCACTATCATCAGGGAAAGATACTATTGGAGTGGTCCTGGAGTACTTGCGTAGGGAGCCATTATGTTGAATGGATGAAAGGAGCTCCATTTTTTCGACAGCGTCTTATTTACTGGAGATCATTACTGCTATGAAATTTTCCTCCTAACACGTACATCTGTTCTGAGAGGCTTTATTTTTATGGACAACAATACACGTCTACACAGAAACTCTGATGTTGAAAAGCTTCTAGAAAGTGAAGATATCTGCAGAATGGATTGACCAGCGTACTCCTCTGATTTAAATCCCATCGAACAAGTATGGTATGCTTTGGGAAGACGGCTAATAGTAAGATCCTATTCTCCTAAGAACACCAGACAGCTGAAATAGATCTTCCATGAAGAGTGGCAACTCTTACCTAAAGAATTTCTGGATAATTTTGTATTGAGTATGAACAGATGGTCTCACCCAACCATTGCAGCTAGAGAAGATCATATCACTTACTAAGAGACTTTGCTTTGTTGTTCTTCCTTATGACCAGACAATGTTTTTACTAACATCATTTTATCAATAAAACCTTTTTCTAATTTGTTTCAAAATATATTCGTACAATTCATTTTTTAGCTACAATACTTTCTTCATCCTATAAGAACTGCATTGTGCTTCTGTAGTATGAATTTCACGACTCCCTCTTGATTTTTTGCGGAATTATGGCAAAATTAGAAAATATTTCTTAGTGTATATTTAACTGATGTGATATTCATAAAAATATTTATCAGCAGACTAATATGGAAAATTATTCTTAAATATATTAATCAAGAAAAATAAATATGAATAATCTGATGGATTATTAAGTTTTTCCATGCACTAAATGGACCAGGAAAAAAATTTTGTTAAGTAGTTTTATTAAAACTCTTAAGTTAACAACTCAGTTGTGTTAAATCAAAATTAAACTTGTTCCCAAAGCAGTGATACTTATTTAAGCACCTTATTTCTGACGTGAATCAAGAAATATAACGAAATGGAAAACTTCAGTCAATCCACAAATCATATTTTTTAATACTTAAATTAATGAAAAATAGCAAAACGAAAATCATCCAATTTAATATTTCTTGTAATGGAGAAGACGATTTTAAATTTTCATCATCCAATTACATTAAGTTTTAAAAATATCCGTTTGCAATATTTAAGCAACCCATTTTAAAATTTAATAAATTCTCTCAAAATGAAAAAGTCAGTATCACGTGATTTTAATAAATTCTGTTTGAAGTATCTGCTTTATATATTTATGAGCAAAATTTTCAAAGAATACGTTAGAAATTTTAACTTCAAAGTAAGAAAAATAAGAAACTCATATTCCTTGAAATGCTAATTGTATTTATTATACGAGAAATAAAAATTTATTCATGAATCCTTTGATTTCTATTCGAGGAATAAACATTATTATTTTATAACTTCAAGTTAATGTTTACATAGTGAAGTGTAATATCATACACTACAATTCGGATGTTTCTACTAAAAAGTAATATTAATATGAATATTTTAAATCTTTATTGACTTTTACATTTAATTAAATAAAACGCTTCTATTTACAGCAGAAAAACGAAGAATTATAGAATCAGATTTAAAAAGTTAAACTATAAAATCTGTACTAAATATTATATTGAATATTTTTAAATGATGGATGAATTAACTAGAAAAAAGTCTTCCAAATTAATCAAATTCATAGAGTTTTTGCGCATGTAATGAGATATTTTTTATACATAAAAACTTAGAGTTCAAGCATAAAATCTTAATACATTAAATAAACTATAATTTTTAATTAAAACAAAAATTGAATTTGAAAAAACACAAAATATACAATTATAAATATATATCTTAAAACCAGCAAGTTGTTTATTTTTATTTAAAAAAAAGGCAAAATGTTCCGATATGATTTTCCCAAATTTCATTTGAAAAATAAAAATTTTATTGCATTTAATACAAATTAAATGACTTACAAATTTGTTAATTTATCTTTTTGTATATTACCTGATTTTCAAAAAAGTAATTATTATGTGATTTATAAAAAATAATTCCAATAATGAAGTATTTTTAATTCATATTTCAAAAGTCAAATTATTCTGCGTTTAATTTTAATAAAATTATTGATTCCAAAAAGAGGCTTAGCATTATTTTATTGATAAATAACTGAAAAAATAATCTTTGAAGTTCTGTTTACAATAACATTTAAATACTATTTTATCAAAATACATTTCTTTTTATCGGCAAAGTTTGCTTGCTTTGTTTTTGTAAATTTATTGTAATAGAATGAATTGATAATATTTTATTGATTGATACAAATCTGAAAAAAAATCTTTGACATCCTGTTTACAATACGTTTATATTTCTTTTTAAAAAAATACATTTATTTTTTATATCGACAAAATTTGCTGTTGTTTTTAAAATTATATTATAATAGAAGGAATTTATGAAATTATTGATTGCAAAAACGGGTTGGTAATATTTTATTAACAAAATCTTAAAAAAAAACCTCTGAAGTCCTGTTTACAATAATATTTATATTCCTTTTTAACAAAACGCATTTCTTTTTTATATAGACCAACTTTGTTTGCTGAGTTGTTTTTAAAAATATATTGCAATAGAATGAATTTTATCACTTTCATGTTTGCATCGCCTATACTAGTATGTTTACATCAACAAAACTGTGGCAGATGTTTTCAGAGATAAACATTTCCACCTTTTATTATTTTTAATTTGCAAATGCGTGGGCTGAAAAGTATAGAAACATATATCATTCTCCACATTCACTAGTAAATATTTTCTTTTCAAATTTATAATGAAAGAAATAATATCCATTACAATCAATGCCTGTCATGACTTATACTTAATCTGTATGCCATGTTAGTTGCCGATGATTTCACAGCAGGCATTGCTTATTACCCAGTTATTAATCATGAGCATAAACAGGAAAACTTATTTTCATCACAACAGGAATATTAATTCTCTGCAATAAACCATATTCTCTGGATAATGAGAACCCTGCTGTTTTTCATTAAGATGGAGACACGGGAGAAGATAAAGGATCAAAATGTTATTAGTTATTTTAGTGGAACGGGTTTTTATGAAGTTTACTTCCGTGCAAGAATAAATGGACGAAATAGATTTTGTATCAAGAAAAAAAAATATAAGTGTATTTTTATTATAATCATTATAGTCATGATATAATATTTATATTATAGTTAGAAACCGAGAATTTCTTCTTGAGAAGTTTTTTCTCTTCTAGATTAGTGAAATATACATGGCAAACGTTATGCTAATGATTATATTTTTATCAATTAATAGGTTTTTTGTTCAGATCAACAACCTATATTTATAGTCGTTTAAACTGTAAGTGCATTTATACTAGACTTAGTAACCATATTTTATTAGTCGTTAAGGGCTGCTTGTGTGTACGAATGAGAGTATGAGAGCATGATCTATATTTTTTAAGTTGATTATCATTTTTTTTTCTTTTTAATAAACCTGTTTAAAAAACTGTACCAAGAATATTTTTCTTGACATGTTTTTTTTCTTCTGTATTAATGAATTTAATATGACAAATGCTACTTTAAAGATTAGATTTTGGTGCATTAATAGATTTTTGTTTCAGATCCAAAACAGATTTTTTTAATTTATTTGGAATAAAAATACATTTATATTAAACTTTGCAATCATATTTTATTAGTCTTTAAGAGTTGCATCGTTTTTATGAATGAGTCCATGATCTGTGCTTTATTTTTACGTTAATGATCCTGTTTTTTATTCTATTTATTAAACTTGTTTTAAAAACTATGGGAAGGACTTTTTTCCTTGACTCGTTTTGTTTACTTCTGGCTTAGTGAATTAAATATGTCAAATGCTTTTTTTAAGATTAGATTTTGGTGCATTAATAGATTTGTTGTTCAGATCAACGACAGATTTTTGTTGTCGTTTGTACTATAAGTGCATTTATATTAGATATAGCAACCATATTTTGTTAGTCGTTAAGAGCTGCTTGTTTCATATGAATGACTGCATGATCTGGTTTTTTTTTTACCTTGATGCTAATATATTTCATTTTATTAAACTTGTTTAAAAAACTGTGTCAATAATTTTTTTTTGACAATTTTTGTTTTACTTCTGGGTTAATAAATTAAATATGGCAAACGTCGTTTTAAAGATCGGAATTTGATGCATTAATAGATTTTTTTTGTTGAAATCAACAACATATTTTTTTAATCGATTGGACTATAAGTAAACTTATAACAACCATGCCGACTTATCAACCCTATTTTATTAGTCGTTAAGAGTTGCTTGTTTTATATGAATGAGTGCATGATCTGGTTTTTATTTTTACTTTGATGATCATGTTTTTTTAATCTTTTCATTTCTGAGTCAACAATTTTTTTCTTGACACTTTTTTTTCTTCTGGACTAGTGAATTAAATATGGCAAACGCTACTTTAAAGAACAGATAATGGTGCATTGATAGATATTTTTGACAACAGATTTTTGTAGCCGTTTGGACTATAAGTATTAGACATAGCAACCCTATTTTAAAAGTCGTTAAGAGCTGCTTTCTTATATGAATGAGGTCATGGTTTTATTTTATTATCGTGATATCGTTGATGATCGTGACTTTCTTATTAACAAAATTTTTTAAAAATTGTGTCAAGGATGTTTTCCTTGCCACACTTTTTTCACTCTAGATTAGTGAATCAAATATGCATGGAAAACGCTACTTTACAATGATGTGCTAAAATTAGTTGAATCTGAAATAAATATACAGATTATGACCTTTTCAGTATAAAACTGTTCTTAATTTATTTATTTTGTTGATGTTATTGCTTAATTTGAATAGGAAATTCCTTTTCTTAAATTGGGATATTTAATTCTCATTACTGCAAGAAAAAAATTATTGATTATAATAAGTACGAAAATATTCATTAAGTTTCAAAGTATTGTTGATAATTGTAATCAAAATATTAGACAATATCTGACAATACTCAGATAAATTATAAATTAGAATTAAAAGAGAGCTAAGTTAGCAAAAATTTTATAATTTCTGTCTGAAACTGTAAATAATAAATTTGCGAAAAGCTTTATTAAATCTTTCACAATATGCTACGATCTCCACGTTCTTTTCCAATTAATTAAATACACAATGTCGCATATCGCAGTGTCTTTTTAAGAAATGAAATTCATTTATGACTGACACTAAATTAACGATGTGCAATTTTAATCACATTTAATCATAAAGAAGATAACTTCTACTAAATAAAATTATTACTCAAATGTTTATAAGAGAATTTCGTAAAAATCATATGACTATCACTACAAATTTTTTTTTTTGCAAATATTAACTCTCTTATATATAATCGTAAATGTGTTTACGATTTTCAGTTACAACTGAATTCTCTGAAACGGCAATTATCAGATAGGAGATAATCATATAAATATCGTAACAAAAGCTACTCATATAAATTTCAGAACAATTATAATTTCAATATTTATATTAATTTTCGTTAAATCAGTTGTACAAGATCCTTTTTATTAAATAATGCTTGAAAACAACTAGTCGAGTATTGAAATGCTTAAAAATACATTGAGAGCATATTTTATACAGATATTTATAAATACAAAGATACCCACGCAAATCTTTATACAATTCAATTTAAGAAAGCTTTATATTTGCTAATGAAATTAAGATTATCTGCCTGCTTCGCTGGTCCTTTACACATATAATATATATATATATACATTATTGTAAATTGTTGTCAGTTAATATTTTTCATTTTATTTTACAGTTCCAAGCTTCTTTTTATGTATCAATGAACGTAATACACAAATTTTAGTTAAAAATAATTATTTTAAAAGAAATAAGTTTTATTGTTTAATGCCTTTGATTTTAAAACTTTTTTTGTTCTAATGCAACTGGCAAACACTTAGACAGCTTGGTCTTGGATGACTTAAGGCAAGCGCTGCACAGGCGTTACTCACTTTGCATTACCCAGGGGGCGCGTGTAACTTGAAGATAAGACAAGGACGCGGAGTAACAATGCCCCTGCAATGCTCTACGATTCTATTAGGACCGGGACCTACGGTTTAAAGTGGATTCCGAACCACTATAAACATCCATGGCACCGCGGGGATTTGAACCCGAAACCTGTGGTACTGAGCGCCAGTTCACTCGGCCATTCAGGCCCCTTGATTTTAAAACTTTCATCATAGAAACAAACACACACACACACACCCGTCTTGCTACTCTATTATTACACCACTATACTATATATATATATATGATCTATATTCGTATTAATAAGTATTTTATTACATAAGTCTATCACTTCATCGATATTAAGAGTTATTATTTAAATGGGTCACCATAAACTACATTAAGGGGTTTTTTTTACATTTGTGTATGGGACCTGATGGCCGAGTGGAAGACTCGGTACCACAGGTTTCGGGTTTAAGTTCCTGCGGTGCCGTGGATGTTTGTAGCTTTTCGGAATCCACTTTAAACCGCACGTCCCTCTCTAATAGGATCGTACAGTGTTTTTGGGAGTAGTGTGACTCGCGTCCGTAGCCTATTTTCAAGCTATGCTTTTCCCTTGGGTAGTCCTAAATGAGTAACAGCGGTGCAGCCCTTGATTATGGCATAAAGATTAACTGTCTCTCTATTGCAACTGCATTAAAACAACAACAACATTTGCATTTAATCTCGTTCTAGATAATGATTCATATAATTGTCCATGGGGTAAACAAGATTTGTTAGATTAATATTGTCCATAGTTCTATGCCACCATGGTTTGTCCTTGAGCTTCGTTTAACGTCATTGTAAAAAAAAGACCAACAGGATATTGAGAACGTTTGAATGGGATTAGGAAATTACTTGGAATAAAAAGTCTGCGAGGATTAAATACAGTCACTTCCTATTCTGATCCTGCTAAACCTATCACTTAGTTACTCTTAGTATTGTACCATTACAAAGTTTATGTGGATATAAATTTATCATTAAAATTAATGGAACGTCTATTTTTAATTTTGCTGCATGCGATGGAAGTTAGATTTTAGTAGGTCAGATTTTGATGAAATTATACGAACCATATAAAATCCAACATGTACGTTTTAGTTTTCATTTACAAAATCTATGTCATAAAATTAAAATCATTATATAAGCTTTTAAATGGTATAATGAATTTAAAATAAAAGTCATTGTCAATTATTTGGTTAATTATTTTGTGTTTCCAATAATCTTGATAATCTAATATTTTATTCGTGTGCCTTAATAACCATTAAATCTAAATAATTTCTCAGATATCCCGAAAATTCCTTAGTACACATTGATGCATAAAATTTTTCAAGCCAGTAAATAAAATATTTGAGATAGAATTTGTACGTAGATAAACATAAAATAATTAAAAAGGAGTCAACGTAATCATATGGATTAAAAAGCTCGTCTGATATATTAGATAAATAAATTAAGTGATAATAATAGTTTCTAGATGTTATTTTTTATTTATCATTCAAACAGTTATTGTTATTATTGTAACCATATTGAATAAATTCTTCTATACTTAAACTGAAAAGCAAAACTTTTTATTTGCATCAATTGACAGAAACAACCGATAAAAAATGATACGCATTATACAAAAAAAAAAGCAGTTGATTTTACATTTATTTTTTATTATATTTTCTGAAAAGAATATGTGTGATAATCGAAAAAGATTATTTTTAATAATCATAATAATAATAATAATAGTCATATAACTAATTGTAAAGATAAGTAAAATTAGATATGATAGATGTAAAAAGTGACCTTTACTTTAAGCGACTGTAAAATTTCATTTTAATCAGATAAGTCTTTGACAAGGGGCCTGAATGGTCGAGTGTCTGGCGCTCGGTGCCATAGGTATCGGGTTCGAATCCCGGCTGTGCCATAGATGTTTGTAGTGGTTCGGAATCTACTTTAAGACGTAGGTCCCGGTCTCCTATGACTGTAAGAGCAACAACAAATATATACATACGGAGCAAAAGTCAGACTTCAATGAACCCTGGATGACGTGGAAGGCCATCAGAACAGAAACTGCACCCCTCTTCCCTCCTTCCATGAGGGATACGACAACAACAACAACAAGTTATATAAAATTACAAACCAGTAGAATATAGATACAATAATTTAAAAAAGGGTAGATATGTTGTTTTTTATCCCACTTGGTCGACAGCAACATCTACATCAAGTCGATGAACCAGTGTTCAAATGAATGGATGGAATGGAGAGAGGGGGGCTGCTTCTGTTATGATGGAGCACCCGTAGATAAAAGACTGACTTGGATCCGTCAAGTTGAAAAAGGAGGGCAGGGCCTTCCGGGAGGACATTTGGGGGATCTACCCGCATGCGCGTATTGTATGGGAGAAAACTCCTCCCACCAGGTAGTCTGGTTAACGATGCAAGATGCTGAACATCACAAACGCCATCGAGCCTCCTCGTTTTCTGAAACAGCGTCTACAACAAAGCCGCCAACGGATTGAACCTCAGCCCAAATGCTCGGGGCCTGAATGGCCGAGGGTCTAGAGCTCTGTCGCTCAATGCCACATGTTTCGGATTCGATCCCCGGTGGTGCCATGGGTGCTTATAGTGGTTCGAAACCCACTTTAAGCCGTAGGTCCAGGTCTCATACGACCGTAGAGCATCACGGAGCCCAATCATCAGAAACCCACATCATTCCCAAATTGTAAAGGAAGAACTCAGCTCTAGTCTCAGTGATGTGGTGTGATGTATTAATAATAGTCCAAATGCTGACAAGCAACTCATGTTGTCACTGAAAACGAGTTGGCCATGGTAGATATAGTATAAGTTTGTCATAAAAATAATATTTCACACAAAATTTTAATTAAAATCACAATGTAAAATCAGAGCTTATAAATTTTACTTTTATAAGATAATATAAATTTTTCTGTATTACTAGGTATTTGTAAGCATTGAAATTATGTTATTACGAACAAGTTACATAATATTTCATTCCATTGTAATATTACGTAATTGCATTAACATGTCAGTTAATGTTGTTAATTGTTACAATACTATAATTATACGTAGTGTTACAATGTTATAATTGCATCAATATATTATTTAATATTGTTAATTATTACAAAATTTTATTTATGCGTAATATTACAATGTTATAATTGCATTAACATGTTAGTTAATGTTGTTAATTATTACAATGGTATAATTAATACGTAACGTTATCTATATAATTATGAACAAGTTGTTAATTTAATACAACAATAATAATAGCTTTTAAAATTAAAATTATAAATTATTTTGAAGAATTTATCGACAATATTTTGCTTAAAACTAAAAAAAGGATTCCTGTCAAATATTTTTCATGCTTGCGATCAAAAACGAAGTTTGAAAGTTTTGCTTTGAAAACAGCTGTATAATTTTTATTCGTATGTGTTCGAATAAAAAGATATTTTGAGCTGGCAAAAAAGAAAAAAAAGTAAAGATTGAAAAACCATTTCGTTGCAAGTTTGTTTGATGTTCTGTTGAGTTTTTTGCGCCAACATATTCATGGGGGAAGCCTATTGATTTCCGATATCTTTTTTTTTTTTTTCATTTTCTTCAAAAGTGATGTATAATTTTCTAGAGAGAATGATAATAAACAGGGAAATGTACTTTTTTCAAAGAACCCAAATTACAATTTGATGCGCATAACGAAAAATGTTTTCGTGCCTAACTCTTCGCGTATGTAATCATTTATTTATTTTGCTTTGGGATCAAATCTATATTGTTTTTAATTATTTTTACAGATTTTCTTTCAGTAGTAATTTAAAAATTGATTTACATTTCAGGTTTAAAATTAAACAAAAAATATTTTCATTTGATTTCTTCCCTATAATTTTTATTTTCAGAAAGTTTTAAATTAGTATTTTCAATAAAAATCAAAAATAAATATGCTTTTATTTGTAAGGTTAAAATAGAAAACCTTGAAAAAAATTGATAGGATTTTTTTTTGTAGTAAAATGGTACACATATTTGAAATCTCGAAAAAAATAATAATTTCAATCAACTAGAATTGTTTTTAAAGAAACACATATTCTATTTAAAACTCTTTACTAAACGTATTATCCTTTAAAATTCTTTATTAAATGCATTATCATTTAAAATTCCTGATTAAAAATATTATCATTTAAAATTCTTTATTAAACGTATCATTTAAAATTCTTTATTAAGCATATTATCATTTAAAATTCCTTATCGAAATTCCATAATGGATATAGTAATATAAATTACGTAGATTTTTTATATATAATTAATATAATATATTATTATAATTTTGAACTTATAGAGAATTTTATTTATTTTACAGTTTTATTTTATTTGAATTTTTTTAAAAGGTGGAAACCCACTTATAAATATTTGTTTTATACACAATTAAATAAAAAAATTCTGTAAAAGTTTAAAATTATTTAAACAAATTTAAAATAAAATCAAAAATACTCCAAACACAATTGAAAAAAATCTAAAACAACAAATATTTAAATTACTTCTACCGTAAAATTCAACCATATGGTTAATCTTTTGTGTGGGTTTTTTTACTGCGCAAATCTTGTTTTTTTACTACTTTTTTACATATGAAAAATCTCAGAAAATGGTTCTTTACCTTTATAACTCCATCTTCGCTACCTGAGGCAATCCATCGACCATCGGGACTGAATTTCAAAGCATTCACTGCTTTACTGTGACCCTGAAAAAGAACAAATTAAATTTTTTAGTTTTGAAAAACTACAGTAAACTTAGCTTAATTTTCTTAGTTATGCATTTACAAATTAATATTCTTTTTTTAACTAAAACACTTTTGTTAACCTATTGTGTTTTTAATTGAAGTATTGAATTTTATTCAAAACTATTTTAAAGGAAAAGAAAAAATAAAACGACATTCTTTAAAGTTAACGATAATCAATGTTCAATTTAAAATATTCAAACTGCTTCAGTTAAATTTTAAACATATCAAAACAAAGAAAATAATTTGACAATAGCTGATAGATAGTTATATACAATAGGCTTTATAAAATAAAAATGAGAAAAACTTGAATTATTTATATATATTCCATAGTTTAAAATACAGAAATAAAGTTAAATTAAACATTTTAATATAATTAAATTTTCAAGAATTTGTCTGTTTCAAAATCAAATAGTTAAAATTGGCAGATTTCCAATATATTTGTTTTTATGTCATTGAAATTGATGCTCGGATTAAAATATTTTTTGGTAACTTTATTTTCTAGGAATAAGCTAAGTAATTCTATGGTTTTATAAAGTTCTTTAAAATATATTTTACGATTTCTATCATCTTAACATTAATTTTATAATATGGCAACAATTTAACAGTAATATGACAACAAAAATACTCTTGACGGATGTTTGATAGTTAATGATCGAAAATGATCCCATAGATCCTAATTTACAACAAAATAACTTTCTTGCTACGTTGTAAATGGTATGTCAAAATAAACATGTAAATAATCCATAGATAACAGGTAGAAAATTGCAGTAATAAATTATTTAGACGTTTCTATTGTTAGTAAAATTTTTACATTTTTCTATTAGACGTTACAAATTTCTACCTCTTTAAATGTTATAATTAGTGTGGTAACAGTTTTTAGCCAACGGCCGTACCATGCTGAATATACCGGTTCTCGTTAGATCACCGAAGTCAAGCATCATTGGGCGCGGTCAGTACTTGGGTGGGTGACCACCTGGGAACACCGCGTGCCGTTGGCAAATTTGGGACCTGAATGGCCGAGTGTCTAGCGCTCTGGCGCTCGGTGCCACAGGTTTCGGGTTCGAATCCCGGCGGTGCCATGGATGTGTGTAGTGGTTCGGAATCCACTTTAAGCCGTAGGTCCCGGTCTCCTATGACTGTAAGAGCGTCACGGAGCCAAAGTCAGGCTTCTACCTACGGGTGCTCCATCACAACAGAAGCTGCTTCCTTCCCTGGGCTCGTGGGCTTGACCAGCCAAGTGGGATAAGAAACAACAAACACAGTTTTTAGAAAATATCTAAGACTTCTTTTAATTTATAATTAACTGCATAACATGAATTTTCATGTTTCAACGAACATTCATTTGAACGCTCTTGAAGTATGTTTTATAGAAGCTCATAGATAAAAAAAACGAACTTTATTGGTATATTGTGGGTGGTATGTTAAAGTAAAGTAATTAGTCATAAAGACCGAATAATAAGTAAGAAATTACAATAATAAATTATTAAACATTTTTATTTTTTTACTTTTTAATTGATTATAATTTTTATGGTATCAGTTCGTCAAAAGCATTTAAGACTTTTTTAATTTAAAATGTTAGATATTAATCTCATATTTTTATGTATGAAAATGGATGCATGTTTATAAATGTATGTTCCAACATAACTTAAAAACTCTTAACACTTAGCGTTCTAATTTTAATCACTGAATTTACCTTTCTTTTATTTAGTGTTTAGTTGTAAATCTCGAAAAAATTGTCCTTATTTTTTTTTTAATTAAACAAAATTCGTTTCTGTGTTTGGAGCCACCTGGTGGCGTATCAATCTGTCTTTTTTTTTTTTATTCTACCTTTAAAATTTTTTTTGGAAACTAAAACAGTAAAATTTTGTTATTGTTAAATTATATTTATGTGAAATTAATTAATTGTGTATTAATTTGTAAAAAATATCATATGTTAATACTTTTTTAATTCTTTATTATTATTTAGAACATTCTTTATTATTGTTTTAGAACAAATTTGCCAAACGATAATTAGTTCGTTTCCTTTGTATATTTTCCATAATAAAATTTAGCAAAAACTAAAAGTGGTTTATATATATATATATATATATATATATATATATATATATATATAGGCAAATAACGCTGGGGTACAAATGCTTTTCTTTAAATATTCTAGCACCTTTAATTAGCTTTGCTTTAATTAAAATGGAGGTAAAATTCAAATAGCAATGAAAACACTTTTTTTAATTATTACGAACTATGATCGAATTAAGTTTGATTTGATTACTGTGCGGATATGTTAAAAGAGGACACTATGTATTTCGTACATATAAAAATTAAATCACTGTAATAAATGGAAAATTAACAAAAAATGAATATGAAAGAAACTTTAATTATTATTAAAACATTTAATTATTAAAAAACCAGAATATTAATAATAATTAATTTCTTGCTTGAAAGGAATTTCCACATTTTCCAATTTTTCCACATTTGAAAGGAATTATCATTTTCAAATATATAAAAATTGAGAATTCATGTTCTATTCGCTAATTATTCACGCAACTAATGAAGTTTTTTGACTACTATCAAATCAAATATTTATGAACATTTCTAATTATGCACCAAATAAAAAAATGAAAAAAAAAGCAACTCTTTTTAACTATGATATTTCTATGCTTAATTATTTTTGTAGCATTAAATTAAATATTTTTAATTAATTGCAATTACATTTTAATAAAATTACTATTGCTAATATTCCGTATACGTTAACTTTAATTTTAAAAAACTCTGCTTTTTACATGTTGCTAATATAAATCAATTTGAATAATACATCGTAGTTAGTTACACATTTAAGAATTAACCGAAAATTTCGATACTTATGCCGGGTATGAACACGATAAATTCATTATTTCTTTGAGGAAATTGGGAAAATTGGATGTGAAATGGGGTGGGGGAATCTGCAGATGTCACTTTTATGTGTGTACTTTATGTGTAAATTATTGTGCCGAAATGTGGATGATGTGTAGAGCCCTCAGTAGTGGACCTGGACAATACTGAATCTGCTATATCACTACCGTTAGGCTCGTTCCCACCAAGGCGAGAGACGTGAAGATTCAAGAGGCAAGCGACAAAATTTTTTCGACCCCTTCACAGCGAAACGTCAAGAAATAGTTACGCCAAAAGTTTCTGAGTGTGATGGCTGCCTAAATAAAGGAGTTCAAAAGTGTAAACCCCAGAGTTTCAGGCGACCCATCGGGTGATGGCTCCTTGGTCAAATTTTTTCAATGCATCTTGTCCACCGTGGTGAGCATCCCCGACTTGATGGTCCTCAAATAAGGAGTCCCCGTGAATAGGTAAACCCTGTTGTGTGGGGTGTCTGGCATCCCTGACTGTGATGGCTGCCTAAATAAAGGAGTTCAAACAGTATAACCCCAGAGAGTGGTTGTGTGGTCAGTCCATCCCCGAGTGTGATGGCTGCCTAAATAAAGGAGTTCAATAAGTATAACCCCAGAGAGTGGTTGTGTGGTTAGTCCATCCCCGAGTGTGATGGCTGCCTAAATAAAGGAGTTCAAAAGTATGATAACCCCAGAGAGTGGTTGTGTAGGTTAATCCCCGAGTGTGATGTTGAAAACCCCAGAGAGTAAGTCCATCCCCGAGTGATGGCTGCCTAAATAAAGGAGTTCAATATCCTCGAGTGTTAACCCCAGAGCGGTCAGTCCATCCCCGACTGTGATGGCTGCCTAAATAAAGGAGTTCAATAAGTATAACCCCAGAGAGTGGTTGTGTGGTCAGTTCATCCCCGACTGTGATGGCTGCCTAAATAAAGGAGTTCAATAAGTATAACCCCAGAGAGTGGTTGTGTGGTCAGTCCATCCCCGAGTGTGATGGCTGCCTAAATAAAGGAGTTCAATAAGTATAACCCCAGAGAGTGGTTGTGTGGTCAGTCCATCCCCGACTGTGATGGCTGCCTAAATAAAAGGAGTTCAATAAGTATAACCCCAGAGTGGGTTGTGTGGTCAGTTCATCCCCGACTGTGATGGCTTTAAAGGAGTTCAATAAGTATAACCCCAGAGAGTGGTTGTGTGGTCAGTCCATACCCGAGTGTGATGGCTGCCTAAATAAAGGAGTTCAATAAGTATAACCCCAGAGAGTGGTTGTCTGTGGTTAGTCCATCCCCGAGTGTGATGGCTCTAAAGGAGTTCACAAGTATAACCCCAGAGAGTGGTTGTGTGGTTAGTCCATCCCCGAGTGTGATGGCTGTCTAAATAAAAGGAGTTCAATAAGTATAACCCCCAGAGAGTGGTTGTGTGGTCAGTCCATCCCCGAGTGTGATGGCTGCCTAAATAAAGGAGTTCAATAGTATAACCCCAGAGAGTGGTTGTGGTCAGTCCATCCCCGACTGTGATGGCTGCCTAAATAAAAAGGAGTTCAATAAGTATAACCCCAGAGAGTGGTTGTGTGGTCAGTTCATCCCCGACTGTGATGGCTGCCTAAATAAAGGAGTTCAATAAGTATAACCCCAGAGAGTGGTTGTGTGGTCAGTCCATCCCCGAGTGTGATGGCTGCCTAAATAAAGGAGAAAAAATTACAGTCCACGTTTATTATTTGAGTTTTTATTTGTGTGTGTGACCGAGCTATTGAACAGTTAGTATGACAATAAATCTTTAGTAAAATTCTCGGAATTAGAAAAAGATTATTTTACGTTCTTTAACTTAAATAAATTAGATTTGCTTTAAATCTCTGATGTTAGCATCCATGAAGTTAGACCAAAGTCCATGAATACATGTGTTCTCATGAAAGGGGAGGGGCATCTTCTGTTGTGATGAAACAACCGTAGGTAAAATTCTGACTATCCCGCATTTGCGTATCGCATAGGAGGAACCCCGGAAAACTTCCCCCAGGTATTCCACGTAACAAGTGTTATCTTCTTTTTCTGTTATCATTAATTAACACAATTTTCAGTTGAGATATATATATATATATATATATATATATATATATATGAATTTTATTGGTATCAAAAATACTTAATCGAACCACCACCCACAACTCCGTCACGTTCCTTTTCTGCAATTGCTCTTGCATTCGAATCCCCGTACAAGACAACAGCCTTATATGGAGTTACAGCTCTTGTTCGTGGCGCCATCTGTTGTCTTTTATAATAAAAATAGTTTACACAAGGCAAGATGCTGAACATCGCAAACACTATCGTGTCTCCTCATTTTTTGAAACAGTATCTATAACAAAATTGTGCCAGCAGCGCACTTTGCCGCTGAGCCACGGGTCGGGCACAAAACGTGTATAAAATGCTGTCTATATTCTTTTCAATTTTTATCTTAGAATCTTATTTATTTATTTATTTTATAAAAAGTTGCACACTATTTTTTCTAGTACAAAATAAAATAAAATAATACAAAGCAAGTGCGAAATAAATTTTATTGAAATATATTTATAAAATGTATGTAATAATTAATTTACATTGTTCCTTTTTAAATTTATAATTTGTAATAAATTCACAAAATTATAGGATAACTCAAAAGTTTCTCAGCGTTATAAAAATATTTGAATTGCTTAATTAGTAACTTTCCTAATGCACTCAGACTAAATATTTTAAAATTTTAAATTTAAATAAATATTTGTTGTTTCTTATCTGCCTAAGTCAACAGCAACATCTAGATCAAGTCTATGAACCCCTTGGGTTTTCATGGAAGGAGGGGTGGGGGCAGTTTCTGTTGTGATGGAGAACCCGTAGGCAGAAATCTGACTTGACTCCGTATCGTTGAAAGAGGCGAGTGAATCCAGGAAGGATTTTAAGGGGAACTACCCCGAATTTGCGTACACGAAAACTCCCATAAGGTAGTACAACTAACGAGGCAAGATGTTAAACATCACAAATACTATCGAGTCTAGTCGTTTTTTGAAACAGTGTTTATAACAAAACCGCTGGAGGATTGAACCTCATCCCTAATGTTCACTAGTGACGCACGTTGCCACAGAGCTAAAAGTTTGGCCAAATAAATACTTAACTACATCAATCATTTGAAGTTTCTTTTACAGTAAAAAATAATATATTTAAAAAAAATAACAGTGTAAATAACAGTATATAAAAAAATAACAGTAATATCTATTAGTCTTAAAAAAATTAATCCAGGATATTTTTGACATTAATTTTTATTTCTAATTATATTCTTTGGCAACGAATAAATTAATAAGCATTAAACTATTAACAATTATAATTCATTTTTTTTTTTGAACAAAAAAAAAGGTTAATTTTTGGCAAATTCTAGAAAATAAAAATTGAGAACAGCACTTTAAAACCGTACTCAATAAATTAATTTTTCCGAAGTAACTAAAAGACCCGTCTATCAAATATCCATTAAGTGAAATGTGGGAGCTATCGAAAATTAAATCAGCAGAATCGCCAAAGTTGCGAAATTATTTTTAATCAAATTATGCTTAAAACCTTCCAGGAAAATTATAGTTGATAAATAAATGAATTTCAATTTATTTTATAGAACTTTTTTATTGATATATATACTTTCCTATCTTCAAAGTTGTCCGTAAATTCTTGGCTAAGGAGTTTAGTTTTGCTTAAATAAATAAATATGAATATAATAAAATAAATTTTCTTAAACTAAATAAAATAATTTTGTTTGAACTTTTTATTGTTAGAATTGTTTTGGTTTTGAAACTCTGTTCGAAATTAATTATTTTAAAATGAACATAATTTTAAAATAACTATTAAATAATAATTAATATTTAATTAATTATTAATAATAGTAATTCACTAAATATGTATTATAATAATATTAATTAATATATAATTAATTTTAAAATAATAATTAAATAATAAATAAATAATTATTTTAAAATTTGCAGAAACACATTATATAAAATAAATATGTCATATGCACTTTTGGAATTTGTGAAGTATATTTTTAATAATAATAAAAAATTTTAAATAATAAATAATAAATAATAATTAATTAATTTTTAAAATAATAATTATATAATATTCATTAATTATTTAAATTTTTAAAAAACATTATTTAAAAACAATAAATTTTTCATATGATATGCTTTTGGAATTTGTGAGGTAAATTCTTTTAAAAATATTGTAATTATCTAAATAAAATGTTAATATTTTTTTATGTGTGCTTTATTTGAAATAAATAATTGAACAAAATATATGATAAACTAAATCTGCGTGATAATAAATATATATTATAACCATCCTTCAACTTGAATCTGGCAAATGCGCCCTCTTTAGTATTCAGGAGAAACGTTTAGTTGACTCATTAACTCCCATTTGAGAGGTCATATATATTTTGCGTAACCCTGCGAATATCCGGCTGAACAGAAGAGTTCATCCACAAAGCTCTAATTATCAAATTTTTTTTTTTTACTTTGACTGTATGTTAAAAATTTAATTGTATGTGTTTGGATTTGTTCTAAAACCTGTGCCTCCTACATTTTAAAACAACATCCATCATTACAATGCTAACTGAAGGGCCTGGCCGATTGGCCATTGCTCTGGCACTCGGTAACATAGAGTTCGAGTCCCGGTGGTGCCGTGAATGCTTGTAGTGGTTCGGAATCCACTTTAAACCGTAGGTATAATAGGATCATAAAAGTAACGGGGTAGTGTTACTCGCGTCCGTAGCATATTTTCAACCACACGTGCCCCCTGGATAGATCTAAATGAGTAACAGTTGCAGCCCTTGCTTATGGCACAAAACATAACTGTTTCTATATTACGAGCTGCATTAGGAAAAATAATAATATCCAGCAAGAAAATGTTCAAATTGTGAGGCGATATTTTATTTTCGGACACTGTTTTTGTAAGCGAGTAGACAAGACCCTAATACGATAGAACTATGGTGCACGAAAAGTCGGACTATCTATTTGGACTGCTAAATACTTATCTTTAGAACATCCTCCAGAAGACATCTGTGTGTATAGTATAGCATATCCTATGTTATGAACAAACCTGTGAAAAGCAAAATCTGTTATCGAAGTAGATGTAGAAAATGGCAAAATTTTGGCTGTTCCTTTTGGCAAATGTTTCGAAACACACAAATTCTAAACGTAAGCAATTTCTTAAAATCTGATTTTTCTTAAATATTATTTAATTATAGGATGTTTATAATTAGAATTACTCTATGAAGAACATGATACAGCAGAAATTAGTGGATTGACACCAAATTTGGAATATAGATTATACGTCAATTGCTCTATAAAAATAGCAAAAAATACAAAATGATGCAAAAATGTTTTCTAAGAAGCAATATGCAGCAAAATACAACATTAAATTCATCATAGGAACTGACAAACATGTTATAAAAATAACAATTTCAACACTTATTGATTTGTAATTGATGTATTATGATTCACACCACTTTCCATATGGTCCTAGGAACGCCTGCCTTTCGACATACAGCGTTATGCTCTACCAGTACCATATGTCCACACTGTGCTACATGGAATGCTTCCTTGTTGACATACATTGTAGACACTACCAGTACCAGATGTTCATGACTGTGCTACATGGAACGCCCACTTGTCGACATATAGTATGCACGATCAGTACCATATGCTCACCTCAGATGCTGTTGCCTCAATAATCTTCAGATAAAGAATTTATGTCCTCTTCTATATTGAACTCAGATATTTCCTATCTTTGCTGATCACACCATCATGGCTTTTACGACTACTACAGACATTGGACCATGAAGTAATTTCTTCCTCCACCGGGCAGATAAAGGAAACTCACGGACCACATGGACAGCATTCCCTTTGCTTTCATTGAACAGCTTTCACAATAACACATGTTCAACAACGAAACTGTCTTCGCTGCAGTTGGAAATGTTGAAATGCCAACTTATTGCTTATTATGTTTTATACCAAGAATTGATTTACATCAAACTTCCACCTTTGTGGCCATATGCAGATCACCATATTTTGTTTTTTCATTCCTGTTTATCAATTTTGTCCTCGAACATTAAAAATGTCATTTTTATTACTTGTTGATCATTTCCTATGTTGTTGCAACATAGGGCTTTATTGGAAACCAATCCATTGCAATAAGGATCACACCCAAAGAAGAAACAAACAGAACAAAGTAAACATGCAGTAAGATAGTAATCGATAATAAGTCGGTCCCACACACCACAAAATGTCAAAGGAGGAGAGAGTAAATAAAGGGGTAGACACTTTATTTTAGTTCATGAGTCTTCTGGCTTCCCAATACAATTGCAAGACTTCTCCTTTGCGCTGAGCTTCCCTGTTCAGTCCTGGTCATTTCAAAAGACGTTCTGAATTCATTGTTCCAGCTCTACATATTGGACAAGTGCTGAAGGCGTGGACACCTATCCCGTTTAGGTGTTCCGCAAGACAATCCTGTCCGGTTCTTAATCGAAAGTTGGCAGCAGCCTCTTTACGTGGTCGAGTGTTAAAGATTTTCCAGCTGTCTTGAATAGTGTACCACTTTTTGCCTTCAGATTCAGTTATGAGAATATCTTTCAGTTTCTTAAAAAGTTCTCTATGAATATATTTCTGGAAAGATTCTGGTGGAACTTGCTCCTTTCCAATATTCACATGATTTCCTTTCTTTGCAAGTGAATCTGCTACTTAGTTACCTTAATTCCCACATGTTATGGTATCCACTGGAATACAATTTGCTTAACTTAAGCTCTTAAATATTTGATATCTTTCTTAATTTGAATTATTGTTAGGTTTCGGTGGGATGATTTAACGAGACAGCTTGTATGGTTGCTCTGGAATCCACTTATATTATCACTTCAGAGTAGGAATCATTAATTACTCTGATTTTACTTGATAGCTATCATTATTGTTGTAGAAGTTCATGCCACTTATTGCTTTGGATTTAGTTATGAGATTATCTTTCAGTTTCTCAAAAATTTCTCTATGACTATATCTCTTCAAAGATTCTAGTGGAACTTTCATTTCCTATGTTAATATTCCCTTATAGACATTTTTGAACTAATTTTAATTTTTTGGTGAGTATTTAGCTTATAAATGCATATAATAATCACCTGTAAATTACATATTTATTTGTAGAATAGAAAATAATTTTGGGAAAATAAATGGTAAAAATAAATAAATAACATAAACTTTTAAAAATTTGTTATATATATTTTCCATAAATACCCTTTGAGATGATTTATTTGAAATAGTTCACTTATAATCTCGTTAAGTTGCAAACTTTAAACTTCAGGCAGTTAACTCCACACTTTTAATGGCACCGAACCACTTTAAGTGCTTCAAAGTAATGCATTTCTTTCACGTAAATGGCACATTTAAGGGCGTCATTAGGAAGCAACGTAAATTCTGAAGACCAGGCGAATTTCTCACCTTATCCTGTTTACTATGCACTTTTTAATAAACGCAGTTTTGGCAAATTTATAACATTATCATGATGTCCTCATCATACCACTTTATATTACAATATTGGCATGGATTATTAATTTATTAATAATATTTGTTAAATGTTGTAGATGGAAAAAGTATTGTAATATTGCTTATTTATGAAAAATTCATTATTAACAGAAATAATCTGAAATAGAATTTAATAATGTCATAATAACTATTTTCTGGGTGGCAAAATTATTATTATTAAATGTCACTTACTATTTCAAATTTTATGGTTTTCCTGTAACCATGGTAACCTTTTATATCACATTTTGTTTGTTTCATTTATACCAGAATTTGCCTTGAAACTAACGCTTTACAAAAATTATACACACTACATATAGTATGAATTCTCATTAAATGACCACCATAATGCTTTGCTGTAAATGATACCAGTTTAATGCCATTTTTATATTAAAATGATTATTAAATAAATTTTTAGTGTTTAATAAATTATGATCGCCATTTTAATTAAAGTCTTTATATTTATAAAAAGAAACTTCGTTAAGCTGCCATCCTTTATGATGAAACATTAGTATGATTACTCAATGAGGGCTGACTCTCTATGTGCTATTAAAGGGTTTCGTTAAACATTCCCCTTTTATGTTTCCATAAAATATGGCGATCATACTAATAATAGTGGATTAATAATAAGGCCTATAACGTTAAACCACCACCATATATGCCGAAAATTGAAGGTGGTTATAATAGGATGTGACTATGTAATTGGTGGTTAGATAGTGGTTATATAAGGAGGGTCGACACTTTATCTGCTATTCAAAAGCTTCATTAAATTGTCACCTTTTATCTTTCCATAACAGCTGGGGATCATACTAATAACAGTGGTTTAATGATCCTCAGTAAGAGTACTATAAAGTTAAACCACCACCATTTATGACGAAACATGAGAGTGGTTCCAATAGGATGTTGTTGTATAAGTCGTGGTTAGATAATGGTTATATAAGAAGGGTCGACACTTATGTGCTATTAAAATGCTTTGTTAAACCGACACCTTTCATATTTTCATAAGAGATGGAGGTTATACTAATACACTCATGTCCATAAATTAAGGATAATTCAGAATCACACAGAAATTGAGCTCTGAAATAAAAATTTCACCTGTAGAATTATCACGCACATCTTGAAGAAGAATATGCAAATTACAGGAAAACACCAGATGGCGCGGATAGTACGTCACAATGACAAGAGTGTAAGAGAGGGGTATATAAGGAATGGTGGCAAAGAAGTAAAATTGTTCACAAGCGCTTTAAAAGCCTTTCAGTGCAATAACCGCATAGTTATGGCACAAAGGAAGCATTTGGATGATTTTTTACGTGGTAGAATTATCGGACGACTGGAATGTGGACGTACTCATCTGGAAGTATCCGAGGAACTTGGAATCGTCCAGAGTGTCATCTCCAGGCTTTGGCAACGATTCCAAGATGATGGTAATGTGAGTAGATGTTACAGCACAGGTCGCCCCCGAGTTACAACGCCGAATGAGGACCAGTATTTAGCAGTTACTGCCAAAAGAAACAGACGGAACACAGCATCAGACCTGTCTCGTCAGCTCTATTCAGCTACCGGTACGACCGTTTCAAGGCAGACCGTGTACATACGCTTAGGGCACATCGGTCTATATGCTCGTAGGCCTGTCAGATGTGTTCCACTTACCGCAACTCACTGTCGCCTGCGATTAACTTGGAGTAGAGAGCATGCATTGGCGACACCGCAACAGTGGTCTTGTGTGATGTTTTCCGACGAGTCCAGGTTTAGTTTGCAGTCTGATTCTCGCCGGACTTTCATATGGAGAGCGCCAGGTACCCGTTACAACCAAGAGAACACCATTGAACGACACCGTTACGGTGGTGCAGGATGGCTCGTTTGGGGAGGAATTATTCTTGGTTCCAGAACTGAACTGCATGCTCAGTGTGTAACGATAACAGGCCACATCTATCGGGATGTCATTCTGGAACAACATGTACGTTTGTTTCGGGGCGCCATGGGTGCTTAATTTCTGTTTATGGATGACAACGCCCGTCCTCACCATGCAAACATTGTAGATGAATGCCTTCAATTGGAGGATATCACCCGTATGGATTGGCCAGCATACTCACCGGACTTGACTCCAACAGAGCATGTGGGGGATATGCTTGGCCGACGAATTGCAGCCCGTCAACCCCCTCCTACCTGTCAACCGGAACTTCGGAGGGCATTGCTTGATGAGTGGTGTAATATTCCCCAAGATCAGATTGATAATTTGATACTCAGCATGCCTAGGCGTTGTAAGGCCTGTATTGCATCGTCCGGGAGACATACTCCATATTAACCATCATACTAACCATGTTATACTCTTTTTTGTAAATAGGTTCTTTTTTTAAATTTGCTCCAGGAGTAAAAATCGCAATTTTTATTAATTATGTCAAACATATAGCATCTTTTTTGCTCTTTACCTTTTGTTTAATAAATAGAGACTTGACAAATAAGTCAAATTCGTTTTGCTTCTGTCTCTTTCTTTGCCTGAACTTCATTATCCTTAATTTATGGACATGAGTGTAATAGTGATTTAATGATTGGCAGTATGAGTCCTACAAATTTAAACCACCACCATTTATAACGAAACGAACATGAAAGTTTCGTTAAACCACCACCTTACATCTTTTCGTAAGAGATAGAGATCATACTAATAATAGCGAGTTAATGATCGACAGTAAATATAAAGTTTAATCACCACCATTTATAACGAAACATGAGTGAGGTTATTTAAAGAGTGTCTACTCTTCATGTATTACTAAAAAGCTTCGTTAAACCGCCACCTTATATCTTTCCATAAAAGACGTCATACTAATAATAGCGGTGTAATGTTCGACAGTTTGAGTCCTATATAGTTAAACCACCACTATTTATGACAAAACATGAAGGTGGTTATTTAAGGATTGTAGAATTTATCTATGCTATTATAAACTTCATTAAATCCTCACATATATGCTGCCATAAAAGATGGCTGTCATGTTAAGGATTGAGTTTTAATGATTGATGAATTTAATTTAATATAAAAGCAAGTTAAACAGCTACATTTTACAGCGTAACATTAAGATGGCAGTTTAGAAATGGTTGATTTAAGTTCTGAAAACTTTTCAAAATAAGCATGATTAAATTTGCCACAATATCATTTACCTATTATATGGAATATCATTTACCTATAATATAAAAGGAATGAATATGAATATTTATTTATGTTGTTGTTTCTTATCCCACTTGGCTGGCCAAGCCCACGAGCCCATACTGACTCATGATTGAAGGGGAAGGAAGGAGTTTCTGTTTGTGATGGAGCACCTGTAGGTAGAAGTCTTACTTTGGCTCCGTGACGTTCTTACAGTCATAGGAGACTGGGACCTACGGCCTAAAGTGGATTCCGAACCACTACAAACATCCCTGGCACCGCCGGTATTCGAACCCGAAACCTGTGGCACCGAGCTCCAGAGCGCTAGACACTCGGCCATTCAGGTCCCAAATTTGTGAATGCCAACGGCACGCGGTGTTCCCAGGTGGTCACCCACCCAAGTACTGACCGCGCTCAATGATGCTTGACTTCGGTGATCTAACGAGAACCGGTATATTCAGCATGGTATAACCGTTGGTATAACCCATAACATATTTGTTTATAATTTCAATATTGAATCAAAATTGAATAAAAAATTACTATGTTTCTACAGTGTAGTAATAAAAGAGAAAAATATCATCTTAAATGTTGTTTCCAATTTATTGATTTAACGATTTATATTAATGATTAGGATTAAAGTGTAAAGTTAAATGTTAGGATTAAAATGTAAGAATTTAAATGTTAGGATATCATAGAGAAGGATTTCTACAATATTACCAAAAATAAAGTTCACGTTTGTCGTGATTATGACCAGCAAATATCTTGATAATCTTTGTTACTAAAATTTCAGATTATTATTAAGCTTAATTATGTGAAACATTTTTATCAATGAAAATTAATTGTAATAATTATGTATAACATTATTATTACGATTAGCCACTACGATTTTAAAGAATAAAAGTCATAAAAGGCCATATTAGAAATTTGGTGTCGTACGATTCACATAGAATCATTACATCATATTAAGTTGTATATTCACGATTTTTTTCTAAAAGAAATATGATGCTTGTATTTACGTCTGACGACAACAGAGAGGACATTCGAGGATGATTGTTTTTTTCACAATTTATAAGCAAAGAAAGCAAAATTTCAAAATGAAAATAAACTCCCAGAGAAATTCCACATCTTTCTGCAGTGAAAAAAATAGTTATAAAAGAAAGAAATATTTGCCAACAAATCATATTTATTATTATGCGTGAACAACATGCCATTTAATGACACTTACCAAAATGCGTGAAAGTGTAATAAAAATTTATTTGTTTGTAGAATGAAACACATGCCTGCAACCTTGCAATAATACGTCAATAGGCAGTCATGTGCATTACCTCATTTTGAATTGTTTATGGCCCTCTGGCGGAGAAAAGGTGAACATTTCTTTGCATTGATTTTTTTTTAAAGTGCACTGCTATGTTTTATAAAGCTTTCTTCATACTGTGACAAAATTCAAATTTAAAAATAATTTTTTTTTTGTCCTTTATACATTTGAAACTTAAATAAAAAATTTTTAAATCCACTAAAATTATAAAACTAGTTTAATAAATTAATAATATTATTTAATTTTAAAATTATATTTAAAATAAAATCATTAATATAATTTAATTTTAAAATTATATTTAAAATAAAATTATAAATATAATTTAATTTTAAAATTATATTTAAAATATAATTTAATAAATTTAATAAATTATTTATATAAATTATTTTTAAAATTATGTTTAAAATAAAAATATAAATATAATTTAATAAATTATTTATATTTTTTAAGTTTAATATTATATTCAAAAAATAAAGTTATAAATATAATTTAATAAATTATTAATACAATTTAATTTTAAAATTATATTTAAACTGAAATTATAAATCTAATTTAATAAATTATTAAAATAATTTAAGTTTTAAATTATATTTAAAATAAAATTATAAAACTATTTTAATAAATTATTTATATAATTTAATTTTAAAACTATATTTAAAATAAATTTGTAAATCGAATTTAATTTTAAAATTACTTTTAAAATAAAATTATACTATGTATATATATATATATACATAAAATTACATTTAAAATAAAATTATAAATAAAATTTAATTTGTAAATTATATTTAAAATAAAATTATAATTATAATTTAATAATATATCAACAGAATTTAAGTTTAAAATTATATTTAAAATAAATATATAAATTTAATTTTTGTCTATATAATTTATCATTGATCAATATTGTCGATTAAATGTAATGTTATGTAACATGTTTACAGATGACAATGAAAAACTGAAATAATTTAATTTTCTCTTTTCCTAAATTTGCAATTAAAAACTGCAGTTAATCAAATTTTAACAGATTCATATAAAAATTAGAATATTACAAATTTAGAACGAATTAAGATTTTAAGTTTATTAACAATGTTACACTAAAAATTTAATAACAACTATTTATTTATTTTATTATAACCAAATACAACTTTTTCATTGTTATAAAACAAAATTTAAACTTCTAAGTAATTTAAAACTTGAAAATATGCAAAGAAAATGTGTTTTCAAGTAGCTAAAAAGTTGTTGTCATAATATTTTCCTTAAATTTTTCTATCGAATAAATGTTGTTACATAATTCACTTTTTCTTATATAATATTATTATTAAGTTAAAAATGTAAAGTAAACATTAATTTTTATTTTATTCCTTGACAAAGAATTTCATTGTTGTCATAAAATGTCAATATGATATTTTATGACAACAATGAAATTGAAACAAATAGATTTTTACACACAGAATTTCAAAAATGTAAAAATAATTTTTTTAATGGAAATCTGTTTGACATTTACCTTGTAAGTAAATATGCTTCCTTTTCGTCTTTTGTCCCACAGCTGCAATAAAAGAAGATTAAGAAAGATTACTAAATTTTAAAGGAAAAGAAAAACATACACTTGTAAACAATCACAATATTTCATTTAACAAGTAATATATGTATATATAATATTTTAAGGTCAATTCCTACTTTTTTTTTCATTCTATTGCAGAAACTCCTTTATAAATAATTTTCATTCATTTTTTCAATACCTTCCATTAGCTCACACTCTCCTTATATATATCTAGTTCACATTTTCAATCGTTTATAAAATACTTTTTATTCATCCATTCAAGTTCAAATACATTTTTTTTAACTTGTAGTGGATGACACTGGATGTGAATACAGTTGTTTCAAATATTAATTCAGTAATTAAATTTAATTAATTCAGTTTATTTTTTTTATATTTAAATTGCATATATCTACCAATAGATGGCGGCAGATAAACTTAAAAAAATGAATGAAAACTATTTATAAAGGACTTTCTGCAATAGAGTGAAAAAAAGAAGGAATTGACTTTAATTATTTTTTTTTTATATTACTTGTTTAAGTTTATCTGGCGTCATCTATTGGTAGATATATGCAATTTAAATCTAAAAAAAAAAAAAATTAATTAATTTAATTTAATTACTGAATTACTACTTGCAAAAACAGTATTAACAACAAGTGTCATCCACTACAATTTCAAAAAATGTATTTGAATTTGAGTGAATGATTAAAAGGTACTTTATTGACGATTGAAAATTTGAACAAGATATATATAGGGAGAGTGTGAGCTAATAGATATTTAACTTCTTTGGACCAAGAGATAGTTCTGTTATATTCTACGTTAGAACATTATATTCTTAATCCACTTTAAAAAAGATCTCATCGAATGTTTTTTATTTTATTTGTGTGCACACATTTCATTTCCCTGGAACTTTAAATAAAATCAAGATATGTTTTCTCAACATTTCATGCACACCAAAATTAAATTTCGTATTGAATTCAGAAAACTCTACTCACTTATAAATAGAAATTATATCATGACCATTTATAACAAAATTCTTCTTTATACTGCTATGCTTCGGCCAATTCTCAAGTACGCTTGCCCAGTTTGGTCCTTTGCAGCTAAATCGTAAAACGCTTGAAAAAAACTTAAAAACGCTTGAAATTTTACAAGATATCACTATCCGCCAAATTACATCTCTTAAACGGTTCATGCGCAATTCTGATATCTATAAATCTATTAATATTCCTTCTTTAAAAGATTTTCTTCAGCACATCTCTATTAAATTTTTTGACAAGCTTATTAATCATGAAAATGCTGCAATCCAGGAGATGGTCTTCTAAGTTCCCAATTATGATTTAAAACGTCCACGCAAAATTTTAATTTAATTTCTAATTTAATTTTTAAATATTTTTTCTTTTCTTTTATTTGTTTATGATTGTAAGTTAATTTTATTATATTTGTAAATATATTCTGAGCAATTTTTAATTGTTTCACCTGTATATAAATATATACAAATATATTCTAGACAATTTTCATTGTTTCACCTGTATATAAATATATTCTGAGCAATTTTTGTTTTTTCATCATATTTTCTGGGTAGTTTTCATTGTTTTTTCATCATATATTCTGGGCAATTTTCATTGTTTCACCTATATATAAATATATACAAATGTATTCTGAGGAATTTTCATTTTTTTTCATCATATATTCTGGAAAATTTTCATTGTTTTTTCATCATATATTCTGGGCAATTTTCATTGTTTTTCATCATACATTCTGGGCAATTTTCATTGTTTTTCATTATATATTTTGGGCAATTTTGGTTCCCCAGTATACATAAATTCTGGGCAATTTTCATTGTTTCACCTATATATAAATATATTTTGGGAAATTTTTGTTTTTTCATCATATTTTCTGGGTAGTTTTCATTGTTTTTTCATCATATATTCTGGGCAATTTGCTTTGTTTCACCTATATATAAATGTATACAAATATATTCTGGACAATTTTCATTGTTTCACCTAAATATAAATATATACAAATATATTCTAGGTAATTTTCATTGTTTCACTTATTTATAAATAAATATATACAAATATATTCTGGGCAATTTTCCTTGTTTCACCTATATATAAATGTATACGAATATATTCTGGACAAATTTCATTGTTTTTTCATCATATATTCTGGGCAATTTGCATTGTTTCACCTATATATAAATGTATACAAATATATTCTAGGTAATTTTCATTGTTTCACTTATTTATAAATAAATATATACAAATATATTCTGGGCAATTTTCCTTGTTTCACCTATATATAAATGTATACGAATATATTCTGGACAATTTTCATTGTTTTTTCATCATATATTATGTGCAATTTTATGCATTTATCCTGTCCTATCGGAGATGGAGCCCCCCCCGGGGCTAAATAGCTCCCAAAGAATACGTCAACCAAGAAGATATGCTTTCTCAATATCTGAATATTTCAAAAAAATCATTCGAATTCACCAAAAAAAGAGAAAAGAAAAAGAACGTTTTAGATAAACATCTTTTGAGTGAAACCATAAAGAAAGGCATTTCGCTCAAAACAGATGCCACGCATTCTATGTGGATGGCGATAAAATAATCGAAGGTCGTCGTAAAAGCTGGGCAAACAGAAACGTCGTAAAAGAACCCTTGGTTGTTTTGGAAACGGCGAGGAAAACACGACGAAATCGAAGCGAAACACGCGTACCTTCAACCTCAGTTGATCACGCTACGAGTCAGTTTTGTCTGAGCTCAGCAGTTTTTTTGTTGTGTTTTTAAATGACCCAGGTCGGCAATCCATAATAGAAAGGAAGGTCATTGTAACGTAAAGCTTAATTTGGTTGATGGTTGCATATTCTTTCTACTTCTTACATACAAGGTTAAGCAGTCGTTGTTAAAGGGAGAAATAGGGTTAATTGTGATGGGCCTCAAGTAATGTAACAATTATTTATTAGAAGTTTTGAATTAAGTAAGGGAAAACTTCAAAGTTAAGTACAAAAAGAAAAATGAAAGGTGTTACATTCAATCACAATAGAGAGTTCTTAGCCAGTACTGAAGATGCTCGTTCTGTTTATATAGGGCGCTGTAGGGCAAAGGAATTGTTCCACAGTTTTATTCGAAAGTCATTTATAAATATCCATTTATTCCTACACTAAAAATTTTAAGGCAAAGATATATATTATCAGAGTAATTTGACGAAGAATTGTAAATGCCACACACACACATATATATATATATATATATATATATGTATGTGTGTGTGTGTGTGTGTGTGTGTGTGTGTGTGTGTGTGTGTGTAACCTGAGGCCTGAGCGCTGCTATATATATATATATATATATATATATACATATATAGTAGCGCTCAGGCGTTTGGAGCCAAAGGTTTCGGTTTCGAGTCCCGGCTGTGCCATAGATGATTGTAGTGGTTTGTAATCGTAGGTCCCAGTCTAACATGACTACAAGTGTAGATGTGACAACCTTAGCCTATAAAAAGAAAAACATCTCCTGTCTCAAAATGTCCCAGTAGGTAGATGGCCATGGGGCTGTCGTGCCAATGAATAACAATATATATATATATATATATATATAATGAGTTTTACTTTGCAATTACAGATTCATTATAAATCAGCGACACGGCCGATATCTATGTATTGTTGAATCTTAAGCGGAAAGTTGTTTTGCTTTTCCATGTTACCGGAATACATCCCAGAGTTTTTGATTTAAATCCAATCATATATGGAACAAAATAACATGATTTACAATAATTTGAAGTGACTTATTCCTTGATGAAGCTATCCTCTAAATGTTATAATGACTTTCTTGTAGGTTTTACTGATTCATTGGGCAACTTGGTTTTGAATATTTCGTACAGATATAAAATATTTTTTTTTATCTACCGATTAAATTCTATCTTTTTTTTGGTTATTATCCCATTATATATTTGATATACATTATATTGATTCAAGATATGGATATTAAGATCAATAATAACATGGCACCTGCTTTGGATATCATTAAAATATTTAATAAATTCCTGAAGCAGATATTGGATATTCATTGCAGTCTCGATTGCCAAAGAAAAAAAAATTAAGATTCTTTTGTAAGGAAAACATATTTAAAAAAATCTTTTTTTGAAGCAAAAGCTGCACTTTATTAAAAGCAATTGTTAACGTCTCGTTGACAATAAATTACACTGGTGTGCAAATTTTATGCAACAATGTAAAAATTTAGCAGATAGCCATGAAATTGCAAAAGGAGGTCTGGAGATCAGTACAATAAACATGAAAGTCAGTAGAAACGTCAAGCGTATGCAAATATCAGGAACGAAATGTCGGAGGCGACGTGAGCGTACGCAAAAAGCGTGATGTCGGCGCAGATTTCCCCAGATTTAAATCCCATCGAACATGTGTGGGATGCTTTGGGAAGACGCACTGCAGGACGCTTACATCCTCCGGAGAACACCCAACAACTCAAACAGATGCTGATTGAGGAATGGGCACTCCTACCACAAGAAATGTTGCCCCAGCTGGTTCTGAGTATGCGGAGACGGTGCGAAGCAACCACTGCAGTGAGCGGAGGGCATATCCCATATTAAGGAACATCTGCTTGTTGTTCTGCCTCTTGGATATATAATCATAAATCACGATACTATGCGTTCAATAAAGCTTGTTTTTGTTTGATTCCATACCGTAGGCATTGTGTTCCTTTTTCAGCGCCGATGCTTCCGTCATCCTTTGCGTACATAATACTCTCCCTCATTTCTGAATGTCATGTCTCTCAGATGATTTCTCGTGGAGTTAAGGTAGAAAACCCACCTGTTGCTTAAGTTTTGCACACCAGAGTAGAAAAAATTGAATGAAATATTTGGTTAAAATTTAAATGAATACTATTTACTGAACATGAACTTGGTAATGTAATACTTTTTGACTTTGAAATTTGAAAAAAAAAAATATTCCGAATTGATGACATTTTAAATTTAAAGTGTTATATTGTGTAGAGAGAAGTTAACAAAGTCAACGGAGGTCTACACATTCTGCATCCCTATTTGTAACTTTTTACTTGCTTTTTATTCTGATATTTCGAAACTTAAAAAAAATGTAATTTATTGTAAACAGGAAAAAGACGTGGTTCTATCTAATGTTACCATTATTGCATTTTTTTAATTAATTAAACCACTCTTCGAAAATGTTTTACATTCTTAATCTGATTCATTTTAATCTTTTCTTTCAAATATATATTTATTTGGAAGATGGTTTTCCGAACATGTAAATTTAATTGATAAAAACCACTTGTAAAATTCCTTTTGTATATAAAAGTATAAAGTATAAAATATAAGTATAAAGTATAGATGTACCACTTGTATAAATCGACTTGTATAAACCATTATACCACTAAAAATTTTATAAAACCGTATGTATTATTGCATAAATAAAAACACCACTTGCAAAATTCAGTTATAATACCACTTGTAAAATTCTTTTGATAAATTAAATTTATTATATATTGGTATCGATTCCAATACACAATAAATCGATCGATTTATTTATTTATTGTGTATTGGGATCGATATATTTTTTAATATCTGAATTATTTACTTGTTCAGTAATTAAAATTTAATTTTAATACATATTTAATAAATTCATGAAAGCAAAAATATAATAAATTCATCATTCATAAAAGCAATATTCAATAGATTCATAATTCATAAAAGCAATATTCAATAAATTCATAATATCATTATTTATGATGTTATTTTCTACGGTTTTTTTTTTGTGTGTTAAGGAAATAAATCTTAATAAAATAAATATTTTATGATGATTATTAATAATGATTAATTATTAATAATAATCGTCATTAATAATTATGATGAAGATCATTATTAATAATGAATTATTAACAAATCTTAATAAAATAAATATTTAAAATTATTAAATGAAATATTTTTTAAAAGAATTACAGTAACATAAACAAAAACATATTAAATGTAATTCATTTATACAAATATCCAATGAAAATCGTTAGAAATTATTTGATGTTTAGCGAAAGCATGTATTTTAAATAACAAGTACATCATGACTAACTAACTCTTAACTATAAGAAACTACTTAACTAAAGTTAATTTTTTTTACAGTAACATGCAATCAGCTAAATTGTTCTGTTTAATTTTCTTCTTATTTCAAATACCCTTGTACTTTAGGAATCAAAAAGAAAAATCTTTAAATTTGCTTTACTTTTTTCTCAATTTTTTTTTCTTTTACTTTAAAGATGAAATGACATTCTCTTAAGATATTCATTCGTCTACTGGCATTTTAGAATTCAGTAATTTTTTACTGACTGCTTGTATTTTAGAAGTAATTAAAGGTTTGTTATTGATTCCATTTAAAGTAAATGCTTCTTATAATTAGGTATCCTTTTTAATTCAACTTAAAGAAATAGCCATAAACATTAAAATTCTCTTTTTATTTAATATTCTGCTTTAAATATTTTGAGTATTTTGTGGTGTAATTGTAGTATTTACCGTTTATGCCAATATACACTCAAGAGTCAAAACATTATGACCACCCCTACATTTTGCAATGAACTCGCCTGGATGACGTGGAAGGCACGTGATCAGGTGGAAGTGGTATTTAACTGCTGCTGGAGAGTCTGAAGAATCATTCTTTCACTTACTTCTGTGTGTGATGGGAAAGGCTGCGGATCTAAGCGACTTTGATAGAGGGCAGATTGTAATGGCTCGAAGGCTCGGAACAAGTATTTCCGAAACTGCACGACTCGTGGGTTGTTCGCGATCTACAGTTGTTAGTACTTAAGCAAAGTTGTTGAATAACGGTGAAACCAGCAGTAGACGACATGGTGTTGGACGTCCACACGCTATCAAAGAAAAAGGTCGTCGGAGACTGTCTCGCATGGTGAAGAAAAACCGGAGCCAGACAGTGGCTCTGCTGACAGCCCAATTCAATGCAGGGCCAAGTAGAATAGTATCGGAGCACACTGTTCAGCGGACACTGTTGGATATGGGGCTAAGCAGCAAACGTCCCACTCGTGGGCCTTTGCTGACCAAGCGTCATCGCCAACTGCGCCTGTGCTGGGTCCGGGAACATCGTGACCGATCCATGGATCAGTGGGAGAGAGTTACCTGGTCAGATGAATCACGGTTTTTCATTCCTCACGCCGATGGCCGTGTCAGGATACGTCGTCTTCCAGGTGAACAGTTGCTCCCTCAATGTACAGTAGGTCATACACAGGCCGGTGGTGGCGGTATTATGCTTTGGGGGACGTCCTCTTGGGCGTCTCTGGGACCCGTGGTTGTGGTAGAGCAGACCATGATTGCTACAGGGTATCTGAACATCATTGCGGACAAGTTGCACCCTTACATGGCCTCTGTTTTTCCAGCTGGAAATGGAATGTTCCAACAAGACAACGCCCCTTGTCACAAAGCTAAAATTGTGTTGGAGTGGTTCCAGGAACATGATGCTGAATTCCAGTTAATGTCCTGGCCGCCTAACTCACCGGATGTCAATCCGATAGAACACATTTGGGATATCCTGGGACAGTAGCTCAGAGTTTAAAGACCACCAATTCGCAATATCTCGGATTTGCGTGACCGTTGCTTAAACATCTGGTACCATCTGTCTCCGACCACCTACCAAGGACTTGTGGCATCCATACCAAGGCGGGTTGAAGCTGTGTTGCAAAGGTGGGCCAACTCGTTTTTGACAGGTGGTCATAATGTTTTGGCTCTTGAGTGTATATTATGAAAGACTTCTTAATAATATTTCTGTACATTAAAAATACTTAAAATAAAATAAAAGTAACATAAATTTAAAATTTAAAAAATTAAAACGAATTAAAGTTAAAAATTCGATATAATACAATGATTGAAAAAAAGTTGTAGTAAAATATATTGATACAATAAATTTTATTTATATATATAGATAAAAAATGTATTTCATGAAGATTTATTGTATAATAATTTGTATTGTATTGTATGTATTGTATTTCATGTTGATTTATTGTTATTCAGTCGTATATGGATGATATTATTATGGGCAGTATCTCTTGAAAACTTTTAGATTTTTTCTGTAAAAGCTTTTTGTTTTGAAAAAGAAAATATTTTATGCAGTAAATTTTTATGAAATAAATGTTTTATATAATAAATATAAATGTTTTATGCAACATATTTTTTCTATATATATATATATATATATTATTGTATCAATACATTTTACTATAACTTTTTCAATGATTGTATTGTATCGAATTTTAACTTAAATTAATTTTATTTCTTAAATTTTAATATTTTAAAAATTTTTATCTTACTTTTATTTTATTTTAAGTATTTTTTAATTTTCATTATATCATTTAAAATTTTTAGAATCATTATTTTTTACCTATACTAACATTTAAACAGCCAATAATTAATTGTGATTTAAATATATAAATTAAGATGAGGAGGTTAAGGGGTCTATCCCCATGGGTACTTCGTAATTGATACACCAGTTGCCAATCAATGAGTTGCCTTTTAAATTAAAAGCACTTATAACGTATTTTAAATGTATAATTTTAATAGTTCATAGACTTAAAATTCATTGTGAATATATCAAATAACTAACAAAAACAAACATTAGTATGTTTGCAATGTGCTTATAAAGTAGCAAAACTATGGATTTGGTTTGGTTTGTCGTTCTACGGTCATTTTCTGCGCACGAGGGCTAAACAGAGCGGGACCTACAGTTTAACGTGGATTCCAAACCACTCACAAACATCCATGCCACCGCAGCATTCGAACCTGAAGCGTGGGAAAACAAAGGCCAGAGCGCTAGCCACTTGACCACCAGGCCCTCTGAAAAACTATGGGGGTTGAGGATTTGAAGTAACTTCTTATTTATTGTTAATATAAAAACCCAATTTTCGAAGTTTCCGCGTTATAAAATTTATTCACCAACATTTTGTACAATCTTTTATTAGTGATGTGAATGTTTTGTTTTTTTTCTTTCTAATGCAGCTGGCAAACACTTATACAGCTTGGTCTTGGATGCATTAAGGCAAGCGCGGCACAGACGTACTCACTTTGCTTTACCCAGGGGCCGCGTGTCACTTGAAGATACGGACGCGGAGTAACAATGCCCCCGCAACGCTCCACGATCCTAATAGGACCGGCACCTACGTTTTAAAGTGGATTCCGAACCACTACAACACCCATGGGCAATGCCGGGATTTGAACCCGATACCTGTGGTACCGAATGCCAGAGCGCTAGCCATTCGGCCATCAGGACCCCTACAGCAGGGGTCTCCAAAACATTCCAGCCTTATCTATTTCTAGACTAGTCGCCAAGTACGCGCTCTGAGAGAGCATACGCTTACTAAATTCATTCATAAATTTAGCTTTTCCGTTCCTGAGGGATTTTCAGGATAAAAATCATATGTTCAATTCAGGATATATACATTCCAAACATCGATATACATACATATGCGATACACTTTACCCCAACATAACTACCGAGGGTAACAGCGGGATGTTCACTAGTTTACAATGTTAGTGAGATTGATTTCAATGATTTGTTAGTTGTTATGCTTAAGTTACATTTTCTTCGTATTATACTGGCCAATAAGCTTTACCTAGCAAGTAAATAAAACCGAGTTACTATCATTCTGCATTTTTTTTATCCAACTTATTACAACAACAATAAGCTATTCGCTATCGCGGGCCGGATTGATGACACCCCTGGATCGGATTTGGCCCGCGGGCCGTAGTTTGGAGACCCTTGTTCAACAGTGCTGGATGGACACCCCTTTAGTAAGTTATTCATGGAAGGTGGGAAAGGGGATAGCTTCTGTTGTGATAGAGCACCCGTAGGTAGAAGTGTAACTCAGCTACGAGTCGTTGAAGAAGGAGAGAGTGCTTTCCGGGAAGACTTTTTGGGGGAAATACACCGCATGCACTTATCGTTTAAGAGAAAACCCGTAAAACTCCCACCAGGTAATCTGACTAAATAAACAAGATGCTGAACATCCTAAACGCCATCGAGTTTTCTCGTTTTAAAATAGTGCCTATAACAATGTCGTCAGAGGATTGGACCTCAGCCCTAACGTTCACCAGCAACGCGCGTTACTACTAAGTCGCGAGTCCCCTTAACGGTGATTTTAAGGTGTTTTTATTTAACACTAAATGGTGCCCATTAATAGAAAAGTGAAGAAAAGTTTAATGTCCTTTGTTAAGTTGATAGCAAAATAGACAACTTGAAACTCTGGAGAGATTTAGTTATAATAACGTGCTTCTAAGATGAAGGAGTTCAAAACTAGTTAAGCACACTTGAAAGTCGCTTTCATAACATGGGAAATGGATACATTGAATATGACTGGAAGTCTTTTGATAGGAATTTTAGAGGACAGCAAATCTTTAAATATCCTTATTGAGGAGGAGAGTCCCTCTCAGACAGTGGTGTTACCAAAGCTAACATTAATCATTGAACAAATTTCTCGTTATAAAGCGATCAACTACATAAAGTAACGTGAAAAGCATTCGAAAACGTTGGAAAATCTCATTAAACTGCTGATTAACATAATAATTAAACTACAATTACAGATACAACATTAAATTACACAGTCCAGTCACATTAATGTGACCACCTGTCAAAAGCCACAATATACACTCTTGTATAGTCTGGCTTTAAATGGAATGTGGTATTTAAGTAGAATTCTTTATATGCACTCCACTGCAATGTGCTGCCACCTGCCTTTTGAGATTGGTTATTTCAAGTTGACATAGAAAGTAGGCGGTGGTCACATTAATGTGACTAGACTGTGTATTTGGATCTGTAATTGTATAGGTACATTATTTGCGAACGTCCAAGATTTTTAAACAATGACACTTTTCAATTTTTAAACAAACAATTTTCAAACAATTGTTCTCAATCTCTACCTAACTCCACTGATCTCATCTCGGAAATAGCGGACTGATGGCCAATTGGGTAGCTCTCTGGCCGTTGGTACCACAGGCTTCACATTCGAATCGTGTTCTATGATATGAATGTTTGTTAGTGGTTATAAATCATCATCAAACTCCAAGTCCACTGTTTGTTTAGTCCAAAGTGTGCATAAAATGACCACAGAGCGACAAACCATATCAGTCAATAAACTCTGCTTTCCACAACACATGTTAATGACGGGGAAATGGTTATTTCAGAAACTCTCAGAAATGGGGTTTACACAATTTGAATTCATTTTATGCCGTCCCTATTGCAAAGTATACATCCCCAAATATAATAAATTGCACTATCTTAAAAAAGTAAATTATTTTTCCCGAAAATAGTTTTAATCTTTAGTATGTCTTATAGTAGTGCATCAATTTAACTTGAGGCACAATTTAAACCTATGGATACATTTAATGTTAGAGGGGCCTGACGACCGAATGGTTAGCGCTCGGTAGCATGGGTTGCGGGTTCGAGTCCCGGCTGTGCCATGGATGCTTTCAGTGGTTCGAAATTCACTTTAAACCATAGATCACGGTCTAATAGGATCGTAGAGCGTTGCGGGGGTAGTGTTACTCGCTTCCGTAGCCTATCTTCAAGTTATACGTGCCCCCTGTGTACTGCTGAATGAGTAACAGAGGTGCAGCCCTTATGGCATAAAGACAAATGTCTCTTTATTAGGGAAAAAATATTTAATGTAATGTTATTCAGAAAAATGAGGCTTTTCTTGAAGATTTCTCTTCGTTAATCCTATTTTTAAGTCATATTTTAATTAACTATAAATCTCATTTCACCAACCTTATTTTAAATTCATATTATTTCAATAAACTATAAATCTCATTTCAACAACCTTATTTTAACTCATATTTCTATTGACTATAAATCTCATTTCATCAACCTGAATGAGATTATACGTGCGATTTATAGTTATTGCAAATGAGACTTATAGTTTATTGAAATCATATGAGTTTAAAATAAACTCATATGATTTCAATAAACTATAAATCTCATTTCATCAACCTTATTTTAAACTCATATGATTTCAATGAACTATAAATCTCATTTCACCAACCTTATTTTTAACTCATATTTCTATTGACTATAAATCTCATTTTACCAACCTTATTTTAAACTCATGTGATTTCACTAAACCATAAATTTCATTTCACCAACCTTATTTTAAACTCATATGATTTCAATTAACTATAAATTTCATTTCGCCAACCTTATTTTAAACTCATATGATTTCAATTAACTATAAATCTCATTTCACCAACCTTATTTTAACTCATATGATTTCAATTAACTATAAAATAATTAAAACAAATTTCACGAAATCAATTTATCTGTTATTAATTTTTCCTGACACAATTGAAGTTTTTTGAAAAAAAAAGAAACAATATTTTCATGTTTTAAAATAGTATATAAATTTATATATAAAAGAGAACTAATAAATTATAATCTGTTTATTATTATTTTTAATATTTTCCTCTCAAAAGTCACAATGTGGAAGAAAAAACATAAAATATATTATATTTTATACCTGCTTTGTTTTACATAACAACTATAAACAGATTTTAATTCTTTTCATTAAAAAAAATATTAAGTATACATTAGTAATTATATTTTATTTAACACATAAAGAAAAGCTATTATTATAAAAGGAAGCCAGATTGTTATAAAACAATGACTTTTAGGATTACATTTTATTTTAAAAATTTATAATCTTTCTAATATCAAACTTTTATTGTATATATGAAAGAACATGAAAAAAAAAAACTAATTCTAAATATAAACTATTGAATCTAAGAAAATAACATCAACAAGACTTAATTAATTAATCAAAAAGGTGTTTGTTATTTACGGAGTTAGAAATTAAATATAATTATTTACTCCAAGATTAGAAGGCTTACATTACTTTTGCAAGCCTAATCAGGAATAATTATAACTATTATATGGACTAGTAATAAATCTGTCAACATTGATTATAAATATTTTTTTTTATCTAGAGTAGAGTAAGAGTTGTGAGAGTATTCATTTCCATTTAATTGAGAATCTGTGGAATGAATATTAATTAAATTATTTGTGTCGCAAAGAATTTTGCCAAATTAATTCTGAAAGAAATAACGAACTGAACTTACTTACTCATGTCGTTAATTTATCGTAAACAACATTTGCATAACAAATGACGTATTCTTACTGAATTTCATAAACGTGTCTAGACATGTGTTGGTGTATTGATGGAATATCTTGAATACTTTAATTATATCCTAAGATGAGAAGCATCAAAACAAAAAAATTAAGATTTGTATTAAAATAAATTCATCGCGTAATTACCGAAGTATTCAACTTAAACATATAAGCAAAATCAAAGGATGATATGTTAATTAGAATCAGAATACTAGCAATTAGAGAATTTAATTTTTTAAATAAAATATTGTTCATTTAAATGATGCATTAAAAAATCTGTAAATATTCACTTACTTTAATTACGATGCTAATTGAATAAAAATTAAACATATATTTCCCACCTATTTTTATATTTCTGTATCATTTTGATATGCAATTTATTTAGCTACTTATAAACAACTCTTTTTTATTAAATCGTTAGTTAATATTTAACAATTAATTAATATTTGTTTAAAAAATTGTTCATCGAAATGATGCATGAAAAATTAAATAATTACTCAATTTTTTTGATACGCTATTTATTCATCTACCTATAAAACACTCTCTTTGTATAAATTCTTTGTTAGCATTTGCAATTATTTTTGAATAAAATATCGTTAATCGAAATGATGTGTGAAAAATTAAACAATTACTCAATTTTTTTTACTTACGATACTACATAAATGAAAATGATTTTGATAAATATATTTTTCCCTTATTTTACTATTAATAAATTTTACCCTATTTTACAGAATAAAAATCCCGCTTGCTTGCCGCTGTATTCCTGAGTGCCTGAAATTATGGGTAGTCAATAGAGTGTGTAAATCTGTTTTGTGTAGAGAAAATAAATCTGCGTATAACGAAGGATTATAATTTTGTAGAATTTTTCTAAATTTAAAGAAGTTTATTTTCTTCTTTATAATTTGGTTGTATGTGCCTCATTCAATATTTTGTAACTATAAAAAGATAAACTCAGGGAAACATCTTTCAATGGAGTTCTGATATTGTATATACACAGTCCAATCCCATTAATGTGACCACATGTCAAAATCCAGAATAACCATACGTTTCTGCATTACGCCAACGATTGAAATGCTTTCCGATGCCCTAGGACATCCTTTATATACACTCCACTGCAATGTGCTGCCATCTGCCTTTTGTGATTGGCAGACGGCACGTTGAAGTCGAAAGTAGGTGGTGGTCACATTAATGTGACTGTATGGTGTATATAATGAAATTTAAAAGAATATTTTTTTGATAAAGTTATATAATTATAAAAACACATTATAATATATTAACTATATAATTTTAAGCAATGTAACTATGGCTTCAAAAAGCATATTATCTATCTGTCTCTCTCTCTCTCTCTCTACATATATATATATATATATATATATATATATATAAAACATATATTCCTTCCTCTATATACATATATTCTTATAGATATATACTATTATTTTCTGTCTGTCAAACGCCTGACAACTTCAACTTTCGAAGCACTTAGACCAGGGATGGGCAAACTTCGACCCGCAGGCCCAACTCCGGCCCACCGGAATGTTCTATCCGGCCCGCGGATAGAATTTTAATTTGCTGGTCCGAAGCAAATTAAAAGAAATATATAGCAATTGTTTCTAAACATGCCAAAGTTAGAGTTTTACAAATCATTATCGAAATTAAGTTTCCCAAATTTAATATCTCACGTCCTTGCTTCATCTTATATATGTGAGCAAGTGTTTTCAACTATGAACCTTAGAAAGAATCACTTCAGAAGTAGACTGACAGAGGAGCACTTAGCCTCGTTCCTTCGAATCAGTACATCTCACTTCGAATCTCAATATGAGGAACTTTAAAAAATGAAATCGCAATTTCATTCATCTCATTAACATATTTAAATTCTAATACTTGTACATTGTTTACAAAATTTTAGAAAAATGTATCTTGAAACGCCAAATTTTATTTTTATTTTTTATTTTTGGCCCGCGGCACAAAAAGTTTGCCCATCCCTGACTTAGACGTACAGTTCTTTTCTCAGCTATTGAATCCTGGATCTACATCCTAACTCTTTAATTCTCCTTACAAATAATAACCTGCTACCCTGAAGTAATAGTGCTACTTTCATTTCTTTTTTTATATTTTTTTTCCTTCCATTTTTAAAATGATTATTACTGGGGTTTTCTATCTCTTTCTGTGGGTAAAAACTGAAGATGTTCCTGGGGATAACGGGACATGATACTTAAAAACGGGATGTATAGTCACATTATGCATGTGCTGCATTCAGTTCAAAACTGCTGCAATACAATCCTAATCCCGAGTTGCAATGATGTCACTTTATTACCACTTACTTTTATGTTGCTGTCTGAAGACCCAGAAGCCACGAAGTCTCCGTAAGGATGAAAATCGACGCACTTTACGTTTCCCTTGTGGCCCAACAATGTTCGGATGACTGTAACGAAGAGAAAGACAATAAAATTATATATTCTTTAACATAAGCAATATTTTTTTTTTCTAATGCAGCTGGCAAACAATTAGACAGCTTGGTTTTGGATGCCTCAAGGCAAGCGCTGCACAGACGTTACTCACTTTGCATTACGCGTGTAGCTTGAAGATAAGACAAGGACGTGGAATAACAACGCTCTCCGTAACTCTCTACGATCCTATTAGGACCGGGACCTACAGTTTAAAGTGGATTCCGAACCAATACAAACACCCATGGCACCGCCGGGATTCGAACCCGAAACCTGTGGTACCGAGCCTCAGTGCGCTAGTCACTCGGCCATTCAGGCCCCACATAAACAATATTTAAATATAAATACAGGACGATTCAAAGGTCATGGGACAATCATAGAAGGTTGAATGCAGCTTAATAGCGGAACTTCTCACCAACCTTTTGGACTCTTCAATTGCAACGGGTTCTTAGTCATATTGAAGTCATTGGTCAAGTCATATTGAAGAGATAGATGATGTTATACCGAAGCGCGGGGCTGAATCCAACCAGCTGGAATTTCCCCCGACACTCAGCATCGAGTGCAACCATATCACTACAGCCATCGACAACTTCACAAGCAAATGCTTCAAAGACTTGAGTGGCAACAATAGGTGGAAATGATTGCCACAGGGGCCGTATTCCTATGCAGTTGGATGCTTACAAAAGGCCTTGATTACCTGCGGGCACACCTCTACCACATTGGTTTGACTTCCGATGCGATATGCCCATTATGTCGGATCGTAAATATGGACAGTGATTGAAATTACTGCACGCTACTGGGTGGCTAGTTGTCATATGGCTGAATAGCCACAAACGAGCATAGAATTAAAAAATTGTATGGAAATATCGGAAGTGAGGCTTTGAGGAACGAATGACAGGTGGGCTGAAAAGGTCGTAGGCTGACACATGGATGGCGCTACTAGTATTAGATCCATATGAGTTTTATTCAGCCCTAACCTTCAAAAGACACGTGTATGAATTTGACAGCTGTTGCACTATTAGTATGTGAGTTATAGCATTTTTAGTGAAGCAACTATTGTTGGTTTGAGAAAATGGATAAAAAGGAATTTTGTGTGATAATAAAGCGTTGCTTTTTGGCGAAAAAAAATACTATTGAAGCCAAGGCTTGGCTTGATAAACATTATTCGGACTTTGCACCAGGAAAATCAACCGTAGAGAAGGGATTTGCTAAATTTAAACGAGGTGAAATGAGCCCCGAGGACGATGCAGGCAGTGGATGTCCCAAAGAGGCTGTTACCGACGAAAACATCAAAACAGTTCACAAAATAATGTCTAATAACCGTAAAGGGAAGTTTATTGAGATAGCTGAGACCCTAAAGATATCGAAGGAACGTGTTGGACATATCGTGAAGGAATATTTGGATATGCGAAAGCTCTATTCAAAGTGGGTGCCGTGCAGAGATCACAATCGATCAAAAACAACGAATTGATGATTCTAAGCAGTGTTTGGAGCTGTTCAACAGTAATAAACCCGAATCTTTGCGTCGATATGTGACAATGGATGAAACATGACTCCATCCTTTCACACCGGAGTCCCGTCGACAGTCAGCCAAGTGGACTGCACGTGATGAACACTAAAAATGCTATAACTCTCATACTAATAGTGCAACAGCTGTCAAATTTATAAACGTGTCTTTTGAAGCTTAAGGCTAAATTAAAATTATATGAATTTAATACTAGTAGTGCCATCTATGTGTCAGCCGACGAACTTTTCAGCCCACCTGTGAAGTTTCAAGTCCTCTGGATGGCAACCCCGATTAGCATTCCTTTTCATTCTTACTCTGTGTTTGCAACTGTGTTACGAGACTCCTGTTGATTCAATGAAGGTTCTTCGTTGACGACCATCCATTGTGGCTGCAAACTTGCAAGAATTGACTGCCACCTTTGGAATTGTCCGCCAATCACTCCTTCGACGCTACCAATAATGGGTGTTTGTAACGTTGAGCATTTATTGTAAACGTTGAACAGAAGAAGTACATTGCAATGATGTCATCCATAAACAATGTTTTTCTCTTTCACGCAGTCTTTCTTTTTTTCCTGGCAATCTGGATGTCGATGCGAGACTCTTACAGGGGGTTGCATCATTGCCATTCATTCGCTTCTTATCTGAAAATAGTGACAACAATGTACAGCAGCAAAATATTCAAATCTGAAATCTTCTTCAAGCTAATTGCATACAATACGACTGGGATACAAATCCAACAACACATATTAGAAATCAAAGGGGGCCTGATGGCCGAGTGGCTAGCGCTCTGGCGCTCGGTACCACAGGTTTCGGTTTGAGTCCCAACGGTGCATCGGATGCTTGTAGTGGTTCGGAATACCCTTTAAACTGTAGATCCCGGTCTAACAGGATCGTAGAGCGTTGCGGGGGCACTGTTACTGCGCGTCCGTGGCTTATCTTCAAGTTACACGGGCCCTCTGTAAAATGCAAAGTGAGTAACGTCTGTGCAGCGCTTGCCTTAAGGCATCCAAGACCAAGCTGTCTAAGTGTTTGCCAGCTGCATTAGAAAGAAAAATATTGGAAGGAGAAAGAACATCGTTTGCTGAATAGGAAAATATGTGTAAGTTTTTTTTTATTAATTAATTAATTACTTTATAATGCTTTTTATTGAATTGTACAAGTTTACAAGAAATTCTCCTGTATCACTAAGTAACGCATCAGATTTACATAAGTAAGTAACAAATAAATCAATGACAAAAAAATAAAAACTTCAAATAAATCGTAAATGTAAGAGAATACATGACATTACAAAAGAGAAAAAAAAAATAGAGAAGGCATTTAAGAAATATCAAAATAAGAATTAACACATTTTACAAAATGATGTAGAAGCAGTTTTCAAGTTGATAAAAGTTTGGTGGTCATTTAAGTTCTTTTTTTGAAATTTTAATAGGATTTTCAAGCCTTTAGCAGCTAAAAACAATGATTAATATGCTGCACTCCACCTACATTGCAGTTGAAGTATTCAGAAATGAATAAGAAAATGATTTTATTCCTATAAGTATTCGAGTCCCGACAGTACCATGAAATGTTTGTAGTGGTTCGGAATCCACTTTAAACGTAAGTTCCCTGTCTAATACAGCTTTGGAACGTTGGGTATAGGGCTGACAACCCTATCCTGTAAAAAAAACCAATCTCCTGTCTCGAAATACCAATACCTAGTACCAGTTGGCATCTAATATGTTTGCAAAATAAAGAAAAATATGAAAAAATTAAAGTAATAATAAAAGCAGCTACCTGATGCCAATTGGCTATCGCTCTGGCCTTTGATACCACAGGATTTAGGTTCGAATCCTGGCGGTAGCGTGGATGTTTGTGCGTGGTTCGGAATACACTTTATACTGTAGGTTCCGGTCTAATTAGCTCAAAGTGTGCACAAAATGATCATTGAGCGACAAAACCAAATCAAACCTGTCTTGAAATCTGCCAGAAGGCAGACCGCTTTGGCCCACCATGGGGCTGTTGCGCCAATGAAAAAGAAGGAAAACAAGGAACAGAAGAAAAGTACTTTTCCTTGAAAAATGGCATTGGGTGATTCTATGCACAATGTGCTCAATTTATACACATTTTAAAGGAAGATAAATTTAAAAATATTCGTCAGTGGAAAAATGTGAAAAAAAACTTTAGATGTTCGTATTAGTAACAATATATTTCAGGGTGAAAACATTTTATGCATTTACATTTCATTTAATAAGAAATCCACGAAATCCACCATTCCCTCATGGTTCTGATTTTATGGCTAAAGGGGAAGGAGGGACTATAAATTTATTTACGATCACGAATAGGGCGAAAATTTACGACTTCGCTGCGTTTTCCCGTTTCAGTACACTGACGAATAAACAAAGAAAATTTATTCAGCGTCGATAAGATGACGATTTCTAGAAGGTTCCGGATATGCAGGTAAAATGTCTGAATAATATATTTGCATATGCAGCATATATTTGATGGTAGTTATTTTGATACCATGATTCACGAGTTCATTAGACGCATTTTCTATGCCAAATGAAAACATATCATAAAATATGGTTCTTACACTTACACACACACAGAGACGCATGCATGCACGCACGTACGAAAATTGTAATACTAATTAATTGCGCTTTCAACCAAACATAAATTAACATATGAGAAATTCATATTTATATAAATTCTCAAAAATTGAATTTTTTTTCTTTTCTGTTCTAATGCAGCTGGCAAACACTTAGACAGTTGTATTTAATGCCTTATGGCAAACACTGCACCGAGGTTACTCACTTTGCACTATCCAAGAGGTGCGTGTACCTTGAAGACCAGCTACGGACGCGGAGTAACGTTCCTCCACAATGCTCTACGATCATGTTAGACCGGCAACTACAGTTTAAAATGGATTCCGAACTATTATAAACATCCATGGCACCGCCTGGACTCGAATCCGAAAAACCTGCGGCACCACACGAGCATCAGGCCCTTTGTCGTGTTCAATTTATATGCGTTTCAAAGGAAGGTAAATTTAAAAGAATTCGTCAGTGAAAAATGTGAAAAAAAGTTTAAGAAAATTATTTAGATGTCGTATTAGTAACAATATATTTCAGAGGTGAAAACATTTTATGCTTTTCCATTTCATTTAATAAGAAATCCACGAAATCCACCATTCCCTCATGGTTCTGATTTTAAGGCTAAAGGGTAAGGAAAGGGTATAAAGTTATTTACGATCAAGAATAGTGCGTGAAATTTACGACTTGGCTGCGTTTTCCCGTTTCAGTATATTGACGAATAAACAAAGAAAAATGTATTCAGCGTCGATAAGACATCTATTTCTAGAATGTTTTCAATAAGCAAGTAAAATGTCTGAATACTTGAATTTGCATATGCAGGATATAGTTGATGGCAATTATTTTGATACCATGATTCACAAGTACATGATTCACACATATCATGATTCGTATTTTCTATGACAAATGGAAGCATATCAGAAAATATTATACGTACATTATACATTCTGCAACTGAATTTTGCATCTGGTAACGAAATTAAAAACAATTTTTTATAAATTGAATTCCTATTATTTTGTTACTGTTGTTCCTTATCCCACTTATCCCACTGCAATTGCAATTTTGCATCTGCTAACGAAATTAAAAACGATTTTTTATTAATTGAATTCCTATTATTTTGTTACTGTTGTTCCTTATCCCACTGCAATTGCAATTTTGCATCTGGTAACGAAATTAAAAACGAGTTTTTATTAATTGAATTCCTATTATTTTGTTACTGTTGTTCCTTATCCCACTTATCCCACTGCAATTGCAATTTTGCATCTGGTAACGAAATTAAAAACGATTTTTATAAATTGAATTCCTATTATTTTGTTACTGTTGTTCCTTATCCCACTTATCCCACTGCAACTGCAATTTTGCATCTGGTAACGAAATTAAAAACGATTTTTTATTAATTGAATTTCTATTATTTTGTTACTGTTGTTCCTTATCCCACTTATCCCACTGCAATTGCAATTTTGCATCTGGTAACAAAATTAAAAACGATTTTTTATAAATTGAATTCCTATTATTTTGTTACTGTTGTTCCTTATCCCACTTATCCCACTGCAATTGCAATTTTGCATCTGGTAACGAAATTAAAAACGATTTTTTATTAATTGAATTTCTATTATTTTGTTACTGTTGTTCCTTATCCCACTTATCCCACTGCAATTGCAATTTTGCATCTGGTAACGAAATTAAAAACGATTTTTTATAAATTGAATTCCTATTATTTTGTTACTGTTGTTCCTTATCCCACTTATCCCACTGCAATTGCAATTTTGCATCTGGTAACGAAATTAAAAACGATTTTTTATAAATTGAATTCCTATTATTTTGTTACTGTTGTTCCTTATCCCACTTATCCCACTGCAGCTGCAATTTTGCATCTGGTAACGAAATTAAAAACGATTTTTTATAAATTGAATTCCTATTATTTTGTTACTGTTGTTCCTTATCCCACTTATCCCACTGCAATTGCAATTTTGCATCTGGTAACGAAATTAAAAATGATTTTTTATTAATTGAATTCCTATTATTTTGTTACTGTTGTTCCTTATCCCACTTATCCCACTGCAACTGCAATTTTGCATCTGGTAACGAAATTAAAACGATTTTTTATAAATTGAATTCCTATTATTTTGTTACTGTTGTTCCTTATCCCACTTATCCCACTGCAATTGCAATTTTGCATCTGGTAACGAAATTAAAAACGATTTTTTATTAATTGAATTCCTATTATTTTGTTACTGTTGTTCCTTATCCCACTTATCCCACTGCAGCTTGCAATTTTGCATCTGGTAACGAAATTAAAAACGATTTTTTATTAATTGAATTCCTATTATTTTGTTACTGTTGTTCCTTATCCGACTTATCCCACTGCAATTGCAATTTTGCATCTGGTAACGAAATTAAAAACGATTTTTATAAATTGAATTCCTATTATTTTGTTACTGTTGTTCCTTATCCCACTTATCCCACTGCAGCTGCAATTTTGCATCTGGTAACGAAATTAAAAACGATTTTTTATAAATTGAATTCCTATTATTTTGTTACTGTTGTTCCTTATCCCACTTGGTTGACAACAACATCTAGACTAAGTCCAAGAAGCCGTGTGGTCTCATGGAAGAAGGGAAAGAGTGGGGAGCTTCTTTTGTAATGTAAGTTCTTCTGTAAGTAGAAGTCTGACGTGCCTCCGTGACGCCTGACATTTTTATGAGCTAGAATTTTCAGCTGTATGTCCAACTCTCTACAGTCATATTAGACCGGGAGCTACGGCTTAAAGTGGATTCTAAACCACTATACGTATCCAAGGCACCGCCGGGATGCAAACCCTAAACTTGTGGCCCCTAGCGCCACAGAGCTAGTCACTCTGCCATCAAGCCCCCCATTATTTTTAAATAGTATATATACTAAATGTCGTCGCTTTTGCTACCTATATATTCTTTATAACTAAGATTACTTTAATTGTGGTATTCGCATCCTTTCGTACCACTGAATGAAAAGTATCTTCTGTTAATGCACTCTATTAAATTACACTGAAGAATAGTTAAAATAATTACTCGTAAGAAAAAGCACTCACTTTTGGCGGCTTCGAGGTCCCATATCTTCAAGGCTCCACTCGAAGCCCCTGCGCACACAATGTCTTCGCACTGTCCGAATTTCACGCACTCTATGGTGGAGGTGTGTCCGCTGAGGCTCTGGAAGACACAAATAGAAAATATATAGACATATATTTAATCATATATAAACTGAATAAAATATATTGTTGTTTATGTCTAAAGCATTTTGTTTTTGTTTAACATTGGCAAGGCCTTATTAAATAAATACTCTCACTCAAGGTGGAAATCTCTTGGTGATGAAGGAAGGACATCACTTCCTGCAGGACTTTTAGGAGAAACTCCCTCGCATTGGTGAGTAGTAGGGAAAAAACCAGGAACACTTCCTAAAGTGTTCACTTCCTTCCTCCTATCGATGCGAGATGCTTTGATAGTTGGGCAACATTATCACAAAATGTCGCACACTTCCACATATTGTCACAATCTCAATCGAGTCTAGTTATTTCTGAAATATGACTAAAACCAACGTCACCAGCAGATTAGAATCCGTGCTGTTCTGCGCAGAATCTGCGCACGTAATTACTGCGAAACAATTTGGATTGGTTGATGCATTTGGTATGATTTCGACTTCTCAAAATGTCTAAAAATTTGGTTGTCTTTAACGTACTTATGAACAAATTTACTAAACTTATTGAATATTTTATAATTATATCACTAATATAAAATAAATTATAATAAATATTTATTATTTTTGTTGTAACATGATATTACGCAATAACTGATATAAAAGTAAATTAATACATTAAAATAAACCCGTAGGTAAATTAATAAATAATTTTTCAACAAATAAAATAAATATGTATTTTTGCAAAAGCTTTGATTAATTTGCTTAAATAAATTTAACTGAATGTAACATTAAAAAATAATTCATTACTTTTAATAAAAACATTTAAAATAATATTTACACAAAAAATAATTTTTTTATCTCATATATCAAATTATATAATAATATTTTAGTGATTATAATAAGTAATATAATTTAGTGATGATGTTTAAGTTAACAATTTATATCTTTTTTTTTTTTATTTCATGTTATACATAAGTTTCATTTTTCTTCTGGTTATAATGGCAAAAACTTAATAACTTAGATACAGCTCATCAATTACTTTCTATAATATTATTAAACTAAATGTCAAAAATTCAATGTACTCTCAGTAATAAAATTTTCAATCATTGAGTTTTTATGCAATGACGTTGTACAAAAAAAATGAATAAAATAGTATATTTTAACTTTTAACAATGCGAAATTTCGATTCTCTTTGCTAATATAACAAAAAAGATAAAAAGTTTTTTTAAAAAACGTAAAGTTTTGAAATATATCTTTGCAATTGAATAAATTAGAGAAGATTTTGTAGTATATTAATAAAATTATACGCAACGGCCATACCATGCTGAATATACCGGTTCTCGTTAGATCACCGAAGTCAAGCATCATTGGGCGCGGCCAGTACTTGGGTGGGTGACCACCTGGGAACACCGCGTGCCGTTGGTATTCACAAATTTGGGGCCTGAATGGCCGAGTGTCTAGCGCTCTGGCGCTCATTACCACAGGTTTCGGGTTCGAATTCCGGCGGTGCCATGGATGTTTGTAGTGGTTCGGAATCCACTTTAAGCCGTAGGTCCCGGTCTCCCATGACTGTGTAAGAGCGTCACGGAGCCAAAGTCAGACTTCTACCTACGGGTGCTCCATCACAACAGAAGCTGCTTCCTTCCCCTTCAATCATGAGTACGTATGGGCTCGTGGCTTGGCCAGCCAAGTGGGATAAGAAACAACAACAACAAAAACAAAATTATACGACATACTGACTGTCATATATGTAAAATGCATGATGTCGAAACTTTATTAAATCGAAAGTATATTTGAAATTTAAATCAAGACATATTTGAAATTTAAATAGGATATATTTGAACTTTAAATCAAGACATATTTGAAATTTAAATAGGATATATTTGAAATTTAAATCAAGATATATTTGAAATTTAAATAGGATATATTTGAAATTTAAATCAAGACATATTTGAAATTTAAATAGGATATATTTGAACATTAAATCAAGACATATTTGAAATTTAAATAGGATATATTTGAAATTTAAATCAAGACATATTTGAAATTTAAATAGATATATTTGAAATTTAAATCAAGACATATTTGAAATTTAAATAGGATATATTTGAAATTTAAATCAAGACATATTTGAAATTTAAATAGGATATATTTGAAATTTAAATCAAGGCATATTTGAAATTTAAATAGGATATATTTAAAAATTTAAATCAAGACATATTTGAAATTTAAATAGGATATATTTAAAAATTTAAATCAAGATTGAAATATTTATGCGGACTGGTTTTTAATAAAATTTTATTCTAGGAATTAAAACCATAAAAATGCAGTTTTAAATTTTTTTAAATATCTTTTTTTCTTAAGAAAAATTTAAACCATTTTGAAATTAAATTTATTATATTTAAACTATCTGGTTTGACCATTATAATATTATAAGCATCATATGGGTAATAAAAAAATGATAAAAAAAGCTTTTAAAAATTGAAACATGTTTTGTTGAACAATTTTACAGTAAAGTTATTTAAAAAGTGTAATTAAGTTAAATTTTCACAACGCTTTAAACATTTAATTATATATATAAATTAAACATTAATTAATTAACTTATTAAATCATAAAATACTTCAATAAAAGTTTAAATACATTATAAAAACACTTAATATATTAACACTTAATAATAACACTTGATATTGAATTAACATTAAAAAAATTTTAATATTATTAACAAATTGAATATTTATTTAAACTTTTAATTATTAATATTTCAAACTGTATTATTAAAAACTTATGACTAAACTAAACGTCATTAAACATTAATCAAAAATAAATAATTAATTAATTATTACATTTGAAATATTAATTTAATTTAAAATATTATTAATTCAAAAATTATTAAATATTAATTAATTTGAAATATTATTTAATAATGTCATTAAATCTATCTTGAATGAAAATATAGAATTAAACTGATAGTTAAGTTGTATTAAAATTAAATAAAAAGTTTTAGTAGTTATAAATTAAATTAAAATTTATTAATTGAAAATGTTAATTAAACATAATGAAAATTTAATTGTAAATTTTATTAAATTAAAAAGAAATTAATGAATTATTAAAATTAATTTAAATTTAAAATTTTATTTTCAATTAAATTTAAAATAGTTATTACACACAATTACCCTTTTAAACAAAAATAATAAAATGTGAAATAACAGAACTATATTATTTCTAAAAATTTTTTTTTTTATAAATTGTACTTATCGTATTTGTACGACCTATGTATTATTCTTTTGTGTATGTTTATTGTAATGTTATTAAAGTAAAGAATTGTAAATTGAAGACATTTATATACGTTTTGTTTTATCTAATATGTTCATTTTAATTAATATTAGAATATTAAAAAAAACTATTTGTCATAAACATTTTAGCATTTTATAACTTATTTTATAGATGTATTAACAAGTTGAAAACGTTATGAACAAAACAAGTCACAACAATTGAAATGAGGATTTCTCTCAATCTTATTTCGTTTGTAAAAACATTGAAAAATCATTTTTATATAACTGGCTTATTATTCTTATGTGTATATTTACTTTCATGTAATGAAAATGAAGAATTGTAAATTGAATACGATGATTTATACGTTTTATTTTAATCTAATACATTTATTTTAGTTAATATTTAAATAATAAATAAAAAAAAAAAAAAAAATGTCAGGAACATTTCAGTATTTTATAATTTATTTTATTGATGTGTAAATAAGATGAAAACATTAGGGGATATACAAGACACATTATTTGAATCAGAGATTGATTTCCTTGCTACATCGATAGTAAAAAATAAAAATTATTACTTTAAATTCAGCAAGAATGCTGAAAGAAGAGTTATTTACTCAGATACTCATGTACGCGTAAAATATTCTTCCTCCTCGAGTGAGAGTCTGTAGGCCAACAATAACGCAGGGTTGCGTTAAATATATTTCCTCTCGCTATGAGAGATTGCAAACTAAACATTTCTTAACAGAAGCGCGGGGTTGCGCTGTACTAAACTAATCTCAGCGGCAGTGCTAGTTGCGCTGTTCTTCCTCTCGCGTGAGATCTCGAGGCCTACTGACCATTTCTCTGAACGCCACAGAGGGCGCTCTTGTAGTGTGTAGGAAGAAGCATGGTTAGATTAAATATTAAAATTCCTACATTATTAATTTAATTTAAAGTATTATTAATTCAAATATTATTAAATATTAATTAATTTGAAATATTATTTAATTATCCCATTAAATTGTTTTTCAATGATGAAGTATACAATTGAAATGATAATTCAGTTATACATGTTAAAATTAAATGAAAATTTACAAGTAACTTTTAAACAGCTGTTACATACAATTACATTTTTAAACTAAAATATTAAAATACATAATAACAGAATTATGTTATTTTTAACAAAGTTAACTATGCAGTACAAAACACTTTTTTATAAATTTGAATTTTTGAATTTGATATATTACTTCCTTTTGAATTATCGATACTAAATTCAGACATTTAATGTGCTGTATTGTTTTCGAACTAAATCGCCTTTTAACAAAATATATATTTTAACTTTTAGACAAAACATATTTTTCCTTTTTAATAAAATACATTTCTAGATAACTTATCTTTTGAAATAAAAGACAATACCCATGGATTATTATTTTCCCAAAGGAGAACTCGAAATAATTAAACTCGTCTTTTACGTTAAGAGTTTTTCCATCATTGTATGCTGCATCAAAGGATTTCTGAATAATATTTATGCCTGAATTGTTCCATTTCTATAATCAAGGAGACCAGGAGAGTATAATAGATATGTAACGAGTCTCTTTGGAATTGTGTGCTAGCATAGCTGCCTTATTTTAAGAAGATTATTTTCAGGATAATTCAAAACGTACTTATCGTATTTGTTCGACTTATGTATTATTCTTTTGTGTATGTTTACTTTAATCTTATCAAAGTAAACAATTGTAAATTGAAGACTGATGATTTATGCATTTTTTGTTTTAATCTAATACTTTTATTGTAATTAATATTAAAAAAAATTGTCATGAACATTTTATCATTTTATAGTTTGTTTTATAGTTTGCGTAAATAAATTGAAAACGTTAGGAAAAAGGTAAGGCACAACAGTGGAATTGATGATTGCTTTCAATTTTATTTCGATAGTAAAAAAAATTTAATAAAAAGAAATTTTTTATATAAATGATTTTTTTATTAGATATTGCATCAAGAATGTTTAAAGAAGATTAATAAAAAAATATTTTTATTGATAGGGAATATTACTTTCTGACGAGTCTAAAATATACGAAAGGATTTTTGTAACAATATTAAGAGATAATATTTTAATATTATTTAATACATATAAAACTAAACAAATTTTCAGACATATTTTCTTAGACTAACTTTCACACAACGTTTGGTATAAAGTTTTTTATTTGAATATTTCAACAGTAAAGCTGATAAAGAGCGGAAATAATGTAAAGGAAATAAAATTCATAATTATATGTATGTTTCATAAACAGCGTATGGATATAAGTCTATATATACACTGAAGTGACAAAAGTCATGGGATACCTCTTAATATCGTGTCGGCCCTCCTTTCGCCCGGCGAAGTGCAGCAACTCGACGTGGCATGGACTCAACAAGTCGTTGGAAGTCTTCTGCAGGAATATTGAGCCATGCTGTCTCGATAGACGTCCATAATTGTGAAAGCGTTGATGGTGCAGGATTTTGGGCACGAACAGACCTCTCGATGATGTCCCATAAATGCTCGATGGGATTCACGTCGGGCGATCTCGGTGGCCAGATCATTCGTTGGAATTGTCCAGAATGTTCTTCAAACCAATCGCGAACAGTTGTGGCCCGGTGACATGGCGCATTGTCATCCATAAAAATCCCATCGTTGTTTGGGTACATGAAGTCCATGAATGGCTGCAAGTGATGTCCAAGTAGCTGAACATAAGCATTTCCAGTCAATGTTCGGTCCAGTCGCACCAGAGGACCAAGTCTATGCCATGAAAAAACAGCCCACACCATTACGGAGCTATCACCAGCTTGAACAGTGCCTTGCTGACAGTTTGGGTCCATGGCTTCGCGGGGTCTGCGCAACACTCGAACCCTACCATCAGCTCTTACCAACTGAAATCGTGCCTAATCGGACCAGTATACGGTTTTCCATTCATCTAGGGACCAACCGATATGCTCACGTGCCCACGAGAGTCGCTGCAAGCGATGTCGTTCTGTCAGTAAAGGCACTCGAGTCGGTCTTCTGCTGGAATAGCCCAAGAAAGCCAAGTTTCTCCGCACAGTTCTAACAGACAAGTCCCTTGTACGTCCCACATTGATTTCTGCGGTTATTTGATGCAGTGTTGCTTGTCTGTTAGAATTTACGACTCTTTGCAGACGTCTCCGGTCTCGGTCGTTAAGTGGAGGCGGTCGACCACTGCGCTGTCCATGGTGGGATGTTATGCCTGAAATTTCATACTCTCGGCACACTCTTGACACAGTGGATCTGGGAATGTTGAATTCCCTAACGATTTCCGAAATGGCATGACCCATGCGTCTAGCTCCAACTAACATTCCGCGTTCAAAGTCTGTTAATTCCCGTCGTGCGGTCATCATCACGTTAAAACCCCTTCACATGAATAACTTGAACAGAAATGAAAGTTCTGCGAAAGCACTACGCATTTATACCTGTTCTACGCGATGCTACTGCCATCTGAAAGTTTTCATATTGCTGTCCCATGACTTTTGTCACTTCAGTGTATATATATATGCATGTGTGTGTGTGTGGTATGTGTGTATGTCTATATGCGCGTGTAGTGTGGGAGTGTGTATGTGTGTATGGAGTGTGTGCGCATGTGTATGTGTGTCCACTGTGTCTGTATATGTATGTGTATGTGTGTAGAGTGCGTATGTATGTGTGTGGAGTGCGTATGTATGTGTATGGAGTGCGTATGTATGTGTATGGAGTGCGTATGTATGTGTGTGTATGTGCGCGTTTGTGTGTGGTGTGTTGTGTGTGGGCGTGTAGCAAGTCTGAGGCTGATGCAAGTTGCAATCGAAAATGAAGTGGATTTTTCAGAGAAATTAAAAGTCAAGAGTGGCTTTACATAGTCATCCTCTCATATTTCTAAAGAGTTTAAATAGTTGGCATTCAACTCTGTGAGGCGATGGAAAAGAGCAAAAAAAAAAAACGTACAAGAACTGCAAAATGTATAAAGCTTCTGCAGTCAGAGCAAATAAAATTACAAACAAATCATTAAAAGTATTGTGGTTAGCGTGTTTCAGAGGCTGGTAAAAAAAGAATGGGAAAGTATTCACAAACGGAACTTTTAAGACAGCGATTAACTATAGAATTATAGCAAGTTAGATGTGGTTGTTATTTGTAACTGAAAGTTAATATGGGTTAGCTCAATATTTAAGACAGTTAAATATAGTTCTAAAATTCAGGAAGACAAAATGTGTTATTACAAATAACACATTTTGTCTAAATAAAATGCGTTATGCGACTTACAACAAAGGGGAGAAATAAAACCTTCCCCATGTTTTGTCAAACAAACGCAAAAAATTTCATTAAAAACGGCCCAGTCGTTTAGGAGGAGTTCAGTGACAAACACACACACACATATATATATATATATAGATAAACCTGCCATGAAGGTTTCAGCCAAGCATTATATTCAAGTAATTAAAATTGCTGCATGTATAAACATTACTTAAATTCAATAGAAGAAATAGAACTGATAAGCCAATGATGAATATCAACAATAGACCTTAAATAGCAGACCTGTATGCAGATCTGGTGAAGAGGAACACTTTGTCATCAGAAATGCTCTTACTCTGTTGTTTAAAACAAATATCCGTAGCTGATGGAGAATTATGGGGAACGTACCATTAGAATAATTGAGGCTAAGTGGGTAGCTGGACGTGTGGACCACCACTTCCGCCTTTCTAACATTACTGGCAGAAGAGTTATTCCATTCGTGTGCTGCCTAGTTCAGGACGCACATTAAACTAGGAAACAGTTTATCAATCGATAACACGCACATAAGTGACGTCATCGTTGTCTGACATCCGTACACATTCAACACGATCTGTACAGATTGCTCGTTTAAATGCAATATACCTATATATAAATATTTATATATATACACTCAAGAGCCAAAACATTATGACCACCCCTACATTTTGCAATGAACTCGCCTGGATGACGTGGAAGGCACGTGATCAGGTGGAAGTGGTATTTAACTGCTGCTGGAGAGTCTGAAGAAGCATTGTTTCACTTACTTCGGTGTGTGATGGGAAAGGCTGCGGATCTAAGCGACTTTGATAGAGGGCAGATTGTAATGGCTCGAAGGCTTAAACATCTGGTACAATCTGTCTACGGCCATCTACCAAGGACTTGCGGCATCCATGCCAAGGCGGGTTGATGCTGTGTTGCGCGCCAAAGGTGGGCCAACTCGTTATTGACAGGTGGTCATAATGTTTTGGCTCTTGAGTATATATATATATATATATATAAATATTTTGCTATAGCACTGCATGCACATTGTGAGTATTGCTACTGGTAAGATATCACTGTCATCTCCGTTTGGCGTAGTGTGGCGATTGGCGCTATTTTACTGGAGTCAGGCTGTCTTAAGCGTCGAAGCATGATGCAATTTGGATTTTGATGATAGCATTGTATGTGTTAGTAGATCCCTTGTTGGACGCTTCAGTGCTATCTATTATTTTAGAACAGCACTCCTGGTGTGACGGTTTATATTGATATTATATATTTTCGCAAATAGTTATTCACGGCACGATAGCCCAGCTGTATGTTCAAAGAATATTTCAGCCGCAGTTGTTGGTAAACATGGCAGGAATCTCTGGAGGTAACAGGGGAATTCTAGTCTGTCAACAGCAAAGATATTACAACGTCTTCGACACTTATTTGGCCATCCCGATCACCAGATTTGTCAACGATCAAAACTTTATTGGATGACCTCGGTTTACAAAGAAGGCATCGTAGGAGTTTGGTGGAACTAGAGACGCGCTTACAGCGATTGTGGAATTGAATGACACATGATACTCTAAAATACCTGTATGCTTCAATGCTGGATTGTATTTCATCGTGTAGTCAAGCTAGAGGCGGCGACAAGATATCAGATTTTGTATTCTTCCAACAAAATTATCCTTTTACTTTAAGTGCTATATTTTGCCATCACATACTTATGTCAATGTTACAATTATGCAATTAAAAATTTTAAGCGATCGGGACATTTTCTTCCAGGTGCACTAATTTTTATGGCATTAAGCGTATATATTATCTTGTATGCAGTTGCTTTAGAATTCGATTAACATATTCAAAACAGTTGTATTCTATTTACTTATGAAGAAAAATCAGACAATCATATTGTGTTCTTTTAAGAAGTAAATTGCCCCATTTATTTTACAATCATAAAATAATATTATCAGAAAGATTCATTTTCCAGGTAAAAACTAATCTGTTACTATTGTTGTAACATTTTCAGTTGGAAAGAACTTTTAAAAACATAAAAATATCCAATGTTTGTGATATATCAAATATATAATAATTTAGTGGAAAAAAATTAAAAATGACAAAATTTCCAATTTTACAATACAGATTTCGAGGAGATATACAACATAATTCTTGCATAATTTCATCTTCCTAATTCCATTCATGTGGCCTGATGGCCGAATAACTAGTTCTTGGTACCACAGATTTCAGGATTCGAATTCTAGGGGTGCCCTGGATGTGTGTAGTGGTTTTGAATCCACTTAAAACCATAGATCCCTGTCTAATATAATTACAGGGTTTTGAGTGTAGGGCTGACAACCTTACCCCTTAACAAGGAAACAACATCTCATGTTTCGGAATCTGCCAATAGGTAGAAGGCCTTGGCCCAACATGGAGCTCTCGAGATCCATTGAAGAATCCCATTTCTTAACTCATATACTTCACTTCTTTAGCATACAATATAAGGTAATAACAATTCAATAAATGTTATTATTATTGATTGAATAATAATTGATTTATTATTGCAATTGATATAATTAATACAATAAATCACTTCTATAGAATATTTCTGTATCTTAAGCAATTAGGATACATAAAAGTTTTAAAAAAATACTTAATATTTATAGGATATTTTACTTTCTAAAGTGTTTATATAGAAATGTTTAATATCTTACTTTATTCTAATCAAATTTAAATCATTTTACTTCATTAACGAAATTAAAACTACTGTTCTTGGAAAACTTAATTTCACTAATGAAGATCAAAGCAAGGATATATTTTTCTTTATCAAAAGACCAAATCAAAAGTGAAGAGTTTTAAATCAATATTAATGAATTATTTGACTTTAATTGCCTTAAAAGCATCTAAATCACATTTTCCAAACTTTTCGGTATTTAGATATATGCTTTGATCAAACTATTTTGACATTCATACTAACATACAAATTAGCTTTTAGATTAATCAAAATACATTTAACGAGAATTCGATAGTCGGTTTATTTCCCTTTATCCAATGAAAAAAATATACTATTATATATTAACTTGCTATTTCCATAATTAACAACTTAGATATCTAGAATTTTTTTTATACATTTCTAAATGGTGAATATGAACTTATGTATATTTTTAATAAAAATGCTTTTTTTAAATTTATTTTTATTAAGATTGTTTAATTTTAAAATTATTCTTTATCAAAATAATTTTTATTAATTTTGTAATTTAAATATACATAAAGGATCAATTTAGGCAATAGCTTGCAGTTATAACAGACGAATGGCGATAAATAATTTCTTTACTTCAATATAAAGCCTTAGATAAAAATGAAAAATGTCGTAAAGTAATAATCTAATCGAAATAATGTCTAATAATGTAATCTCGACTTCTATTACCAAATTTAATTAAGTTCTTTACACAAAAAAATAACTTTAATAATTATTGCTTATAATATTAATGGAAATTCAATAGCATGCAATTTCATTATCATCATCACTGATCAACAGCCCCATGGTGGGTCCACGCCGGCTGCCTACTGGCAGATTACACTAGAAATTATTTTCTTTTTACGGTTTTTAGATCCACGCCAACGCTCTACTACCATATTAGACCGGCAGCTACAGTTTAAAGTGGATTTTGAATCACTGCAAACATTCATGGCATCACCGGGATTCAAACCCGAAACCTGTGCCACTGTGCTCTATTTACTCGGCCATCAGGCCCCAGCATGTAGAATCTTCAGCAGCAGCAGTGGCGCAAAAGCACCATGTGGGCCAAGGCCGTCTGGCTTCTGGCAGATTTCGAGACAGAAGATGTTTTCTTTTTATGGGGTACGATTGTCAGCCCTACGCCCGACGCTCTGCGATCATATTAGTCCGGGACCTACGGTTTAAAGTGGATTCCGAACCACTTCAAACATTAAAGGCACCATCGGGACTCGAACCCGAAACCTGTGACATTTAGCTCCATTTACTCGGTCATCAAGCACCAACATGTTGATTGTAAAGAATTAATATTACTGGAAAGAATATCAAGTTCGAGTCGCGGCTTTGCCACGGATGTTTGTAGTGATTTGGAAACTACTTTAAACCGTAGGTACTGGTCTAATATGACTGTTGGGCGTAGGGTTGACAATCCTACACCGTAAAAAGAACATCTACTGTTTAGAAATTGCCAGCAGGCAGATGGCTTTGACCCATCATCGGACTGTTGAGCCACTAATGGTTTGGTTTGCCGCTCTATGTTCATTTTGTGCACACGAAGGCTAAACAGACTAGGACCTACAGTAGGGATAGGGACTGTAGGGGGTATATAAGTCCTAGTCTATATCCCCATAGGTACTATAGGGGATATAGACTAGGACCTACGACCTAGGGATTCTTGACCACTAATAAACATCCATGCCGCCACTAGGATTCAAACCTGAAGCTCAGCCACTGATGATGTTGAGGTGAAAGAATATATCTGTATGTATATATCGTCAGTTATGAATACATAATACAATTATGTTAATAAATTCAAATAATCAGGAAATTGATGTCTTGTTATTCTTTATTTTGTATATTAATATTCTAATTTCACGAACAATTACACATAAGAAAACATATCAGGACAAAGAAATATTTAAAAGTATTCATGTTTATTCGTTTCTATTAAAATATTCTACTAAATATTTAAATGGAAATCTCAGTAGTTAATAAGTGAACAAATTTGTTAAATAATTTTAAGACTGTTTACATTAAAAGTGCGTAGAATTAAAAATAAACCTTTATGTGAATGATTCTGACGACTTGGACACAATAAATTTTCTAAATGTCAGCAAATACACTATGAATTTAGCGTGAATGAATTTTGCTAACTCTCTAAAAGTATAAATTAGCTTTTATTCTATAAAAGATCATCTTCTTACTATACTGAGAGAAATACATAATTCCGGTAAATTAAATATTTTAACTAGATTTAAAATTAAATGCAAAAATTGCATGCTTTGTTTGTAATTTATTAATTATTGAAATACTTACTTATTTGCATTTATTTATAATAATTAGCTATCACTGAATTGTTATTTACTTAACTATTTTAATTTAATGATTTTAAAGCGCTTCAAAAAGTGATTTAGAAAAGTTTGCTGTTTAAAATGATCAGCAATAAATTAAATATATATATATATATATATATATATATATATACTAGCATAACCCGGCATACGTTGCCCTGCCAAAAAAATGCATTGTAGAAAATTACATATTGCGAATATATTCTCCGTATTTCAATACATGTGCAAACTAATTCCAGGCAGTATCCATTGAATAAATATAGAAAAGATATTTTTAAAATTGCCTACTCCTAAGAAGGGTGGAATACAGAGCAGAAAAGAATGCATACGAAAAAATAAATCAATGAAATAAATTGTTAAACATTTATAAATTAAAATATGTATATACAGGGCTTCTTTTATGCATGTTTTGTTGATCAGAAAATAAATTAAGAAATTAAACTTTGATAGTAGGAAGGTATTTTTTTTTTTAAATTAAATTTTATCTATAAATTTTGCGACATTTATGGAAAGACAACTCTTTGTTTTTGCATCACGATAATGCGCCAGCTAACAGTGCATTCATTCTTCGTGACTTTTTCGCCAAAAATGAAACCTATATCATTCCATAACCACCGTATTCACCTGATTTAGCACCGTGCGACTTCTGGCTATTGCCTAAGCTCCAAATACCACTCCGGGAACACCATTTTGAGTCGACTGAGGAGATTCAACGTGAATCGGCGCGCACTTTGAAGGCAATTCCTGCCGATGACTTTTAGCATGCATTCAGGATTGGAAAAACCGTTGGCATAAGTGCATTGCGTCCGGAGAGGAATACTTTGAAGGCGATGAAATAAATTCGGAAGAATAAATAGAGTGGTTTTGAAAAAAAAAATTGGTCTTGCTTTTTGGGCACAGTAGTATGTAGGGTTTCTTTTATGCATGTTTTGATAATGAGAAAATAAATTAAGAAATTAAAATATGATGGTAAAAATGAATCTTTATTTAAAAAAATTAAATTTTATCTATAATTTCAATACAATCCCTTCAAGCTTATTTAGTTTGGCATCTAACAGCAAAAACATAAAAACTATTATTCCAATTAATAATCAAATAAACATTAGTTTTTTTGTAAAAATGATTTATTTTCAGTTTTTTTTTTTTTTTTTTTTTTTTTTTTTTTTTTGTATGTGAGCGCATGTGGTTATTTTTAATTACAATTAATATAAAAATACTTTTCCACACATCTGAATGGAAATTCTGTAAGTTCTGTTCAAAATTCTATTGTTAACGAAAGCAAATATTCTAAGCAGTATCCATTGAATAAGTATGGAAAAGATATTTTTAAAATTGCCTAGTTCTAAAAAAGATGGAATACAAAGCAGGAAAAAATAAATATAAAAATTGCATTTACAGCAACGAATGTAAAAAGGATTTCAAATGCAAATGACATTCCAAACTTTGTTCGACTCACTTGGAACTCTTTTGTGACTCAAAAGTGTAAAATATTCCTTTTTTAGCAAGGTAATTTCCTTCAAAAATGTTTTAAAATTACAAAAAAAAGATGTTGAAACGTACCTTCATGCTTGGATATCAGGTGCAAAAAAATAAAGTGTAAAAAAGTAAAGTAAAAGTGCAATAAGTAAAACGCATTGTTACATATCAAGTACAGAAAAAGTAGCAATAATTATGTGCATATAAGCGTATGCTAATTTTCAAAATCTAGAAAGGAAAAAAAATTACGCCTTCTTGCTTTTTTCTCAGAAATTGCGGAAGAAATAATTAATTTCTCTCAAATTAATTTTTAATTCTAAAAGCATTTAAAAATGAATAATAAAAATGCTGAAGTCTCGTTATAATTTTTTATTTGTGAAATTATGCATCTAATTAATTTTTATGAAACCGTTACGCAGAAAATTAACATTATAATAATAAGAATTAAATTTCTTTTAAATGATTTAGAGATGACAATGCATATTTCTTGATAAATTTCTCTAATATTCATCTATTATAAAATGAATCCTGATCTTTCAAAGTTATTTAAAAAATCTAATAACTAATATAAACTTTTCATTATTAATTATTTTTTTATATTATAGTTATTTTATTCGAGAGCTTGAAAGATAATAAATCCGTGTCACGTGTTATTAGAAATGAATTATATTTCAAAGAATACTTAATTTTAAAAACATTTAGGTACGAATCATATTCGTAAATCGAAATATTATATCCCATTAATGCACGACTAATCGTATTAAAAATTTAAAGATTTGTTTATTAAGGTTGGATGTTAAATTATAAAGGTTTGTTTAAAGATTTGCTTATAATAATAATAAATTTTGTTACGAATTATGTTCTTAAATCAAAATACATCACTTTAATGCGCGATTAATCATAAGGGAGTAAAAATGTAAGATTTGTTTATTAAGGTTAAATTATAAAGGTTTGTTTAAAGATTTATTTTTAACATCCAAGCATTTAGGTACGAATTATGTTCGTAAATCGGAATCTACATAACTTTAAGGCATGATTAATCGTAAGAGATTAAAATGCAAAGATTTCTTTATTAAGGTTAAAGGTTAAATTATAAAGCTTAGTTTAAAGATTTGTTTTACTATCAACACATCTAAGTAAGAATTATGTTCGTAAATCGAAATCTACATCACTTTAATGCACGATTAATCGTAAAAGATTAAAAATGTAAAGTTTTGTTTATTACGGTTAAACGTTAAATTATAAAGATTTCTTTTTAATATCAAAACATTCAGGTATGAATATTGTTCGTAAATCGAAATACTCCATCTCTTTAATGCATGACTAAATTTAAGAGATTAACAACGCAAGATTTGTAATTAATATATAAAATAAAATAACACTACTATAACAAAATGTATGGATTCCTACTCATTACGTAGTTATTTATAATCTACAGTAGAAAAAAAAAGGGCAAATAAATAGTATTTCTAAGCAACCTGTATTTAAAAGAAATTGTTTTGTAGAACATTATTTACAAAAAATATTTATCTTAAATTCTTTTTTTTTTTTTTACAGACAAAATAAAGAATTAAAAAAATTTGAAATTAGTTGTAGTATTTGGAAAATAATGAATTCCAGTATAGATTTTTATTATATTAAATAAATATTCATTGTAAATACGATATTAAACAGTTTTAATAATTTAATAATTTACGAGATCTCGTGATTTTTCTTTCTAAAATATGGCAATCAACAAATAGTTTAAATACATTTGTTTTAATTTAAAATAGATAATTTTGAGATTAAAATATATTATTCAAATAACTGTAGTACTCCATGTATAAAGAAGCAAGAAAGTGAGAAAGCCTTTTTTGTAAATGGAGTATTATTGTTTTTTAAATTTAAAAGAACATTTCAATGTAATTAGAATTTTAGAAAATTGATCTTCAAATGCTACTTTATATTTAAAATTTGTTTTGAGTATAATATAATACAATATAAGAGTATAGGTTTATGATAAATATATGCCTACTTTGTTACATTTTCTTTGTAGAAAATCCCCTACATAATTTTAATTCAATTAATTTTTTGGCTGTTTTATCCATAGTTTTCAAAGTAAGTATTATTTCAAAATTGCTTCAACATTTATCGATTTTTTTCTTTGTACCCATTAGTTAAACTGAAAAATTATTCGATTTATCTTTTCCAAGAATTATTTTGCTAAGAGCCTTTTAAGAGCAGGATCATCTGAAATTCAATTTTCTGTCATACGAAAAATTAAAAAAAAAAAAAAAGCAATATTCGATTAATTTAAATGGAGGATAAAGTTATTTTAGAAAACATATTGAGTTTCATAAGACATAAAGTTTCCATGTTCGAGCTAAATAATATTATTTAGCGACTGGTAAGCAGGTAAAATGTCTTTTGAGGTATTTGATGGTAATGATTTTTTTAAAAACAGAAAAAGAAAATAAATATAAAATGGATATTTGATATACCATATATAGTTTGTATGGTATTATATTTTTAATTTCATGTTGAAATTACTTGTCTTTCAAAATGTTTTTCTAGAAGAAATTTTATGTCCCATTCGTAATTCTATCAATTCGTATCCATCCGCTAGATAACTTTCAAGAAGGCAAAAAAAAATAGATTTTGCGGATTACGTACATTAATAACAGTGCTTTCAAAAACGGTAGAGAATGTAGTATGATTCCAGCATCAACATTTAGATTGCTGGGCTGAAGAACACCAAAGTTTTATGTCGCAGCCACTCTCGTGATTGGTATGTAGCAATCTTAATATATGATGCAGCATGGATAAATGCAAAATCTGCTAAAACATCTGCTATACTAATATAGAATAAATAAAGTAAATGCATCTCCCATTAAAAGACATTTTGTAAAGTGCAGGTCATAAAAACAGTTTGATATTTATTTAGATAAACTTCTTTAAACGGGCAATATATAAGGGTAGATTAAATGAAAACGGAATAATAGCCACCAAATGAAAAGGTATTATTTATTTTCAAATGTAATAACCAAGATTACACAAGCATTTGCCCTACTGTTGAAACAAACGGTAAATACTTCTCTCGTAGACAGAGTTAGGCTGAGATTGAAGTCAGTTTCGGACAATGTCCATAACTTCATTGTCCGAGTGAAAATGTCGACCCTTCAATGTCTTTTTTTAAAGGACTAAAGATATAAAAGTCATACGTGGAAAAGTGGGTGCTGTATAGTGGATGCTCCAACACACTGCACCAAAATCACCTCTCCGACCACATTGTCGTGGAGCAAAATCACTTCAGATGTCGACATGCCTGACAGCTTGACTTTAACTGCTGCATGCAAACGTTCCAGGGTATTGCAGTACTGATACCATTGATCGTTGACCTTGGGACAGGAACTCAGAAGCGATCCTTTCATATCGAAGTAAAACGTCAGCATGACTTTGTTCTTACTCTGCATCATCTTGAACTTCTTTGACAGTGGGGAACTGGGATGTTTTGAACTGCTGGCTTTGTCGTCTCTTTCTGGTTGGTAGTGATGACACCAAGATTCATCACTTACCACAACTGTGTCCAAGAAATTGTCCTCAGCACGATATTGGAGCAGATGTTGTAAGGACAATCCCATGTGAAGCCACCTCTGATTGTCTGTGAGATTGTGTGGCACCCACTGTGCACTCAGTTTCCCGTAATGCAGTTTTTTGGTAATGATGTTATGAACAGAACCGAAACTCACAACCATCTCCTCGCTGATGATATTTTGCGTCTTCTGTTTGCGCGGATGATTTGGTCAACTTCATTCACCAAAGTGTTTGAGATGACTGATCATCTTTCGAATATTATCTTCCCTAGCTTCCACTTTAAGCTGTAGGTCCCGGTCTCACCGGTAACCGTAGAGCGTCACAGAGCCCAATCAGACTTCATCTTACCCACATCATTGCAGAACTGTAAAGGCGCATTTCAGCAGCTCTAGGTACAGTGATATGGTGTGTGTAGTAGTAGTAGTAGTCACGAGTTAATAGAGAGTTTTTGCATACCGCATTTTGGACGTCCGTTATTTTTTTCCCTAGCGCGCTTGCTCATAGAAAACATTATTACAGATACGCATGCGCAATTTTCTACGAGCATCGCGCTAGGGAGAAAAAAAATAACAGACGTCCAAAATACGGTATGCAAAAACTCTCTAATGACAGTGAGTGTTCTCCATATACTGTTATCATTCACCGATGCACTTCACAAAATCCAGCACCTTTTTCGGCTAAAAACAACGAATAACACCAAGTTGTTCTTTCATCGCAAATAAAAAGCAGACTTATTGCCTGTCAGATGACACTCTTAGCCGACGACTGCATGGCACAATTGGCTAGTGATTTCGGCTGTTAACCGAAAGGTTGGTGTTTCGAGCCCACTTGGGGACGCTAAGTGTTTTGGCAACCTGGTGGTCAAGTGGCTAGCACTCTGACCTTTGGTACCACAGGCATCAGGTTCGAATCCACATTAAACTTTCCATCCTAATGGTCTCATGGTTGTTTGCTGAAGGCTCGGAACCCACTTTAAACTATAGGTTCCGATCTGTTAAGCCCTAGAGCACACAAGATTATTGTAGAGCGATAAACCAAACCAAACCAGAACCTATCTGACATTGGTTATGAGCGCTTACCAAGCTCAAATCTATTCCTCAATAGGGTTTATCATCTTTCACCTCCTCTTGCCTCTATACTCCGGCTTTGCCTCTATACACTCACATATATGCATCAAATTATGATTACTGTTTCGTTTTCATTTGATCCACTCTTATACTATCTCTATTCAGAATTATTGATATCTTCATATATTTTGAATTTTAAATTCAACAAATCCGTTCGAAAAATTATTTTGAATATTACAATTGAAATTTAGCTTGTGTGGAACATACGGTCACATTTCTTTATTTAAATTTTTAAATTATATTTTAAATAGCAGAATGTATATTTTCAATCAGACTCTTTTGTGTCTCAATAATTAAAAAAAGATTATGAATGCGCATTCATTATCATATATAAATAATAACATATGATGAGTGAATGATGAATGAGCGTTCATCATCATCTGTAATGAGCATTCATGTAAATTTTCAAATATTTCTTTTACCAAATGAGTTCAATAATTGGTACAAAGAAACCGTAAAATAAAGTTTATAAGCGAGGACATGGACATATTCAGAATTTAAGTAACCATATCAGGATGGAGGAAATAAATTTGATATAAAAGAAATTTCTTATTTTTTATTATTAAATATTCAACAGAAAAGAAATGAAATTATTAAGGCAAAACTTAAATATTACTAAGAAATATTAATGCTAAAAAGATGCAGGAAACATTCGTGATAGTTTGTATCATGAATGTTTGAATATGAATTGATGTGAACTATTACATTATTTATTACTCTCTCTCACATACATATCTCTCCGTCTATATATTATATATGCATACTTTTATTCATCCTCTTTGTATGTAACTTTCACGTTTCTTTACATGAATTTTATTACTGTATAGCATAATGCAGCACTTACAAAATGCAATATCTTTGCAAATGTATCTTACTTTGATATTGAATGTATTGATCCATAAAAATATGAAATATCAAAAACGGGATTACGGAAAATATTTCGTAGAGAGTATCACAATAGTTAAAAAGAAATTTAAATAACACAGCAATTTTTGAAAAAAAGTGCTTATAAAAATATTTCCGACTGAAAATATATTATTTTTTTTCAATTGGATAGGGTAAATATTTTCTGTGTGAAGAAAAGATGCAATACTTTTTATAAAAGAGTATTAATATAATGTACTCAACAATTTATTCATAATGTAGAAAATGCCTGAAATTAACCTACAAAGTATTTCTGTCGTAGAATATATTTTAAGGAATTATCTACTATGAAGAAATAGTTATTTATTTTGCCTTTTAATAGTATTTTTTTAACTGCGATGTATGTCAAGAATTTTTAAAAATATGTTTTGTTAACTTCCTATAGTTGCTTTTCATAAATGTATTGCATAAATTATGTATGTTTTATAACTTATTAATACCATATTATATTTTTTTCAATTTTTACTTATGATAGTAATTAACCACCAACTATCATTAATTACAAAAATAAATAAAAATAGTTTATAGTTATAGCACATAAATTGTTTATTTAATTATTTTGTTTAATTAATTATTAATGATACACAGACCACGTCTCTGTTTCTACTATGTTACAAATTTAAACAAACTTTGGTGAGTCTGGCTAATGATCGAGTACAAAATAGTACAATATAATTGTTTAATAAGTGTTTTCAAGATTAAATACTCATTTTCAAAATGTCTATTTTTAAAAATGGACCAATTATTTTTAATTACAAAATAGTTTACTTAATTAATTATTAATAATACACAGACTATGTCTCTAATTCTACTATGTTACAAATTTAGACAAACAGTGGTGAATCATCGTCTAGAGCAAAATAATAAAACATAATTTTTGTGAAGTGTTTTCAAGATTAATTAATCATTTTCAAAAGTAGTAGTTAATACTTTTACAGACATATTTGCAAAATAGTTAAAAAAAAAAAACTTTATTTATTTTTAATTTTATGCTCGTATGCGCAATATTTTAAATGTAAATTTAAAACACAATTTATATTTTAAATGGAGGGCCTGAATGGCCGAGTGGCTAGCGCTCTGGCTCTCGGTATCACAGGTTTCGGGTTCGAGCCCCGGCGGTGCCATGGGTGTTTGTAGTGATTCGGAATCTACTTTAAACCGTAGGTCCCGGTCTAATAGGATCGTAGAGCGTTGCGGGGGCATTGTTACTTCGCGTCCGTGGTTTATCTTCAAGTGACACGCGCTCCCTGGGTAATGCAAAGTGTGTAACGTCTGTGCAGCGCTTGCCTTAAGGCATCCAAGACCAAGCTGTTGGAAATGTTGGATGCCAGCTGCATTAGAAAGAAAAAAAAATATTTTAAATGGAATATTTTTATTTTGCGCAAAATTCAATTTACTTCTAGAAGGCAAAATTAAGAAAAAAACATAAATAATTTAAAATATTTGAAATTAAATCATAAAAAAATAAATTAAATAAAATTCATCATGAATTTAATGATTTGCATTTTAAAAATAATTGGTTATATATTACCAAAATTTTTTTTTATTGTCTGATCAAATTTAATTAAAATTCGAAAATTATTTTAAAACAAACATCAGTTTTCATTATCCATTAACTTAAAAAAAAAAATTTTTTGTCAATGTGTATATCATTGTTTATCTTTGAAATTATGTTTACGATAAAATATTTGAACTATTTTTTAAATCATTATCAGTGATATTAGAGATAAAATTTAAATCATCTATTGCCATAGACTTTACAAAGTGAAAACACCCAATAAAAATTGAATATTAAACAAAAAATGAATATATATAGAAAACTAATTAATATTTCTAACAATGTCAGTAATCTTTTCATATTCTATGAAAATAAATTAAAAATCGGTACCCTAACTAGATATTTGACTTTTTAATCTATAAAACAAATGTAAAAATGAAAATATTATGGGTAAAAAAACCATTTTTTTTTCATAAATGTAATTAATTTAGTATAAGTTTCGAATATTAATCTGATAATAAGTGTGGAGTTATTTTTTTAAAGAGTAAGAGTTAAAAATTAAAAAAAAGTTGATTTACAAAAAATATTTTTATAAATTGATTACTTTCATTAGGGGAAAAAAAAAATATTCATTTGAAGTTTTTTGTTCGTAATTAATGAATCATACATTAAAAGGTTTTTTGAATTCATTTCACATAAACGGCTTATTTTTCTTCTTTATTTCAGAGGGTTTTTTTTTAAATAGAATAAAAATGATGAATTAAATAAAGAATTTTACATTTAGATTTCAATTTTTATTTAAAAAATTGGGAACTTCGAAATTGATATTTTTATTATTATTTTGTATGCAAAATATAAAGAATTTAAAATTGTAATATACTTAAAATCGCTGAAATCAATAAGAATATATTTTCAACGTGGTTTTAAATTTATATTATAATTTTTACATGATATATTTCTTTTAAAAAGTTTTTAGATGTTTTTCATTACTTAAAAAGACCATTTTAATAACTTTAACCAGTAAAAAATTGTAAGCCACAAGAAATATATTTAGTCCCACTTTTACAAGGTAAATACTAAATAAAGAATATATTAATTTAAAATGGGTTTAATATGCAATACACGTAAAACCTTTGACTTTTAAAATATTTAATTTCTTCTTACATAAAACAAGATTTTTTAAAACAAATTTATCAATTTTTTATTGTAAAATAAAGACCAAACAAGTCTAGACACACTGTTTAGCATATATGCAAACAATGTAATTTTTTTTATCAAGTAGAGAGCTTCTATTTGCATTAGTCTTTTGTTATAATGTTTTTCAAAACTTCATATGTAAAAAGATTACCAAAACTTAAGGATATCAGAAAAATTACGATTAGACAGCAAAAATTTGCATACACAATATGCATTCGAAGAAACGCTGTAAAAGAATACAATATGCAAATTAGTGGATCTGTTGTTTTAAATTGCTATCCGTTGTTTGTTTTTATAAGTGATTAAAAAAGTTCTTAAAAGTATCTACAGTTTCTGAAAGCAGGGCATACGATCTCATACTACAGTTACTATTTTGAGATGACAATATTATTGATGTTTCTGAAGGAATACAATGCCTAGCCATTGGGCATATAGAAACGGCTCAGATTCAATTGTATACAACAATCTGGTTGAATGTGATTCCTCTTGTAATTTATAGACTGTGGAATACATTTATAAGAACAGAATTAGCTTCTAGAAGGCATAGTCGACAGAGACCTAGAACTTGTGTACTACTACTACTACTTGATTCATTCTTGTGTACCTTACCGCAGCTGAAATTGTTCACTTCATCATTCTCTAGAGCTTGGATGGTGGGATCCGCTGGCAGCTTTGTTGTAGACGCTGCTTCAAAAGAACTAGGAGATTCGATGGCGTTTATAATGTTCAACTTACTTCGTTACTCAGACTACCTGGTGAGATTTTTCCTGTTTATCTCCCACAAACTAAGCAAATGCTGGGTAGTTCACCCAAAAAGTCCTCCCGGAAGGCACTGCCTTCCTTCTTCAGTGACGCGGAACCAAGCCTGACTTCTGCGTACGAGTGCTCCATTACAGCAGTAACTGACCCCCTTTTTCCTCCTTCCATGAGACCACACGTTTTCTTGGACTTGGTTTAGATGTTGCTGTTTATCAAGTGGTATAAGGAAAAAAATTATTTACTCCTTCTGTGTAAATAAAATATAACTTAAAAATTTTTTTGTGTTTGTGTAATTTTAATTTCAGTTTCATTGTAACTTTCAGGCTAAAAACAGAAACCGTTTTGATTCGTCAATATCATAAAGCACTATATGAACAAATTACAGAGTTACAGAGTGGACGCTTCGTTATCGTGCTGAATAAAGAATATTTTTGCGGATATAATGTATCTAAATTAGGGAACAAGTCAGGGAAGTGCTGTTGATACCTGGCGAATCGTAAATCCGAGAATGTATCGTGATAATGCTACATGTAGCAAACCAATCAATAAGTCGTCTTCTCACCTGTGACAGTTATGCAGGTGGCTATTTGTCTTATGCATGGTTCGTAGAGTTGGAGGATGTTTGCCAGCGGATTTCTTGCCAAACATACTGTTTCACTTCCAAGTTAGATCAGGGTTATTGAGACGAGAGGGCTGAACTGCTCACCACACACCGAATAATTTATTGGTAATCATGTAACGTAATGTAATGAAAATGATTATGTAATAATAATCATGTAATGTAATGTAATGAAAATGATTTTGTAATAATAATCATGTAATGTGATGAATTGTTTTCCTAATGCAGCTTTCAACTACTTAGTTCTCTTTAAGCCATAAGCAAGGGCTGCATCGACGTTATTCATTTAGCACCACCCAGGGGGGCACGTGTAGCTTGAAAATATGCTACGGACGCGAGTAACACTACCAGAGGATTCGAATCTCAGTCTGTATGTCAGCTGCGAATGCTGCCATTGGTTCACAAGATTCATTGGTTCACATGAGCGATTTACTTGCAATGATAAAATCAATAGAAATGATTACAGTGTTAGTCCGGTGATCTAACTAAATTAACTAACTCCCTGACACTTTGTTCAAAGTTGTCCGCCTACTGGGAAATTTTGAGATGTCTTCATTTACAGAATAGGGTTGTCAGCCCTACGCCCAACACTCTACAATCATATTAGAACGAGACCTACGATTTAATCCAATCCGAATCCGAACCACTACAAGCATCCATGGCTTTGCCGGCATTCTAACCTGAAGCATGTGGCACTGAGCACCGGAAGGCTATTTATTTGGCCATCAAGTCTCATCTCCGATAATCGCTATGTATAAATGCAATCTTGAATTACTATGAAAAGAATGACACCACAACGGTCATATGATATTGGAAGGATTTTTCTTTCAACCTCTGACAGGACATTAAATAAAAATCAATACGAATAACAAAATTATTTTCTTACAAAGAATTAAGTATAATTAATGTTAAATTTCCACATAGTCAGCGCTAACATTAAGATATTTGTCATAACGATATACGATTTCTCCAATAACCTCATCTTAAATAGGTTGTCCGATAATATGTATTAATGTGTGTCTCTAAAGCTTTTTGAAGCATAAAATTGTTGAAACGCTGTTTTCCCAGCTTCAGCTCTAGAAAGAGGTGAAAGTTAATCGGTGTCAAGTCTGAGTTGTAAATCGCGTGACCAAACACATTCAATTGAAATTGTACAAGAAGCTGTTTGGTTGCCACAACAATATGCGGTTGTGCGCTGTCATGGATCAAAGCAATTTCAGCAACAATTGATTTCGTTGATTCCTTTCTGCTCAAAGGATGCGAATGTAGCTGTGTAAATCGCATATGGCGGATAATCAATCGTTGCTGCCATATTTGCATAATCAATAATTGCTGTCATCAATTGCAGTTCAGATCGAATTGACGTTTTGAACTTTCCAATGGCAGGTGTTACGGTGAGAATGGTGTGTAATAGTGCAGTGCGAAGATCACTTAATATTGCTATCGGAGCTTTAAAAACACCTCGTATTTGACGCACTACGAAGCACCTTAGATTATAACCCTTGGTTGAAAACCTGTGTGGTTGATGACAGCTCAGTTAATAGTTCACCGCCGTTTTCGACACTACATCACTGGTAATTGAATTGAATTATAAGAAGTAACAAGTAATTGAATTCGAAGAAGAATTTTTTTGTTAAAATAATTCTATTTCAATCAATCAGATTCGATGTAGAACGATAGTCGCATTACTGCAAACACAGTTGTTGATGTGGGCAGATAAATAATATGTATCGCAATGTCCGACATTCTGTGAAATACTTATTTTGCTCCTTGATTTCATTGGAAGCTGGATGATTGTTGATCTCGAATTAGATACTATGAGATTCATTTGACGCTCTGTCCTCACAAAATGTCGTCTCTGTAACTATCTCATTGTGATTATATTGTGTCATGATGCAATCAGTACATCCATAATCATGACGGCATCGCTCCGATCCAAATATTGGCCGAGCATTTTATTTTAATATTCTGCTTACAACCTAAAGGCAAATGCTCATTCTGTGCGCTTATCCGTGTACAAGACATTGAAACAACCGAAGTTACTATAGAATAAATAATATGAGCCCTTAAACAAAATTATAAAATAAATCAAGGTCTTCTTTTTTTATATATTTCTTATCATTACTATGATATATAGTTGTTTTTCACGACATACATTATTTTTATATTTTCTTTCTTGTTTATATTGATAAAGTTCACTTTTTTTAGTCATATCAGTTTCTTTTATGGATTATTTTTTTACCAGTATGTAGTATTTACTTACTTAAATATAAAAATACATTAGAGACATATGCTCAAGAATAAATAGTTTATATTGAACTTTTATTTTCCTTAATTTAAATTAAAACAATGGTTATGTAATAATGAATAAAAAAGAAATATTTATTTGTGAATTTCATTAATCAAGTATACATTAATTAATCCAAAATTAAAAAATTATATTTAGCTTATCATATATATATTACATACGAGTACACGCAAGAAAATCTGCTAAGAGTTATTCTCATTTATCACTTAAAAATGAAATAAATTGTTACAATACGGTGAGGGAACCCCATGTTTGTCTTAAAATAATACGAGATAGTACAAAGTCCTCGTTTTAATCCAATATTTAAAAAATTGTTATTGGCCCGAGTAAAGTCGAATTTTTCCAAAACGTATAAATACCAGATACACGCATAATGATCAGCAAAAAGTCAATCTCATTTATCACTTAAAAATGAAATAAATTGCGATAAGAATAACTATTTTCAGACAGACAATATGACGAGTGAATCCGCTTTTGACTTAAAATAATACGAGGTAGTACAAAATACTGATTTTAATTCAATTTAAAAATTATTTTTGGCTCGAGTTAATAAATAATTATTTCCAGACATGCAATATGGCAAGTGAACCCGTGGTTGGCTTAGACTTATACAAGGTAATGCACAATGCTGGTTTTAAGTCAAAATTAAAGGTATATTTTTGGCCCGAGTAAAGTCTCGGTGTTCCAAAAACATATAAATATAAGATACGAATTTACCCAAGATTATAATTGAAGTGTTAATCTCATACCACTTAAGAATGACATAAGTTACGATAAGAATGTATATTTCCAGTCTTACAATATGACTAGAGATCTCGTGTGTACCTTAAAATAATACAAGATAACTCAAAATACTTGTTTTTAAACAAAAATTAATAATTTTTTGCCCGAGTTAACTCGCAATAATCGAAAAACTTGTAAATATGAGATACGAATACACGCGAGGTTATCTTAAAAGAGGTAATCTCATTTACCACTTAAAAATTAAATAAATTGCGATAGCAATGATTATTTCCGGACATATAATATGACGAGTGAACAATATGCAATGCAAAGTACTCAAAATAGTTTTTAGTCAAAAATTAAAAATTCATTTTTA